>WOFM01000640.1:164989-764989 GCA_011428145.1 Ericerus pela
GTGTCGAGAGTTAACTACAAAGATTTCAAAGAAATTTTGTTCAAATTCTTTTCAAAACTTCATAGCTAGTGTTTGGGGTATTATGTTTTTTATACTTAATTTTTTATTCTTTCTCAAATAGCTTGTGGCTCTGTCTTCTGCTGTAATTAACAACTAAGTTCATTATTAGTTAACTATATTGAATTCGGCACAACGGCCGTTCCTGGGGGCGGGACCACTGGAAAAGCGCCGATCTTGAGGCGTAGATCATGAATATATAGGTAACTTAAATTATTCTGTTCACAATATATTAGTATTTTTATTTGATATATTTATGGATATACCTATATATATTTCCATTTTTTAATCCTTTTTTCAATTTTTGGAAGTCTGTGAAGTCTTAGCTTTTTGTTCTATGATAATGAAACTTGAGACAATGTTGAAAATTTTTGTGGACTATACATTTGTTTTAAAATTTTTGAAATTCATTTAGTAGTTTCAGACGTAGGGGCTTTCAAAATTTTACAAAATCACCTATGTTATCATACCGATAACTCACGTAAATTGAAAGATTTTGGCCTGAAATTTTCGTGATAGCTGGTGACTATTAAGGATTAGTTTGATATTGAATTTGAACAAAATTTTTCAACTGGTTTTTGAATGGTAGTCATTACAAAATTTGACACTGTTGGAAAATACACAGAGATATTTCTGCTTTAAATTAAGTACACGTAAAGAAACATCTTTGCCTATTTATTGCACTTTTTGCGGATAAAAACAGCTACCTGTCCTTTCAAATTCAAAGCATTCCTTTAGCTTGTTATTTTTTCTTATATTTTGTCCACATCATTCATGTTCGAATGATCTTTCTACTGTATATTTTCTATAATAAGTTCATGCCCAATTCTGTATTTTCAACCTGTTATGTTCATTTCTTTGGCACCCGACTGAATTATTCGTAGGTCGATTTATATGCTAATTTTCTTCCATTATCTACGATGGGTATTCACAAAAATACCACTCCAAGAGTCATGCATCTACAGTATAAAACATGTACATACTAGCAAAAATTACCAGTCCTTTGGACGGAACTAAGATGTATAGTCACTATTAATCTTATTTGAAAAACGAAAAAACTCTAAAGACGTTTGAAAAATGCTCAATTATTGTTTTTTCCCATTAGTATTTGAGACTATTACATTTCCAATTGCAAGATGAGAACTACAACTTAATTTTTAGTGAAAATTTTTGAATTTTATTAGCTTACAGTAACCAGTTTTAAAAATTTTTAGATCTTAAAGCTGATAGTACATCCCGAAAATAAGTAGAACTGAAAACTAACTTTCAAATAGAACAAGTTCAGAACTAAAACTTTTAGCGAAAATTTTCCAACTTAGGTACTTGAAGTTTTCAGTTGTTCTATCTCTTCTTAATCAGTATTGAAACTGAAAAAAACTTTGAGGAATCTTACATTGGGGTAAAATTTCCTACTTCACCTGTCGCTAATACAATAAAATATCTGTTTTTGTGGTGGTTGTTACAAAAAAACATATTTAGCCTATGCTCGTTACTTGACGTTGCCATTAAAATGAAATTTCAATTTCACATTGGAAATAATTCAATTTTTCAATCCGTCGAAAATACAACTACATATAATGTAAATTGAGAAAATCGGAATCGCTCTCGTTTAGTCCATCAAAAATTGACGCCTTGCTTTATAATTAGGCCTAACTGCTTGACCTTTTTTTTTTTCACTTCACTCATTTTTCAGTAAAGCTCGACTCAATAAAAACACAAGTAGCCCTATCATTCGCTTCTCGTCATTTCCATAATCAGTTTCTGCCGTAGTCTTTTCAAATCCTTTTCCAATCCAATTACTTTGGATAATCCGTCGAGTCTGGAGATGATGGGAGTTTTATCTCCGACAAAATTTTTATTCGAAGCTACTTCGAAATAATATGATGAAGAAGAGGAAAAGAGATTATTCACTTCTCTAAAAATCTATTTCCCAGGCAAAACTTCGAACGAAATTTGAAGAAAAAAGAAAAGGAAAAAAAGTCGAGATAAAAAACTAAATTCCTTAATTGAATTACGTCAGAGGTGTTAAAAGATGAATAAAACAAAGTATGCATACTGATAGATTACCCGTATCTGCTAGAAAATACACAATAATGAAAAAAACAACGAAAACTGTACCTAGGACTATTGTCCCTGTAGATTTATTATTTTTTTGTGGATGAAGTAGATACTTCTTTAGGATAAAAGTTTGCTGAATTTTTGCGTCTGTACTGGTAGAATAAACTTCGAATGCTGTAGCAGTAAACATGCTTGGATAGTTGGAAAATTTTGGAAATTTCTTGATGTTAAATTGTAACCTATTCGTTGATGATTTGAAATACATTAATGAAAGTTAATTCTAAGAATCATTGTCATTAAACTTAGCTAAACATTTAGATGTTGATTAACTGTCAGTTACACGAGAAAAAAATGGTTGGTGTAAAATAAAATCGTGTAGCGTCGAGTAGGGTTAGAGGTGAGATGCTTACTTACTGCAGTATTTAAAAATAATTCTGGAATGAAATCAGTGTTATTGACCCAGTTTAACCATTGTCTTCCTTTAACCTATTTCCTACTTAATTTTGTTTCTATTCCTTTTCATAATTTTTTATTCTTTGTACATCCTCTCATAAACAAATCTCACTGAATCTAATTACTTTTATCAGTCATTATCACAGCCACTATCCACAACTGCAGCTCTTATTTATGGGAAGTGAGGAAGTAATAAAAGGAGAGTATTACTTCTGTATTGGTTTTGTTGTATGCAAAAGTTGACTAAATCATCACAGTAAAAAATTAAAAAATTAAGTGTTGCATATTGTTTTTCCTCACTCATTAATGAGGAAAACTCTGGCACAATGATACTTCTCTAGAAAACTCAGTTTGCCAGTGTGGAATACCTTGTTGTGAGAGATATTCTCACCAGAAGGAAATTCAACAGAATTTAAGCGTGTTCAACCACTTTGTACATAAGTACGGGTAAGCCAAAACCAAGGCAAACACTGGCGATTTTAAAGCCGGTTCGGGTGGTTTATATACGGCTTATTTTCACGCACACAAATACACGTACGTAAGATAATACGTACGTCGGTGAGGGTGGCCAGGTCGCATCATCCCCTATTGAGATTAGAGATGGCTGGCTGGTTCGTGTACGAATTGTGACATCATCTTATTGTGTCACGATTCGGTACTTGTACATTACCTGCAAGTACGTACAGGTAATTACGATCGAACGTATTTTGTGTATTTAACGTCACAAGGACGATTGTTTGCCTGCCCTTTGGGGCAGCAACTGTCGTCGAGTGGTCCAAGCCCCTATACCTCATACGGGAGAGTCCCCACAGCCAATTTACATCTACAATTCAACTAACAATTCTGAATTCCAAGTGTGTGGAAAAAATTAGAAAAAACTATCGGTAGTTATCAACATCTTACAAATTATTGATCTATCGACATTACATTGTTACAGTCGTAAGTAAAATGAGTAAAACAACCTTTTGCATTGTAAATATGGAAAAGATACTTCAAACAAACCAGGCAACTTGCTTTTCTCCAGCAATTTTTACTTAGTTTACTTGCAGACGGGCTATTAAAATTGTTTTATTCTATATTTTTATTGGAAACTACTGAAACAATTAACACTAAACTACTATCAAAAATTGTAACCCCATTCCGTTCGTTATTTCTTCAAAACTCGAACAGATAATTTTCTGCAGTATTTTTTGTTCTTCGGTTTTCTCGGTAACTGCTGAATCCATAAGTAACAAACTCCTATTAAGTTTGTTACTATATAATGACTACCTTTCCTGAAAATTTCAGCCCTGTACCTTTTGTTGTTTTCCCAAAGAACACAAATTTTAGGTGATACATATTATAAAAATTATACATGCCCTGAGGCGCCGCTTCTCGGTGCTTTGGATATTTGTTGACATAGTTGGGTAACACTTTAGAATTCTTTGTTTGGCGGAAGCAACGAAAATATTCATTTTATTCGTGTATGGATGTTGCCGTGTAGGTAGTGTTGCCTGAGTATCGAATGTGAGGGCATAATAATGGCGAAATAATTTTGAAACATTTATTTTGTGAATAATTTCGGCTTGCTCGTACGTTTATTAGAGTGACATGAAATAAAATTAAGTGAAAATCGGAAAATGAAGCTAATTATTTTGTTTTCTGATATAACGGATAATTTTCATCATCTCCATTCCTAGTTCTTTTGCAAGGTCACTTTTAATACCTCGTTTGCCAGCAGACTGGATAAAAATTAGATGAAAATGAGAAAATGGTATCAATAAATCGTTTTCTTTTCTCATGAAACGGATAATTTTCCATCATCCTCACCCTTAACCTTTCTACAAGGTCAGTTTTAATACCTTGTTCACAAGCAATCTGAGTAAAAAATTTCGTGCTTATTTTGTCAAATACACTTTTTTTTTAAACTAAATTTTATCTAAACGGAGTAATGCATATTATCATGCGTATGTTTTCTTCATTTAAAAAAAAATTTTGCAGTGCTCGTTTCTTTACTATTTTCCGCTTATTATTACCCGGTTGTTTATTATAACTCCTATATGGAAATAGTATATTACTCAGCTATGGAGGATGGTGAGTAATTTCTCAACGAGTGCAGTGTTTGCAAGCACGAATTAATGAATTGCTTACTCCGATCAAGTTTAGTGCAAAATTTTTTGCAACGAGTGTATGGAATACTGGATTCAAGCTAGGAGTAATAAACCTGCGGACTGCTGGGTCGAATCCCTATTATAGCAGAGAGAATTTTAAAGGGACTAAAAAAGTTGAATTAATTTAAATGAAATTAATAAGACATTTGAAGTTATGGAATAAACTGAAGAACCAATTAAACGTGAGAAAAAAATGTAGGTGTGAGGAAAAGAATTAAGGCTTGAGAAAAATAATTGGGGAGTGAGAAGAAGAATTGAGGAGTAAGAAAAATAAGAGTTCTGAAATTGGCCATTTTCATTACTACATGCTTCGAAAATATCATTTTGTACGCTGCATAATACAAAAAATTTGATGCTTACTTGGCCTTTCCCCATAAATCATAATAATACAGTTCTGATCTCCGAATATGGAAAATGAGCGAATATTCGACACAAATTCTGTATAAAATAATGAATCTGCTAAATTAGTTTTCGAAACGTAGTTTTTTGTTTTTTAAATTATGTCCGAAAACTTAGGTTCTTAATTAGAGTTTAATTTTGTTTCCTCCCCCCAAAATTTGTTTTATTTTTTAATATCAATATAATATTGTATAGTCCATCTATAGTGTACCTTTCCATTTTACCTTCCAAGTTGTACTTACCATTATGAAAATACTTTTCTTTTTCACTTTTCTGAAGGTTATAAGCAGCCATCTTTCATTTTTTTTTCTTGAGAGTTTCTTTATTCTACCATTTCAAAAGACTGTTATTACTGATTAATTTCTTCAGATACAAAGTTTTTCCTTCATAACTACAGTCCTACTGAAAATAATTTTTAAATGAATAAGAAAGAAGCGTCATTCCAGATAATGGTCTCAATGAAAAAACTTTCGAGTGAGTAATAAAGGAAAATTTATTTCGCAGTCAAATATTATGCGATAGAAAAAAACGTACTGAAGCCTCTGTATTTACCAAATTATTGTATTTATACGCATTGAGCCATTAAATAAAATTGCTATAGACTAATCTCTTTCTATCGTTAGACTGAATTTTATTTATTTTATTTATTTAGCCTACACTTTCAGCATGTTTCTATTTAATTTTATCAAATTTCAAACGTATTTTAAATACTTATTATCTTTTTACATTCAGTTTTTGCCGAAATAATTCCATTGTCAAAGTCACTTTCTTCAACTATGTAAAAAGAACGAGAAACATTTTTATTTTTTATTTATTTTTCGTTTATTCCGTTTGTATGCCACTCTGGAAGAAAGAAGAATAACACATTTTCTCCCTAAAAATGAATAAGTGCCACTTAGAACTGAACGAGAGAAAAAAAAAACTTACGAAAAATTTGTCGTTTCTACTGGAAGCTCGGAAATCAGAATGCGTTTTTCTGAGAGACCTAATTTTAGGGTTCCTGCTAAATTATCTGATCTCTACGGAGGTTCCCAAGATTTTTTCTGTGAGCGCCCCCTTTTCGAAGTCTCAAGTTTCCTACACTTAAATAACTGCTAAATCAGGACTTGAAAACAAATGAAGTTTATTTGATTATTTATATTATCGCCCGCTTTCTCATTTTGCTCTCTGCTGACGGATTCACCCTCAGAAATACTGGTTTATTGAAACGAAATGATTCTGATTGACCATTTTACTGTTAGGAAAGCATTGTGCAAAACTGTTCGTGACTTCAATTCTGAACGTGATGAGCTGAGTTCTTTGCTTGCCTCCATTAAAATTTTTCAGAGAACAGTTTCTAGTAAAATGTATCGAGAAGGACTTTTGTACTTGAATTTTTTTTCCACAATCAATAATTTACAAAATATTAGTGTGGAATACCTTGTCGTGAGAGATATTCTCACCAGAAGGAAATTCAACAGAATTTAAGCGTGTTCAGCTACTTCATACAAGCGTATGGGTAAGCCAGAACCAAACCAAACACTGGCAATTTTAGAGCCAGTTCTGAGAGTTTTTATATGGGTTCTGGCGCACACACACAGACACACGTACGTAATATAATACGTACGTTGATAAGGGAGGCCAGGTCGCATCATCCCCTACTATCGTAAGTAACGGCTGGCCGGTTCGTGTACAAGTCGTGACATTGATTGATGGATGACGTCACGATTCGTACTCGTACATTACCTGCGTGTGTTTGCCGGTAATTACGATCGAACGTAATTGTGTGTTTGTTTAACGTCTCAAGGACGATAAGTTAGCCTGCCCTTTGGGGCGGCGACTGTCGTCAAGGGGTCCAAGCCCCTAACCTCATACCGTAGAGTCCCCACAGCTACTCCCCCCCAGTTTTTGCGCCGCAAAAATGATCAAAAATGCGCAAGGCCTGGGGGACATGCGGGTTTTACTTACGTCTCTGGTCAGCTTCCCACTTAGCCAGGGCGCTTCCTACTGCGGCCCCGACGCACTCGTAGGATTCCCTACGGGCGTGCATTCAGGCCAGATAGGCTGCCCGGCTGTCCTCTCCCCTACGCCTCGGTTGGACAGATTTTGTTCTGGCGTAGGGATGATGACAGGAGTGAGGGGGCAGCGGATGTTTGAAACTGGTCTTCTGAGCATCGGGGAGTTTGAGCTCTCCGATGTCCATGTGGCCATCTTCTCCTATTCGTTCGTGGCCCTCTCTGCCGTGAACAGGAACTTCATCGTCTCCTCGGGTTTTGGGTCCGGCTTTGGTGGTTCTGGAACCGATTCCTTTGGTGACCGAGGAGGGGAAATGATGGGAGGAAGCGGAGTGGTCATCTCCGCTAGGACTTTGTCTACCGGAGGAGCCGTGTCCATAAGCAGCTCCTCCTCTATCTGGTCCAGCTCCGACTTCTGCTCGGTCTTCCACTGAGTCTGTGAAGGCTCAGCAGTTTTCCAGGCGAGTTGGGAGGTGGCGGATTTCGGGAAAGGTCGTGGAAGCGACATAGAATTATTATAGGAAAAGAGGAAGCAAAAAATATCAGAAGACACGTCCAAGTATTCTGGCGGTTCTGAAATGGGTGATTTTACATCATTTTTCGATTTACCATTACAGTTACTTTTCTTTATTTCCGTATCTTCTTATCGACATGTAGAGGGGATAGCGCTTAAAATTCTCGGCCGTATACAAGTTTTCCAGTTAAGTTCTGATCGGTTTAAGCAGAGTTATGCCTGAAATAAGCTCAGTGAATATAATTTTCAAATTTTTTACTACAAAGGAATCTCCGTTTGTGACGTCAAGTTGTAGAGATAAACTTTGTGTTTAACGGTAAACACACGTTGCAATATTTTGTTTCCGTATTGCACGTGGATTTGTTTATTCCTATCTTCTTCTTTTTATTGGCATTCCTCGTTCGCTTATCTCCGGAGTTTCTTTTGTCTCACGGAGTTCCGATATTCCTCGCATATTTTTAGGCGGGTTTTAACTTCGTAGCGGATATTACTTTTTCGGGAGTAAATTTTATTTATTTTCGCATTAACCTCTCAGACGTGCGAGAAGGTCGGGAATTTTTTTGTTTTTTACTGCCAGGGGGCCTGCCTCTTTTACGAGGGCATAAGGGGGCCTCGCGATCAAATGTTTTGGTTGTAACATTGTCCGCAAATCTTACTGACTTTTTCGATATCTTCTTTAGTGAGGTATTTTTCTCACTTTTCTCGACGGATTCTTCTGTGTTTATTGGTGAATCCGTCTGTATATTTTCTGTGCCTTCCTTGTGTATCCTTTTAATTCTTTTGTCATCACTTACCACATAAGCAGGCTTCAATATGTCGATTGAAATTGTTCAAGGTTTGCCTGCTATGAGTATCACGAAGTTCTTCTCATCTCATGATACTACTTTGTAAGGACCGGCGTATGGTTTCTCCAGCGCAGATCTCATTTTTTTGTCTCTAACAAATACGTGTGACATATTGGCCAAGTGTTTTGAGACGTAAATCTTGGGCTGGCCATGGCGAGCTGCCTGTTTTAGAAAGTTGTTGGCATCATTCCGTATGTTTTGTACCATTATTTCGGGGCTAACTTCTTTCGATTCTGCGAAGAAGTCCCCTGGGAGGCGTAGCTCTTCGCCGAACGCTAATTCCGCTGCAGAGTGACCTGTATCGGTTTGTAGGGCAGATCGAAGGCCTAAGAGGATGGTAGGAAGTATTTCTACCCATCTCTTGGTATCATGGGACATGATGGAGGCTTTGAGAGCTCTATGCCATCTCTCGATTTTGCCATTGGCTTGAGGATGGTAAGCTGTGGTATGACTGTGTTGAACACCAAGCTAATTTGCCAGCTCTTTGAAGAGCGAGCTCTCGAATTGGCAACCTTGACATCTGGTACGCCATACCTTGCAATCCAGGTATCGTATAACCTTGCAGCTACTGTGGGAGCTGACATCTCGTGTAGAGGGATTGCTTCCGGCCATCGTGTTGCCCTGTCTATTATCGTCAACAGGTATCTGTGTCCTTGGGATGGTGGCAATGGGCCTACCAGATCCATGTGAACCTCTGTTTGTTTGAAGGATTTGAGGGGTGAACGAGTGTGTCTTCCTACTTTGGATTCTTGACAGTTCAGGCAACTGCGAGCCCATTTGTTGCCGTCAGACTTCATTCGTGGCCATACAAATCTTTCCGAAATTAGTTTAGCACTACATTTTGGCCCAGCATGTGACAGATTATGTACACTGTTGAAAGCCAACCTGCGATATTTTACCGGTAGAAATGGCCTATTCTTACCTGTACTGATGTCACATGTTAATAAAACATCAGTACCGGGAATTTTTTGCTGTCTTAATTTGAGAGTAGTATCATCGTTCGATAACAACTCCTGCAGTTCTGCATCCTTAAGCTGTGCTTTAGATATTTCAGCATAAGGCAATTGGACAGGAACCGAGATAGCTTCGATTCTACTCAGAGCATCAGCTGGAGTGTTAAGTTCTCCACGTATATACTGAATGTTGGTAGTCAATTGACCAATATAGTCTAATTGTCGTGCTCTTCTCAGAGATGCCGGTTCTGCTTTTTGTGTGAAGGCATATGTTAGGGGTTTATGGTCAGTATACACAGAAAAACATCTACCCTCTAACTGGTGCCTGAAATGCTTCAACGCAGCAAAAATTCCGAGCAATTCCCTATCGTATGTGCTGTAATTCTTTTCTGTTTTTGAGAGCTTCCTCGAGAAGAAAGCTAGCGGTAGTTTGATGTTGTTTGTGTCCAATTGGTACAAAGTTGCACCAACAGCAAAATCAGATGCATCGGTACTTACGCGTAACGGCAGACTTTCGTCTGAATGAGCCAATAGAGTTGCATTTGCCAGTGTTTCTTTGATATTCTCAAAGGCCTGTTCGGTTTCTTCGTTCCATTCGAGTGGAGTTTTATCTTTCTTTTTGCTTGTCTTTATTAGTGCAAACAGCTTACTTTGTTCGGCTGCTGCATTCTTCATGCAACGTCTATAGAAATTCACCATCCCCAAGAAACGCCTGAGTTCTGCGACATTTGAGGGCTTCGGGAAATTCAATATTGGCTCTACCTTGGTCTTCAAGGGGGAAATGCCTTCGGTCGAGACTTTGTAGCCGAGGAAGTCAATTTCGGTCTGTGCGTATAAGCTTTTGCCTACGTTGATAATGAGTCCAGTTGCGTGTATACGCTGTATCACGGCTCTCACATTCTCCTCGTGCTAATGCTCACCGCCTTCTGAGCAAATGCAAATATCATCCAGGTATGCATATGCAAACGGCAGTTCCCTAAAAAGTCCATTGATAAATCGTTGGAAAGTTTGTGCTGAGTTGCGTAGTCCAAACGGCATTCGAAGGTATTCGAATAATCCAAAGGGGGTTATAACCGCTGTCTTTGGAACGTCCTGGTCGGCCATAGGAATTTGGTGGAATGCCCAGTTGATGTCAATTTTTGTGAACATCGTTTTACCCTTCATATTCGCATTGAAGTCCATTATGTTGGGGACTGGATAGCGATCAGGAACTGTTATGGCATTTAAGGCCCTGTAGTCTCCAACAATTCGCCACTCTCCACTTGCTTTTTTCGTCATGTGGATAGGAGAGCTCCATGAGCTTTTTGAGGGGCGACATACGCCCTCCTTAATGATGCGATGGAAGTACTCTCGTGCTGCTTTGAGTTTGTCAGGTAATAACCTCCGTGCTCTAGCATGGCAAGGCTGTCCTTTGGTTTCGATGTAATGAATTGTGTCGTGTTTGTATGTAGGATGCCTGCAAATTGAGGGTTGAGTGACTCCAGGATAGTCAGACAGGATCCGTAAGAGTTGTCCGTCGACTTTAGTACAGCTGGATATGTTTGTGTCCAGTCTGTAAGCTAGCGTTTTGCCATCCACACAATGTTTAGATTCACTATCGATCAATTTTCCGTGTTTGAGGTCAATGATCAGGCCATAATGTGCAAGGAAATCTGCACCCAGAATCGGGTTTGGAACGTCTGCAACTGTGAAGGACCACGTCATATTTTTGCTGAGTCCGATTTCGACTTTGCTGGTCTCGAGTCCGTAAGCTGGAATGTTTTGACCATTCACAGTACGGAGATAGTATTTCGGAGGAAGTACTTTTTGGGTTCTATTTACTGGCAATATGCTCAGGTCTGCTCCCGAGTCAATTAAGTAACGTCTCCTGTTTGTCCTGTCCTTTATGAACAGGCGGCGTGAGTATTTTTCTGAGGGGTCTTCGGCCGCATAGATGGCCCCTCGTTCTAGTTTGACGCCTCTTTGTTGAAAGTTTTACCCCACCATCTGCATCTGTTGTTGCATTTGGTGGCCTCCGCGCCAAACCGGTTATGAAAGAAGCAACTCTTATCATCCCAATTTCGAGACTGGGTTTTGGGAGATGATGTTCTAGGGGGAGTTGAACTCTGACCCCTGTTACCGGAACTAGATCTGCGGTCTCTTGACCGGGACTGTCGTCCTCTGCTACTGCTGTTGTTGTTGTTGCTTCTGCTTTTCGATCTTTGTTGCCAGCTACTATTGGGTTTTGTCGAGCTTTGGCTTTTGTTCCGTTTTACTTCTTCGGTCAACTGAGCTATTTGGGCTCGAAGTTGAGCGAGCTCTCCAGTCTCTGCAGATACTGCACTGACCACCGGCTTTGACCTGGTGTACTCGAGAGCATTATCTGCGGATTTCGCAAGGAAGTCTAAATCTGTGGATGTATTGATTACCGTCGAACCAACGGCGGCTAGGCATTGCACAACACTTTGTAGTAGTTGCTTGCAAAACTGATTGCCTATGACAGAAGGGGCTACGATATTGTCTGCCTTCTGTCTTAACTTCGCCATGAAGATCGAGGGTTTGTCGTCCCCCATCTTCATACCACCCATCACATCATCTATTATTTCGTTTTTTGTTTTTCCGAAAACGTTCTTGATCTTTTTGACGAACCAGGCATATTTGTCCTCTTCTGTCGAAGGGCATTCCATAATGTCCGGAATGTGGCGGATTATCTGCGGGGGCATGCCTCCACAGATGTGGGTATACTGCTGGTTCAGAGTTATGTTTTCTGTCTTGAACCTTCCTTCCAATAGTGTCAACCATAATTCTACCTCGTTTGGCAGAAATTCCGGGATATCTATCCTTTGTCTGTAGAAGTTGGGGTTCTGTCCTGGCTGCAATTGCAAGAGTTGCAAGATCTGTGCCAAGACTTCGGGTGTCAGCTGTGGCTGACTACTACCTCCCTGCGATGGTTGTGGGTTTTCAGTTGGTGGTGGAACCATTGCTGTGTCTTTCTGGTGACAAGCGTATTCCACAGTACTACTTCCTTCCTTGCTGGTCGAAAACACTGGCTCCTGTGTTTGTAGGACAGGTGTTTTCGGGTCAGAACTTTGGCTTAAAGTTCGACCACTTCTCAACGTTTTAACTGCTAGTTCTTCTTTATTTATTGCAGTTCCCAGTCGTGCTATTTCTGGGTGTTGAGGGCCTTGTTCTATATTTGCTAAATCTGTAGAGTGTCGAGTCGAAGTCGGGGGAGTTGGGGGATGAGTCCAACCTTCTTCCTCCAGGTCTACTGTCTGGTTTCTCCTTGTTTATATATTTTAAGGAGATGGGTATAAATTCCCACTTCAGCAGACTCTACTTCGACGACCAAGAAGGTGTCTTAGTCTGCAAAAAAAATATTTTTTAATTTGCCGAGCAAGCGAGTATCTTGCCAGCGCACCTCGCCACTTTTTGAAATAGCGCCTAAGCGCCTAAGACACCTCACGACGTAGCCAAAAATCACGTCGAGGTCACCACTGTGGAATACCTTGTCATGAGAGATATTCTCACCAGAAGGAAATTCAACAGAATTTAAGCGTGTTCAGCTACTTCATACAAGTGTATGGGTAAGCCAGAACCAAACCGAACACTGGCGATTTTAGAGCCAGTTCTGAGAGTTTTTATATGGGTTCTGGCGCACACACACAGACACACGTACGTAATATAATACGTACGTTGATAAGGGCGGCCAGGTCGCATCATCCCCTACTATCGTAGGTAACGGCTGGCCAGTTCGTGTACGAGTCGTGACATTGATTGATGGATGACATCACGATTCGTACTCGTACATTACCTGCGTGTGTTTGCCGGTAATTACGATCGAACGTAATTGTGTGTTTGTTTAATGTCACAAGGACGATAAGTTAGCCTGCCCTTTGGGGCGGCGACTGTCGTCGAGGGGTCCGAGCCCCTAACCTCATACCGTAGAGTCCCCACAATTGGGAAATAGGCTCCATACTTCCGTTTTAGTTTTGGCTATAAAAGTATCAATTTTCAATCAATTGCTACGGAATTTGTATCAAATATTATAACTTGTACAAATTTTTGTGCAGATCGTTCGCACGGTACTTCCGGTATTACTATTTTCATTTTTATTTGGCCTATAATATGCTTAATTTTGGACCAATGGAAACAAATATTTATTACGATCTATTAATAACGTTTTAGTAACTATACCTAATTTTACAATTTTTCGAAAACGTACTTTTTTCAACGGAACTGCTGCTGCGTTAAAGTTTTTTTTTTTCTTATTCGTAATAATTTGTATTGTTTTCTTGTTATTGGATTGCTGAAAATGAACGTATTCTAAGAATGACCCCATTAATTAGCATAAATATCGAGATTTTCCATTTATAATTATGTAGTCTGTGCAATAAACATCATATTTCGTTTCTGTACGTACTTGATTTCCCCAATGAAGGAAATGAGGCATCAGAGAAATCATGTAGAATATTATAGTTCTCTTGTATTAACGTAAATTCTCTCAAATTATTTTTTGTGATCAATTCAGTGTTCTGAGTAACATATTTATGAAAAATATTTTCATTTTTAATATTAAGAAGAGGGTTCTTTGAGACTATACCTCAAAATTTTTAAATTGTCGGTTTGAAACCAGTTGCCATCACATTCTCGACATAAAATGGCGTTACTTTCGGTTTAGTCTGTTTGGTACTGATCGCACGTGTAATTAAAAAATTCATCGTAGGCAATTACCCACCACCAGATTCCAACATAAACTACTTCCAGTATTAACATCAAATTGATAACGTCTAGATTAACAAATATGATTTTCGTTTAACCCGCTCAAAAAGACATTGAACATAATGAATGATCTTCATACTAATTTTTTAATTGTCTAAATAATGTGTGCAAAAGGTTGATTATTGCGTATCGTATATTATGTTTGGAGAACTATTCAAAAATGCGTTTATAATGAAACATTAAAATGACATATCTTCATTATTCCCCTTCTTATGGTTCTGGACGTGAATTCATATCGAGCTCCTTGTTTCCTTCTTAGTATATCGTTTGGTAAAGGATCAAAACGAAAAAAAGCGGAACTGTCAAATTATGATGAGGTTTACTGATGTTTGTCGTACTTTTAGCCATATTTTAAATAATATTCTGTGAATTCCACCGCATTCAGAAGCAAGTACAGAGAAGTGGGGAATTGGGATTATGGAAAGAAAAATTGTAAAAGTTTATTGGATATAAATTTTATGTTCCCTCGAGATTGTGATACAAATAATGGGTTTGGGAGTGCCTATTAAAAATAAAACTCGCGATTCATTATTTTATGAAATAACAAGTCAGTGATTTCTACATGGCCTCCACCACTATACTTTGGGTCATTTGAGTTTATAAAGATTTTTATGAAATATTTTATTTTACGGACACTTTATACAATTCAAGAGGATGAAATAGCTTTTGTCTTTCTGTCTGGTTCCTTTATTTACGACGTGTTTCATGTAGCAGTCAGAAATATTTTATAGAGGTTTTCGAAGAAAATCTGCGTATTAAAATTGATCTTGTATTAAGACCTAGGATCGGGGGTACGTTTGTTTTTCGTCTCATGACTTTCAAAAACTTATGGCGCTATGGGCTGAAATTAATATTCATATAATATGTACAATTATACACATTTCTATCAAACACGGTACAGGTCGCAATTTTTATCCCTTTGTCATGAAATTTTGTAAACTTATTTCTATATAGACAAGAAAAAAGACTATTGTTTTTGGTTCGGATCAGCCTGATGCTGGGTGCGGTACACCTTATTATGTTGCATTTTTGTGGCGTAAATGGTTTTAAAATGCATAATTTTTAACCAGTAATCATGAAATTTGGTACAGACAGAATGTAATATTATATTCTAACATTCTGCAAAATTACGTTTTTATCGGCTCTAATAATGGTTCATGACTAGAAATGATTTGAAAAAAATCTTCAACTATTGCTAATGAAGAATATAGATAATTCTAAATTAAACTAAAAAGCTGTGTGGAAATCAGGCTTGCTGTTATTTTATTTGCTAAACAGTCATTTAATAACTCGCGTGTACGTTTTTACTAACTTCACGATACAATGTATCATGAATATCTTTGACTCTTCATTTTAAACGTATCTATACCTTCTAAATTTTCAGCTTGCATTCTGTAAAATACTTTTTGTATTTTGAATTTTTTTGTGTTTATTAATTTATTTATTTATTCTCATTAAAATACTACGTTTTTTAGCGTGACCTGCTGTGCTAGAGTTTTTCTTCTCTTTTCTTCTTTATTTTCGGGTTATTCCAATTTCTTTTTTGAAATTTCATTTGTTTTAGTCTCTTTGTCAATTATTCAGAATTTAGGCCCCGCATCTTCCTGTGATATTCACATATGCAACAAAGTGCGTCTGATATCCTTTTTTTACCAGAAAAAATTGACGTACATATAGGAAAATGAAATTTATTCAACTCTACTCACTCGATAATTCCTTCGAAATTCCTTATTATTTTTATAATAGGTCCAGGGTTTCAGCCGTGGGAGATTAAAATTAGTTCTCAGTGTTAAGGGATAATTTTCATTCAATAAGGTTGAAATTTGGTTCCTTGGATTTATTTAACATGCGGTTAAAGCAGAAGGGGAATTTGATGGAAATTTTTTTCGTAATGAATAAATATCGTCTCACTTACATTCACTGTCTGCAGTTTTGAATCAAACTATTTTTTAAAGATAATTGTTGAACGATCTCATAGGTTCTATGTAAGAAAACAGCCAGCGACGTAAACTGGCTCCAATAGAAAATGTAGATTTTCCAAAAAAAAATGTCATTTGCTATGTACTCAAAATTACGAAAAGTTGGTAGGTTAATTTGTAGATCAGAAATAATGATTATGTGTTAAATTTCGCAGTGCTATTAATAAAAAATTACGTATTTTATGTCACAGTTTCAAACTTTATAACCAGGCTATTATTTAAAAACTAAGCATTTATAACCAAAATAAAAACAAAAAATTCCAGCGCAATAAAACACAGTTTGCGAATTTCAATTCACAATATTGAAAAAAATATATGTATCTACATAAAAAAATAAAAATTAAATTAAATCTAAATTAATCCTATGCAGAACAAACCCTTTATAACACCTTGCGCCGTAAATAATTAAAATATTATACTCCAAGTAACACAGTTAACTTGCTTTTCTCCAATAATTTTTCATTTCTGTTTTACATTTTTCTCTCAAACTACTGAACCAATAGCGCACTAAAACTTCTACCAAACATGCGCTCACATAATGATAATTTATCTCGAAAATTTTAGCACTATCTCTTTCGTAATTTCATAAAAATTTAGGAAAAACCAGTTTTCCAAGAATTTTTTATGTTCTAGTTTTTTCGGAAACAACTGAAACAATAGGCACCTAACTCCTATCAGACCTGGTCCCATATAATGACTACTTTTTGTAAAAATTTCACCCATATCCTTTTTATAGTTTTGTCAAAACCAAGAACCAAAATTCTTTTCTGGTTTTCTAGGAAACTACCTGACTGATAGATACCAAACATCTATTAGACTTGCACAAGTGTAAGAAAAACTTATCTTGAAAATTTCAACCCGGTCCCTTTGGTAATTCTGAAAAATTCTGTAATAACTGCACTTCCAGAAATTTTTTTTCAAGTTTTTTCGAAAACTAACTAACAAATAAGTGTAACGTATATTTTCGTCTATTTTTAGAAATGACGAACATACTCGTCCACACATTTTCAAACATCAAAAACGTAGATATTTATCAACAATAATCATCCTATAAATCTTTATAAACATCCACTAAATTACCCATATTTGATTTTATGAATATAGATATACCACCTGTATATTCATGACCTACTTCTGCCTGTCCCTCGAGTATTCTACGAGTCAGCACAACCCTATAATAACAACACCCTACCTCACTTAGCCTATCTGACACGTACGTTCTCGTACCCTGAATGAGTATATAATCCCTCGATTCAGAGGAAGAAGACACAGTTCCTCGACAGTTACTTCTAAGTATCTGGAACCTCTCTAGTAGAAGTCTCTAGTGAACAGATAGTCTTGTAAAACGGATTGTGATTTTATATGTATAAATATTAACGTATTAATGTATGTACTGTGATGTACAAATTATTAGTTTATTAAATGTGTAAATTCACTCGTGTGTTGTAAAATATTATTGGATCTCTATTACACGTTAAGGTCTACTATAGTTTGTGGATGATAAACTTGAATTATTTTAGAAGTATTACTGCTTTTCTAGTACGTGATATTTCATGTATGGTGTAACATCGAAAGTGGTTCTAATTAGGTACATTACCACCTCTTTTGGCCGTTACAATAAGCATCAAATTTATATTAGACTTTCACTCATATAAGAAAAATTCATCAAGAAAATTTCAACACTATCCATTTTTTGGTTTCTTCAAAATTTGTGAAAAATTACTTGTGGGGATTATACTCAAATGATGTATTAGTGGCTTGCACTCCTCAACATCAGTCGCCTCCCAAAGGCTGGCATATATTTATCTCTAAGATATTGAACACATAAATTCTTGTAGGTTTGTATGTTTATACCTGTATGTACATACAGGAAAGATACATTGCATTGGCTGTGATCAATTACCCAATAACAATCTCTGTGATGTCACAGACCAATACCAAACGTGTTGCGGCGTTTCTTATCACCTTAACAGAGGCAAGAAACGACACAACTAATAACATATTATCATACATATATGTACGTATGTGGGATGATAAATTCTCCTTTTTTCATAATATATTTGGGGTGGAGGCCACCAAGTGCAACAACAGATCCGAATGATGGGATAAAACCTATAAGAAACCGAACCCATCAAACTAAAAAGAGGGGTCATCTATGTGGCCAAAGATCCCCTGAAAAAATACTCATGCCACCTGTTCATCAAGGACAGGACTAACAGGAGATGTTACCTTATTGACTCAGGTGCTGACTTGAGCCCTTTGCCAGTAAGTAAAAATCTGAAGGCATTTCCTCCAAAATACTACCTCTGAACTGTGAATTGTCAAAACCTTCCAGCTTAAGGAATAGAATCTAGCAAAGTAAGCATCAGTTTGCAAAGAGACATGACGTAGTCCTTCACAATTGCGGATGTTCCTATGCCAATCCTGGCTACAGATTTTCTTGCACATTTTGGCCTGGTCATCAGCCTTAAAAATGGAAAAATCATAGACAATAATACTGGTCTATGGATGGAAGGGAAAATGCTAGTGTACCTACTGGACACAAATATATCCAGTTGTACTAAAGTCAACGAACAATTCCTATGGATTCTGTTTGACTATCCTGGAATCACTCAACCATCAATTCGCAGGCATCCTACGTATAAACATAATACTGTTCATTTTATGGAAACTAAAGGACCGGCTTGCCATGCTAGAGCTCGCTGGTTACTGCCTAATAAACTCAAAGCAGTACGGGAATACTATGACTGCTTCATTGGAGAAGGCATATGTCACCCTTGAAAATTTTATGGAGTTCCCCAATCCACATAACCAAAAAAGCAAGTGGAGAGTGGTGAATTGTTGGCAACAACTGGGCCTTAAATACCAAAACAGTTCCTGATTTCTATCCAGTCCCAAATATAATGGACTCCAACGAAAATATAAAGGGTAAAACGATGTTCACAAAAATTGACATCAACTGGGCATTCCACGAAATTCTAATGGCTGAACAGAACATTACAAAGACAGCTGTTATACCCCCCTTTGGTTTATTCGAATACCTTCGAATGCTGTTTGGACTCCTTAATTCTGAACAAACCTTCCAGAGATTTATCAATGGATAGTTTATAGATTTACTGTTTGCTTATGGATATTTGTATGACATAAGCATTTGCTCAGAAGGTGGTGAGCAACAGCATGAGAAGAATGTAAGAGCCATTGTACAACATACACACACTGCTGGACTTACTATCAATGTTGGGAAAAGTTTATATAGACAAAGATTGACTTTCTCAGCTACCAAGTCTCAACCAAAGGCATTACCCCTCTGAAGACTAAGGTTGAGCCAATACTGAATTTCCCTGAAACCCTCAAATGTTGCTGAAACTTAGGTGTTTCTTGGGGACTGAATTTCTTCAGATGTTGCTGTAACGATATTTTCGTATCGTCTATAATATGAAATATTTTCGTATTATTAATTATCATCATCATCATTACTTTCTCTCTATTTTCCTATTATTTCTCATTCATTAACTCTCACGTCATTTCTTCAAGTCAAGACTTGTTTGATGACATCATTTCCTACATAAACAAACAGTTACTGTGTTTACTCATAAACAATGAACTCATCTTTTGTTTATACTATTTCTGCAATCTTGCATATACACTAATTTCTACTAATTCATTTGTGAACCCCCACTTTATGTCATATTCTTACGAGACCATTGGTCATACTTACTGTACATATATTTCTATTAACCAATAAGATCAAAACCCTTCTCCAACACTCTGTAAATTCGCCTGAACCTTCCTCTTTGTAATTACTATATAATCTCATGTTTTGTACTATTTCATATATTCTCTTAATTCTCTTTATACTTTTGATTACCTTGTTACTATCTTACCTATTCTTTTAATTCTTGATATTTATAACTGTTACTCTTCTATAACGTTTATGTTTAATACACCTTTTTAATTAAATTGTGTATTTCATTGTTCTGTTACGATATATAACCGTCACAGTTGCATAAAAAATGCTGTAGTTGAACAAAGTAAGCTGTTTGCATTGATTAAAACAAATAAAAAGAAAGATAAGACTCCACTTGATTGGACTGAGGAAGCTGAAAAGGCCTTTGATAATATAAAAGAAATACTGGCAAATGCAACTCTGCTCACTCACCCAGACAAAAGTCTGCCATCATGTGTTGCAATTGTCGCATCTGACTTTGCTATTGGTGCAACTCTATACCAAAAGGACAATGACAACAAGTTACCACTCGCTTTCTTCTCTAGAAAGTTTTCAAAAACCAAAAGAAACTACAGCACATACGACAGGGAATTGCTGGGAATATTTGCTACGTTGAAGCATTTCAGGCACCACTTAGAGGGTAGATGTTTCACTGTGTATACAGATCATAAACCCCTAACAGATGCCTTCACGCAAAAGACAGAACCAGCTTCCCTGATAAGAGCTCGACAATTGGACTATATTGGACAATTGATTACAGACATCCAGTATATAAGTGGAGAACTCAACACTCCAGCTGATGCTCTTAGTAGGATCAAAGCCATCTTGACACCGTCTTAGTTGCCTGCATTGTCAAGAGTCAAAAGTGGGAGACACACTCGTTTGCCTCTCAAATCTTTTAAACAAACGGAGCGGTTTAAAACCATACATATAGACTTGGTGGGTCCATTACCCCCATCACAAGGATACAGATACTGGTTGACGATGATAGATAGAGCAACTCAATGGCCACAGGCAGTTCCTCTCTATGAGATGACAGCTCCAACAGTAGCTGCCAGGTTATACAACACCTGGATTGCTCGCTATGGCATACTTGAAGTCATCATTACAGACCAGGGTTGCTAATTTGAAAGCTCACTCTTTCAACTATCTAAAGAAGCTTGGTGTACAACATAACCACGTCATAGCTTACCATTCTCAAGCTAACAGAAAAGTTGAGCGATGGCACAGAGCTTTAAAAGTATCAATTATGGCTTGAAACACTAAGAGATAGGTTGATATACTACCAACTATCCTTTTGGGCCTTTGATCTTCTCTTCAAACTGACACAGATCACTCTGCAGCACAGTTGGCTCTTGGCAAAGAGCTACGCCTTCCAGGGGACTTTTTTACCCACTTGAAAGTAATTAGCTCTAAAACACTCGTCCAAAACATACGGACTGATGCAAATAGCTTTCTAAAGCAGGCAGCTCGTCATGGTCAACCGAAGATTTATGTCTCCAAACACTTGGCAACAACATCTCATGTTTTTATCCAAGATGAAAAAATAAGATCCTCGTTGGAAAAACCATACACTGATCCTTATAAGGTTGTATTAAGAGATGACAAAAACTTTGTGATACTAATCGCAGGTGAAGAAAAAACCATTTCAATCGACCGATTGAAACCTGCGTATCTTATCAATGACAGCAGAAAAATGCTCAAAAGATTAGCAAAGAAACACATATAGAAAGAAGTAGAAGAAAATATATAGACTAAACAGTTAGAAAATACACAATTACAAAAAGTAGAGGACAAACCAGTCAAAAAAAGTGAAACAACACAAAATTTACATACAGAAATGAAAGAAACGTCAATACACTGACATCGCAAATGAAAAAAGCGCATTCCTATGTGTGATGAAGAATTTTAAATATATTCAAAATTCATTTACACTTAACTTTGCTTAAAATTAACATAATTTGACCAGAAAACTTTTAAGTGGTAGAATATTTTTTGCTCTATGCCTTCCATGCAAATCTGAAGCCAGATAACGTGACGGAACAAAGCTGCGATCAATTAAATTCTCGCAACATTCTTCATTCACTTTTAGCTGTCTGACTAAATTAGCCAAACTTTTTACCTTCTAAATTCCTGTTCTATTTTCTTTCCTTAATTCTGTATCTCTTTGTAATGTCATCCCTAATGAACACTACATTCTTTATCCCAACGCCCCAATTTGTAGTTCCACCAAATCCTGAGCCTTTGAAGACCCAGGATAAAATGGAAGACGGGGCTCGAACAGATAGAAAATGAGCTCCTCATGGACACGACTTTGGCAAGAGACATAATCAAAACCATGTCTGGACCACTGCTTCCCCTCGTGTCACCTTCAAAGGTCCCAAGAATGGCAAACCCACCATTTGAGTCCTCCACACCAGTTGTCCAAGGAATACTAAGGCAACATCCTGTGGAAAGGGTCTCTCAAATACAACTTCCCCCACCTCTGGCTTAGCCTACCAACCATCGGGGAATTCAAACTCCTAGATGTTCAAGAAGCCAAGGTTGGAGAAACCTTCTTCTAGTCCTCTTCCTCGCTTCCACCCCTATATTCATCCGGCACAACAAAATCAATCACCCAAACGTAGGAGGCAATAGAGCTCAGAATCCTACCTGGCTAGATTCAATGCCCGTAAGCACTTTTACAAGAGCGTTGAAGCAGTGGTTGGGTTGGCTTTTGCCAAATGGGAGCAGGACCTAAAACAGCGCTAGACTTGATAAGTCCCCTTAAGCACGTGACTTATTATTTTCATGGCACAAAAACTGGGAGAGTAGCTGTGGGGATTATACTCAAATGATTTATTAGTGGGTTGCACACCTTGACAACATTTGTAACCCAAAGGCTGGCATATATTCATCTCTAAGAAGTTAAATACATAAACACTTGTAAGTTTGTATGTTCATGGTACGTATGTACAGGTAAGATACATTGCACAGGCTGTGATCAATAACCGGATAACAATCTTGGTGATGTCACAGATCAATACCAAACGCGTTGCGGCATTTCTTATCACCTCAACAGAGGCAAGAAATGACTGAACTAATGACATAATATCATACGTATATGTACATATTTGTGTCTGTGTTCGTGCACCAAATCTGGTATATGAACTCTTGAAACTGGCTAAAAAATCACCAGTGTTTTCCAAGGATTTGGCTCTCCCATACTTTGATGTACAAAATGACAGAACACGCAATACAGTTGAAAACCTTCGATGTGTGAATATCTCTCACAACAAGGTATTTGACATCACTTTTCCAGGAATTTTTTGTTTTCCAGTTTTCTGAATCTACCAAACCAGTAGGCAGAAATCTTCTTTCAGACTTGGTTTCATATAAAAACTATGCATCATAAAAATTGTAGCCTTATCCGATTGCTAGTTTTTTCAAAACCATGAACCAAAAGTTTTCTACAGCAATTTTTTTTTTCAATTTTCTGTAGCAATTTTTTCTTTTCTAGTTTTCTCGAAAACTACTAAACAAATAATCACCAAACTTCTTATCAGACTTGCAGTAATATAAAAAAAATTTATCGTGAAAATTTTACCCCTATCTCTTTAGTAGTTTTTTCAAAATCTTGGTAAAACCACTTTTACAGAAATTATTTGTTATTAAGCATTTTAGAACCCTTAAACAGCTAAAAATACAATATCATCAGACCTACTGAATGTATCCTATAGCCAATCATCATAAAAAACAATGGGTCTCATTCTTGTCTACATATGAATATCTATACCAAATTTGGAGACTATCGGACCAAAATTGCGACCTGTACGACGTTTGAAAGAAATATGTTATACATAACACGGGAATGCTATCAAAAATCCATTGTTGACGTCACACTGCCTGTCTCAAAAAGTTCCGTCCTTTTTCTATAAATTTAAATTTTCTGCTTGTAAAATCAATTTTTCTGATTTTGAAAATAGGTTCCGGTACCCTATTCTTGCTTTGAATTAATTCTTGATCCAAATTCTGAGTCAAATTATGGTCACAGCGTAGCTACATATTAGTAAATTAATACCTCACACCCAAAAAAATGTCCTATATATTTTGTTTTTCAATTTTAATCCAACGCATTCCCTAAAACATTGACCCTTATTAGTTTTTATTATCTCTATCTGCAAATTGAATAAATTTTTATTTCTGCCTACGAAGTGAAAAAAAAACAGACTTCCAGATTACATTCAATCTCTGTGTTCTCTCTGCCCCCCAGAAACACGTAACCTACTTATGTGGGCAGAAAAAACAAATGTACGAAAAAAGGATGTAACCTGAAGAATGAGTGTTCGGCAATTGATGACAATAATGAATCAAGTAGGTGAGTGAAGAAGAAAAAGAAAATGAAGTAGAAAACTGGAGAAAAAACAAACCTGAAAAAAAGAAAGAAAATATAAAGAAAAAGAGGTTAAAAAGGCGACGAACGTGCCAACGCTAGAAAAAACGAAGTGATGCGGAAGAGAAATACGAGGCGTCCGGTAAACTTTCCAGTAAATGAACATCAATGTGTGTCAATTTTTATAAGCGGAAAATACCCTTATGCACTTCACTGGAGATTATATTTATGCAATACGTAATGAGTTTTTTTTTTCCGTACCGGATATAAGCTGAGAAAAACGTTGACTGGAAATAATATTTTGGTACGTCTACATGTTCTAGGACCTGTCGAAGAAACATATTTGGTATATATGAGGTTTTTTGGAAAAGCTCACTTTGAACACTCTTCATTTTGGGATAATTCAAAAAATGCTTTAAAATTATGTTAATAGTCAACCTCAAAAAGCTTCAAATACCCTTCATTGTTGACTCCTGATTATGCATTCATATTTATGTTTTTATTACCGTTGATGTCCATAAATCTGAGCTACTTTCATGTGGTGGTTGTGGTGGTGGGCGAAAGGGATAGAGACGACTTTATGTTTCCTTATAAAATGGTATTTTATTTTGATTAATCTGGAACCTAACTACAATAAATTTGTTTATTAGCTGTTTGAGACATTCAAGCTTTTTCTGATTATTCCATTTAAAGTTATGAAAACTTATGGTTTGCGAGGGTGGTGTAGTGTGGTACTCGGTTTCACAATCGAAAGATTTTAGGTTCGAGACCTCTTGATCAGTCGTCGTCACATTTCATTGGAAATTGATGGTGTATTTGGCTTGATTTAATTGGTGCTTCTACAAGTGATTGGAAAATTTATGCTGGGAGATCAGTGGCTACCAGATCCCGACCACCCACTTGCCGCCCGTCGATATCAAGCAATTTCTAAACACTGGGTAAAACGTTATATTGCTGTAGCCTTACAAAAAAATGAAGAAAACTTCCCATTCCATAAAAGTACTAAATACACCTCGAAGGAGATGAAAAATATTCAATAAATCTATCCCCTATTCTCAAAAGTATGTTCAAAAACCAGTGGATTTATTTCACTCAAATTCAATAAAAAACCAGTCCCTAATAGTCTCCAACTGACATAAAAATTTCAAGCCAAAATTTTTTAATTTACTGAAGTTATCGTGATGACAACATGGTGGGTTTACAACACTTTGAAAAATCCTTTCCTCCGAAACTAACGGATAAATTTCGAAAATTTTAACACGAATATGGAGCCCATGAAAACTTCTAACACTACCTCAAGTTTCATTAGTATAGGTCAAACAGTGGTGGCGTCACAGACTCCCAAAAAGTGCTAAAATGAGCAAATAGTGGAAATATATGTATGTATATCCCTTATATATATATTGTGTACAGAAGAGTTTGAGTGAGACCTATATATTCGTGATCTACGACTCAGGATCGGCGCTTTTTCACAGGTCCTGCCCCCAGGTTCTCGCCATTGCACTGAATGCTTTAGTTGTATTTTCCTTTAGAAAGTTATACACGATTAAATCAAAATCTCGCCCTCGTGAGGAAGAATATAGGATCATTTCTATGTCTTCTAACGAGTATCAATCCATCCATTTATCCATTAATTCAGATGGAAGGGGGATCCAGCTAGAACTTTGAGGATAGAGAATTCTCTATATTTTAAAAATTTGCAGACTATACATATAGCAGCTTAGTCCCATACGCCCAGGAAATGCATAATTACGATGCTCACTGGGTGCCTACTCTCCCTGCCCCTTATTAGGGCGACCCTCTAGCCTCTTGCTACACGCTCTATTCAAATTTTCAAGTCCATAATTATGACGTCATCATCCACTTTTGGTGCCCCTAATCACTTCCTTTCGCTAGAGTGGCCATCGAGCCCTCGCCTATCCCTGAAGATCACCAGATTACTCCTCAAACCCCTCATCTTGCCTTTATAATTTCTAACATAAGTCCTTATATTTCGAAGATAAATGCTGTTGTTGGTTGTGGAGATTAGTTTGCTGGATATAGGTTTGTGGATGCTCTCTGTTTTGTCGTAAATTTTCCATTAAAATCAATAAATACTTAAAAATATGTTCTGAGTACTTTGTTTTTAAAATCATCTCCATTTAACCATGTCCTGCCTAATTATATTTGTATGTTGATATTAAGTTGCATTGTGAAAGTACGATTTCTTTTTTCATTCTCACTTGTATGGCTTTCTCTGATACTTTACTAATTTTCTTGCAATCTATTTATTTTTATTTATAGTCACTTTATTTATGTCAATACCAGTAGGTAATTAATCTTTTCATGAAATTCCTGGTCATTTTATAAAATTAAACCAATTCTGTAATGCGGATTATTTTACCCTGAATAACCAAAATTTATGGTCATTTCGTGAAGTGCGTTTGTTTGTTAGTCAGATATTGTAATTCTTGTTCTTATCATATCAATTGTTTTTGATGAAAAGAATAGCCTTATAGATGGTATCATAAAAGGATGGTAGTGACCTCAAACTATCTTATTTTTCTATTTGGTATTTTAATTAAAATTTTTTGAAAATTTGTTTTTTATGGTTACAATTATTCTTGTCAACTAATTGTGATGCTGTTTGTTATAACTTCAAGCCTACGTGTTTTTATTATATTCAGTTTATTTTAGCCATTTAAATTAATTATTGCAGTATCCGACCAACAAACAAATGAGTTTTGAAAAGATAAAATTACCGATCGGAATTGATTAGATGGCGTAAAAACTGATAGAGACGTAAATTCATTTCATGAAACTACAAAAAATTTTGGCCATTTATCAGTGTGGAAGAATCTGCATTGCTGTATCAGGCTACTCTGTCTTCATGAAATGACCAGGCACTTCATGAGAAAACCAGTTACGTAATTACCTATACTCTGTACATTATCTAGCTACGACATACTATATATGTACTACATTCATTTGTCTGAAAAATAACTTTCTTCACATTTTAGCAGGTTTTCGAATTTAATTTTGTCCACAATTATTTTTTTTTAACAGAAATAAGGCCGGTTGAATCGATCGTAAGTTTGAGTAGTTCGCAAATTTGTATGTCAAACATTCCCTAATTCAATTTTCATCGGGTTAACGGTGAAAATTACGGAAGACGTCGAAAATTTATTTTTCGTCATCACCGCTTTTGTTCTCAATTTTCGCCGCTTTAGTAATTAGGTTTTGATGTTAGATTAGTGAATTCATTTTGAAGAAGGCGAGGCAGCTCCAGTGTAGATAAAAAGGGACAGATGGGGAAAAAATAGGATGCCGAGACCTATTCACAAAAATATCATCGTGCCGAAGGGTACATTAATGGTTTGCATAAATTAGAGATAATGGATTCATATTTAAGAAAATACCAAATTTTTTTTCTCTTTCTGCAACAATTTTGGGTTGATTCAAATTTCCAGCTGTTGTTTTCGCCTGTATTTTTTCCACTTTCTACTCTTTTTCTACCTTTCATCCTCTTTTTTCTACTCTCAATTTTTTCGATAAAGCCCTTTTTGTTCGCGTGCAAATTACTACCCCGACCTTTCCACTCTTTTGCTCCATTTTCGTAATTTTGGCCTCTAATCTTGGAAGAAGGCGGATGTTGAATTGTAGCAGTCAGAAAAGAAAAAAGAAGAAATAATCGGCAGTTCGGATTGTGCCTTTTAGCACTGGGAAGTTCGTATACTGCTGAAAACTTACGAAATTGCTCCTTTAGTATTCAAGAGTGGTTTATATAGTTTACAGTTTTATAATTATATAGTCGAAATTTTTATTTTTATTGTGATAGGTAGGGGTGGAAAAGGGGTCATAAGATAAAATTACGTCTTGCAGGCTTTACACGCGGTGATTGAAAATTACCAATGCCTGTAGTGGAGGAGTTTACTTAATGTTGGTTTAACGTGTTGTCACACACTTTAGCTCCGCCTGATTGTGGAACAACTGTTAGCGTCGCCTCAGCCCAGTATCTCCAGTCATGTCGAGTCCTCTGCGCATCGCTAGTGCGCACAGGACTCGTGGCCGTAGCCATGACACTGGGGGCGGTGTTTCTAGGTGGCCATCGGTGGCCACCTCCGAAGATTCCCCTGAAATCTGTAATAAAGATTAGACATACATGTTGATATATAAAATGTTATTTTATTATATAGACAACAAATATAACAAATATAATATATGAACATGAAAAAATAGGTATTTACAGAAACTTAAAATAAAAATAGGAACAAAATTTTTATTTCGTCTTCTGACGTTACGGCGTAACGAAGTGACAAGGAAAAAAGAGACTTTCAACGAAAGTTCTTTTTGATCGCCGGACGCTGCATCTGAGAGGATGAGACGAGTTATTGGCCGTAGATCACAGATTCTGTAAAGGAATATTTTGGAATTAGCGAGTCGTGTAAACATCAACGATGCTTAGTTAAATAGTGCACTCTGCCACCTATTACCCGTAGCTGTTTATAAGGCGCATGACAGTAATAGTGGGTGCCAAAAAATCGTAGTTATACCGTTTTTAGGAGTATAATGTCCAATTATGGCGTACCCTAAAGTCAGTAATTTGGCTTGTCTGTCCAGTCTATTTTTTGTCATAATCAGGAGAGATCTGTCGGAGGTACGATACTACGTATCAAATTTATCAACATCTCTGTCATCTAACTCTAATGGAGCTAAAAACTTGAGAGGTCTTGTAGATGTTTGCTTGCTTGAGAATTCTATTTTTGCGTGACGGATTTGTCCATCACAAGATTTCTCTAAATCAATGATTTTTGCAAGTTTGTAAACGCCAGGTTTGGATGTGTAGTCCAAAACGTGTACTATGTCGTTTACTTTTGGTACGAATGGTACCGTGCGCCCTGGATTGGAGAGCGCAGTTGGTGGTCTGTTTCAGCTTTTTTACATAGCGTGCATGACTTCTTTAAAATTTGAGGTAACACTTTTAGTGACTTTGGCACAAAATAGTGTCTTCTAAAGTCGGCTATGGTAAATTTTGTACCAGACTGTACGTTTTTCAGATGTGTATGCATCAGAATTAATTTTGTTAAGTGAGACTTAGGATGCATCAGGATTGGTGATAACATGTCTCTTGCGTACTCGATATCGGGTAGATAATTTACAGTATGTAATATCCCAGATGGATCAATCAGGATATGGAATTTTTTGTACAGAACGTATGGCGGGTGATTTTGTTTTTCTAATACTTCGAGTAGTTTTCCGAAGTATTTCTTTTGGTCAGCTCTGATGAAACAGAGTAGAGCAAAATGAAATGTGAAATCTAACGATGCATAAGGTGAAATTAATCTTTTCCTCCTTATTCGTTGTTTACTAAATCGTCGTACGGCTTCTATACATTGTAGGAATGTACATACGGTTTTCGATAAAGTATTGAATTTTGTGATATCTATGTTGAATGGAGTGTTCAACGGTAGATGTATGAAACTTTTGAAAAGTATTTCATCTTTTGGAATGTAGCATGGTTTGGTGATTGTCAAATCAAGTGGCTGACTTTGGTTCGGTGGATCAGCTATCCACTGTTGAGACAGAACATCAGGTTCCGGTAGTGTGACTTCACATTGATCTGTATTTGGACCAATGAAGAAGTGTGGGATGAATCTTTTTGCTGATTTCATTTGCCTTAAATATTTGGCAGGATGACGTTTGTCAAAAATTGATTCATCATCAAGTGCTATTAACACGGACTTTTTAGAAGTTGAAGATAAAACCTCTTTCATTGTGTGAAATACAGGCGTATCTATTTTGGTCAGTTCATCTGGTAGGTTTTCGATTATATTCAAATTGGTTTCTGGCCAAGATTTTTCATCTTGGGATAGCCAAGTTGGGGCAGACCACCATAATGATTTGGATAGTTCGTGGATAGAGGAACCATGTGAGCCAATATCAGCAGGGTTGTCCGTTGATGGGACATAGCGATATTCGACAGGTTTTATACTTTTTATTTGGTCGACTCTATTTTTTTACAAATTGTGGGTGGACTTTTCTTTCTAATAGCCATGTGAGGACACATATGCTATCAGACCACAAGAATGTTGGTGCGTTCTGTAAACCGAGTGGTTTACGTAGGGAACGTCCACGTGCACCTATAAGTGCTGCAATCAATTCGATTTTGGGAATTGTTATCGGTCGCATAGGTGTTACGCATGATTTTCCTGTTACAAATCGACTGCATGACAATTCGATTTGGTGTTGCTAAATCTGATATATATTGCCATTGAGTTCGCTACTTGTGATGCATCTACAAATACGTGTAGTTGGTAGGTATTCGGATTATAAGTTCCTAGATAGAGTTGTCTAGGTATACAATTGTTGAGGCTATTGCTGAGATCAGTAATTATCTCAGTTGCTGTTGGTTCGAGATTGTCTGGGATTTTTTTGTCCCATTTCAATCCCTTGGACCAGAACATTCTCGATGGAATGAATGCTGGTGCAAACCAACCTAAAGGGTCATAGAATGATGATAGTACCCTAAGGAATGTGCGTTTTGTCCATGGAGACGTAAACAGTTTTGATTTGGGCATATAAAGTACATCATGGTCCATATCCCAATACAGGCCAAGCACTTTTATGATTGGGTTGTTTAATGCGTGTTGTGGGTTGAAATCTTTTCTTAGCTTTTTACAATTGGTGCCCCATTGGGTGAGTTCCATGGAGATATCATTGAATAATTTATTTGATTTTATGTATAATTCTATTGCTTCTTCGTACGTTGGTACGGAAACGATTAAATTATCAATGTAAAATCGTTCTAAGAACTTGTCATGGAACTCCATGTTGACCAATCGGAAGTGATGTAATAGCAATGCTGTGAGTAAGAATGGTGCCGTTATGATTCCGAAAGGAACACGGCAGAATCGAAATGTTACTAGATTGTTACTGTTCATGGGATTGTTAGGATTTTTAATCCATAGGAAACGTGTGACATCTCTGTCATCTGGGTGCAATCCAATTTGATGAAACGCTTTTTTAATATCAGCGATTATTGTGTAAGGGTTCTTACGAAAGCTTACAAGCATTGCTATTAGATCAGCTAATAGTACTTTTCCTTTGTGCATGCAGTCATTTAATGACAAATTAGACTTTTTTGTTTTGGCCGATCCATCAAAAACTACTCTAAGTGGAGTGCTTTTTGTTGGATCGTAGATACCCTTGTGTGGTAAATAGTGTACTACTTCCGCGGGTCTATCATTTTCGATAGGTTCAATCATTTCTAAATCGATTAGTGAGGTAAAATATTGATCGTATCTTACGAAAAATTCCGGATTTTTCTGCAATTTGGGCAATTGCCTTTCTAATTGTTTGAAAGCTAACTGTCTATTATTGACTAAGGGTGGTGGGCTATATTTGTATAGCCATTTGATTTGATACCTATTGTTCACTAATTTTATATTTTTATAAAATAAGTGCAATGCTTCAGTTTCGGCATCGTCCTCAACTAAGTTTTTTGATTCTATCCCTAAGGTATCCAATTTCCAAAAATTTTCGATACTCACTGGGGATGTAAAAAATGATGGTTCGAATGAGTCACATTTGGTTGGTTTTCCTAAGAATCCTCCTAACATTTTTCCAAAATCTGTTTCAATTAAGGTTAGGGTTGGTGACAAGTGTTTAATGTGCTTTATAAATGACCACATGTAATTGTTACCAACTAATAAGTGTATCGTAGATTCTCGGTCCAAACCTGAAAAGTCGATATTGGAATATCGTGGGTAATGGTTTTTAAATTGATCAAAATCAAATTTGGAAAGGTTGTTCGCGATGTGTGGAACCGTATTGGCTTCCATTTGAACCTTAGTTCCATCGCGTTTGAATAGTTCAAATTTTACAATTTGTGTGCGAATTTGTTTTGACATTTGTCCAGCTAGGCCTCTAAATTTGATTGTTTCAGCGAACTCAAAAAAATTTTCTCTGAGGTGTTTATAGGCATATGTGTAGAACATATAGCTATTTTTACTTCCACAATCGAAAAAGCAATTAATTTTTACTGGATCTTTATCGTTTGGAGCGAGAATGTACGATGAAAACGTTAAGAAATGAGCGTCAGTATCTTTAATACTAAAAAATGATAAACACTCACTTAACACTGGAACTCGGGATGCGGAACTCAGGTTCTCATCCTCTTGGCGTTGCTGCGCAACAAGACTAGCGGTGCTTTCTTCGGAAGCTGCAGTCGTCTGTAATAGTACAGTTTGTTTAGGATTTGGTACAGGTAAGTTTTGTTTCTGTTCATCAAACAGGTTACCTGGCGGTAGATATTGCTTACAGTCTTTCAACTGTTTGACCCACGCTGTCACTCTGCCCTCTGTGATCGGGTACTCCATCACGGGGCAGAGATTTGAATGATGTTCACTACTGCTGCATTGGAACCATTTGCAGTTTGCGGGGGGTAGCGCCTTGCAGTACTGGGTACTGGTGTGCGATAGTGCACATCTCGTGCACAATCAATAGCGATCGTAGTGCGCACGTCGTGACTCCAAAGTACTCTTTTTTCTGCATAGGTGAGCATGGTGGTCACCTTTGCAGAAAATACAGGGAGTATTTGGTTTCAACGGTGTGCGCACCGTTGATGCTGGTATCCGTTGTCCGGATGGGAGCTGGACCCATAAGATCCCCTCTGCATCTGTATTAGATAAAGTTTCATTAGTATCCCTATTGTTTGTGCGATTCGAACATTGTGCTGGTTGTTTGCGAGGATTGGATTTATTCTGTCCTCTTTCGTTCGTTTTCTTTTCTGTAGAAATTATCGCAAAATTTCTCCTGCCTTTAGGTTAAGAGAAATTTTTATTTTGCGGGGGCGGATTAGGTTTATCGACCTTTTTTGGTACAGAGGTACAGATAGGCTCCGATAACTCCCTAATTTTAATAAACGATCTAACTGCTTCGAACAAATGTTTAACATTGCGTTTGTTACTTTTTAAAGTGTTTTGGTAAGATCGGGTTGGAAATTTTTTAATTACTATGTTAAATAATTGTTCCTCGTCAATTACTTTTGCAAGTAAACGATACCTATCTACCATAATGGTTAGGGTGTCTAACGTGTCTAGGATTGACGTAGTATCGTTAGTGGTTGTGGTGTATGCAGTTATTTTTAGCCACATTTTAGCTCAAATCTTCGATTCGTCCCCATACCTACTATCTAGGAATTTTAGGCGTTGGATATAGCCAACGTTATCTGGGGAAAAATGATTAATTTTTTCTACCAAAAATTTTGGTAGGGCCCCTTGCAGTAGGTTAATTTTTTGTGGGATAGTGATATCATTTCATTTATTAACGTAATTATTAAATCCGTTAATAAATCCAGGATAGCCTATAATGTTGCCATCCGATTTTTCTAAATAAAATTTAGGGGGTTTGAGGTTTGCAAACCCAGCGTCAACTTGATCTTTTGGATCATGTTCCCATCATTTCGAAATATAATTTTCGGATGGTGGTTTTTCGATGGTGTTTGGGTCCATCGCTATTGCCAGGGGTGTTTCATTTTCTATCGGGTTTTGCGATAGTTCACAACATGACGTGTCGGATGTTTGAGAATTCGTTTGTGATAAGGAGGGTTGGTGGGAACAGAGCCTTTTTGGGCTTGGTTCTCCCACGTTATTTTCTGGAAATGTTACATTTTCATTTGAATTTGAAATTTCATTACCTGTCACCATTCCGGGTTGGCCTCGTTCGCCCCTTACTGGGGTACGTTGTTCCGTAGCCAGTGGTGGTGATAGCGAACGTTCATGTTTGTTAGCTTTCTTAGCATCTGGGAGGTATTGATGTATGAATTCAGCCATCTGGACGCCAAGATCCTCATGTACCATGGCAGAGAGCTTGCAGACTTTTTTCTGCGAGGCGGTCAACACCTTGTGGGTGTTGGCCTCCTTGCGCAGAGTCCCCCCAGCTCTCTCGCCAGTTCCAGAGCTCTGGCATCCCAGCGCACCTGTTCCTCCCGACAACGCTGCTCGTCGGCGTTTCCACATACCTCTGGTACGAATTGTTGTTGATGAAGTTGTTGTTGTTGTACGTTTCATTTTATTGTCGACTGTAGTACCAACAACTTCCATTTTACCTGTCTGGCCCTACGCAAGGTTTCTCTTGCGAGGCCTCTAGGCACGTACTCGAGGTCCTTTACTGTTACCTCAATTGCATTGTCTTCATTGGACAATGCGTTTATTTCGTACTGTGGTACGTGTGGTCTCTCGGGTTTTCTTGCGAGCAATTGTGCGTACTCCTCTGCATCCTCAAGTAAGACGATGAATTGTTCCCGTTTGTCCTCACTATCTGTGACATCACTTGTTGCCTGTGTGAATGTTTGGCTTCTCGGCTGTACGTCCATGGGTATGGGCTGTACAGTACTACATCCCAATGATGGCTGCGTTGCTTGCAGTATTGCTGATGCCCTGCACAGCTCCTCTTTGTCGATTTCTGCGGCCCAGCTTGGTTGTAATACCGGTGTTGCATCTGTCGATTCCTCCTCTTCCATTAACAATGTTTCAGGATCGAGGAGGACATCGATCTCGTCGCCACACGACGCTTTTTGTCTTGAGTATTCATGTTCTAAGAACAGAATAAATGAACATCGAAAAAATATAAGTTATTTTTATTTTTGGATATGGTTATTATGTCTATCGATCAAAAATGGGGATGCGATCGAATAAGAACAATTATTGCGTTCGTGGTATTAACTTACATTCGAACGAAGGTCAATGATATAATTTTTCATTGATATTACAGTGGTTTATTTTTATAAACGCCTTCCGTATTATCGCATAAGGGGAAGGACGTAACCTGTGTTACAAATTTTTGCCATGTGTCATGTGTTTGAATCGTGATTTTATTGATTTTAGGAAATCGTTTTTTCTAAATTTTTTCAAAGTCTTTTTGGGAAATGAAAAATCGGGCGTGACACGTAGGCAAAAAGGTATTTTCAATTTTTACAAAAAGAGAAATAATTTTCGTGGTATTATTTTTTTAACTCTTTGAAAAGAGATAAAAAATCGGGCATGACCCATGGGCAAAAACATCATTTTCGAGTTTGACGAAAAGAAATTATGGTTTTCGAAGTTTACTTTTTTCTAAGTATTCTAGAAAAATGAAAAATCGGGCATGACCCGTGGGCGAAAACATCTTTTCGAATTTTCAAGAGAAAGATAACTTTTTACAAAGTCAGTTTGATCTCCAGGGTCTTGTCCCGAAAAAATTTGGCGTGACCCTGGTACGACAGACCGATTTCGATTCGTAATTCGATTACGCACATGTGATTAAAAATTAAAAATTTTTGACAATAAGATTGGTAAGCGATCTTAGGTTAATAAATTTTCGGACTTGCTATTGAAATTACAAAATTTGATAATAATACAATAGAAATTAATTATTTTGAGTCCGGATAACTATGATTTAGGCTCGTAACAATCGGTTACGAATGCATATTTCAAATATGGCGACACTTTAGAAAATTTGCTAAAGATTAGAATGAGGCTTAAGTGTACTGACAGTTTTCCAGTTTTTAAATGGCTGCACCTTGCGGAAACTTCGCCACTACACTCCGGGGGGAATGAATAGTAAGATACATAAATAATTACGAAATTATTTTTAATAATACACTATTAAATTCAATTAATTGTTTTGCACATGTAATTAATAGTAGAACGCGCTATGATCTTTTCACAAATCAAATAGGAAGTGAAGATGATTGTGTGTCTTTTCATATATCTAATATACGTCGTGTTGAACACGTTGTTGTTGCTGCTGCTGCAGCGTGATGCATAAATTACGTTTGTGTGCGTAATTGATTAAAGGATTACGATCCCTTATGCGTATGTGTGTGTGTTCACACAAAAAACTCATACAATGTTCAATCGTCCATTGGCTGGTGAGAGCCGATTGGTTGAACCAAATCTTTTGTTTTCGTCACGATCGTTGCATTTTTGAAGAAATTTGATCGAAAAATAAGTCATTTGTGTCTCTTTTCAGGATCGTTTTTTCAAACGCATGAGTGTGAGAGAGACAGAGATAGTAATATATTTTTCTCTATCTCTCTCGTTTTGAAGGACAGAGACACAGATGCGCTAACACTTAGCGATGTTTCTGTATTTGATACAGCCTAAATATTTTTAGGACAAATTTTTGAATTTGAAATTTTTTATTTATTAAAATAATATACGTAATAAATGGCGCTGGGGGCGGCGGAAAAATAATTGTAAATTATTTTTTTGTCGGCTATTTAATAGCGGTGATTACAAAAATCATTTCTAGGCTAATTTACAATTAGGAAATGTATTACTATACGGGGTATAGGAAATTATTATTGACTTGAAGTTCAATCTCGAGTAAGTCAAACTGTTTTGTTTTGGAATTAACTGTTAGGCTAATTCTTATCGAGACTGTTAAGTGCGTACTGTGTACGGATGAGTCATTGACTAGTGGAAGCGTGTGGATTTGAAATTAATTTTCAGTTTCCAGAACCAGGTTTCAATTTGCGAAATTAAATTTTGATTTTCCAAAACCAGGTTTCGATTTGCGAAATTAAATTTCAATTTTCTGAAATTAAATTTCGATGAAAACAAATTATTGAATTCGAGGTCCAGTGAAAAACACTGTGCTCCTGCTACCATGTAGTGGAGGAGTTTACTTAATGTTGGTTTAACGTCACAAGGACGAATAAAATATGTTCGTTGTCACACACCTTAGCTCGCGCCTGGTTGTGGAACAACTGTTAGCGTCGCCTCAGCCCAGTATCTCCAATCATGTCGAGTCCTCTGCACATCGCTAGTGTGCACAGGACTCGTGGCCGTAGCCATGACAATGCCTTCTATGCGAATTAGGCTGAAATGTCGATAGAACTTTTTAACAAACAGAGCAAACTTATTTATCTTATTTTTAGGGAGTATGTGTTTATCTCTTCTATCTATTCAAATGACCCTTTTTCTATTATATTATACATTTATACGATTACCGGCAACACTGTTCTGGTGTATTACTTTTGAACATAAACATAAAATAGAAGTTTTAAAAAAAAACTTCTATTCCTCATAATAGGATAGCGATTGCTCCGGCAAGAATAGTTTCTTCGTAAATTAATTCAACTTTCCATTACAAATTTTTGATTTACCAACACCTTGAGCTGAAACTTACATAAATTTGTTTATATGGTTACATATTCCCACTCTGGATAATGCTTTATCCTTACATTTCTTTATCTCGCTAAAAAAGACATTAACATCTCAGAAGGGTGTATGAGATTCAAAATTTCAAAACTTCGTGGTATGATTTTACAAGTTATTTGCTGCCAAAAATTGTTTCAAGCTATTTTTAGAATTCTCAGCCGTTTTTGAGATATTTCATATTTTCTATTTTTTTTTTTTTTTTAATACCCTATCTTACATCAAAAAAATCCTCAATTACTTTGAAACTTGTAATAGTAGAACGAATCTAATCACATCAATCGAAAAAAAATTTAATCTTCGTTCAGATTGGAATTCTTTGAACTTTTTGCTGAATTGAATAAAAAGTAAGGTGTTTTGATTGTTTAAAAACAAAAATTATAAAATTTATGCTGAATGCAAAAATTTTTAAAGCTCCGCTGGAAAAAACTTCAAGAGTTCAAGTTATGAGATTTTCAAAGGGATATGTTTGTAAAGATGACATCCAATATTTTTGAAGATTACGTCAACGGAATTGAAAAAAATTATGTCTTTCACTTTCTTAGATTTGTTGAAGGTTGAATAAATATGGAAAAAATAAAAGGGGGAAAGGATGAATTCAATGGAAGTCCAAAACTTCAGCAAATATAAATTTTATTACTTTTTCTTATGAAATATTGTTGACGTTTTCCACTAAGTAAATTCTTTCGACAATAATAAAAAGAAAATTAGCTGTGGGGACATTACTCGTATGAGGTAATAGGGGCTCGCACCCCTCAACGACCATCGCCGCCCAAAGGCTGGCAATAATCGTCTTTATGACGTTAAACGAATTTACACTGGTGCGTTTGTATGTTCGTACCTGTACGTACGTACAGGTAAGATGCATTGTATGGGCCGAGATCAATTACCTGATAACGATCTCGGTAATGTCACGACCCGGTACCAAACGCACTGCGTCGTTTCTTATCACCTCAACGGAGACAAGAAACGACGTAACGTATGACATAATTACGTACATGTACGTATGCATGTTTGTCGGTGTGCGTGTACCAAATCCTGTATATAAACTCTCAGAACCGGCTCAAAACTCGCCAGTGTATGCCGAGGATTTGGCTCTCCCATACTTAATCGTATGAAGTGGCAGAACACGCAAATACTGTTGAAGACCTTCTAGTGTGAATATCTCTCACGACAAGGTATTCCACATTAGCCTATTACTGTAATTGAAAATAAATTTTTTGGTATCAATATAAAATTTTTCTCATTTATTTCTACATAATGTGTTAGATTTGTTTGACCATGGATAGTTTTGGAGTTATTGAGGATTTTCTGATGTAAAGTTGGTTATTCTAAAAAAATCAGAAAATATGAAATCTCAAAATTAGCTGAGAATATCATAATTATCAAGAAACATTTTTTATTACTAATGAGCTGTAAAATCATCCTACGAAATTTTGACCTTTGCATCTTATACACCCCGGGTAAAGTTTCATAATTGTGTATCTGAAACTCTTACATTTTGTCACAAAGGGTGGGAAGCATTATATTAATTAGTGAATTTGTGAAGTCGCTAAGTGCAGCATTTCTCAACTTGCTTGTAGTATTCATTTTGGCACATGCTGCATTTGAATTAAATACCGTTAATTTGTTGGTTTTGTTTCTGGAATAATGAAAAATTTAAAAACTGAGCAACGAATTGAAGCTATAAATGTTTTTGTTAAATTAAATTCAAAAAATCTTTAACTAAAGAATTTTCAAACTTGAAAAAAAAAGTTTTATTGGGATAATTCATCTTATATTCACTTAGTCTATTTTTGAGTGGCAGGGAGGCAATACTAATGTTTCAGGGATGGTTAGAAAGAAGTCGAAGATGACGAACAATTTAGTCATATTTTACATGGAAAATGATGAACATGGAAAAAACAATTGCTAAATTTTGGGTACAAGAAGATCGATATTTTTATTGGCAAAGCTAAGAGAATGTATTAGAAACAAATAATCGTCATTATGAGAAATGAAAGTCGATTCTTCTTCAGGACTAGGGCAATATACCAGTTTATGACATACTTTCTATTTCGCAACTTTTATCTGATAATCTAATTCCAATGCTTGGGAACCCTCCGTATTATTTAAGTTTACCTCAAATAGAAAACATGTTGTAGGAACGTATTTTGAATTGGTTGAGGCAGTTAAAGCAAACAAGACATAGTCTTGTTGAAGGTGCTACCGAAAAAATTGAGTTGTAAGTTAAATATTTATAATATGCAGCAGTGGATAGATGCAGAAGGGGGTACATTGGAGGTATAGTTTTTATCATTGGTATGACTGCGAGTGGGCCAGGGTTGGCCAAGCCCGCCCTGTAAATTTTTCACGGTTTAGCCTAAATTAAACACATTGGATTAAAAACTTAATTTCAATCAAAGCATGATCCGGACTTTTTCATGAGTGATGCTTGCATATCCTTGTGAACGCAGTTCTTTACTCAAAAAAAGAAAAATCAGCTTTGGACTGAATGGTCTCAAGTTTTTCCCCCAAGACTAAAATTCCCTATTAAATAAATAAAAAGACAATTCGTAACCCAGGTTGATGAAGTTGTCGTTATTTTTATGAAAAACAGTCTGTGGAATACCTGGTTGTGAAGCAGTATTCACCCAAGAAGGTAATCAACAGCTTCGTATGTTCTGCTACATCATGCACAAATGTATGAGAGAGTCAAATCCTTGGAAATTTTGTAGTCAATTTTGTGAGTTTATAAAGGGAAATTGGCACACGCACATAGAAACACATATGTACATATACATATGGAATTATGTAACATACAGTTTAACATCATAGAGACGAATAATATGCCAGCCTTTTGGCGGCAACTGTCATCAAGGGGTGCGAGCCCCTGTATTTCGTACGAGTGAAGTCCCCACATTGTAAAATGTTTTGTTTCTTCATTTGTTTTCTCTCTTCTGACATCATATTTGTTGCACTAAATATTATGTTACTCTTCCTTTCATAATCATGTAGAGGTAGTTAGAAATTTTATTTTCATTTTTTTGAATGTTTACGAAAGAATAAAGTTGGTATTGACAATGTGATGTGGGAACTTTGTGGCAAAGAAGAAAAAGAAGAGGAAGAAGAAAAATCCTTATTCTCTTCGTTGGTCATTATTGTTTATCGATAAACTTTTTTTTGTCGTTTTTAAAATCCGTCGTTCGGAAAATTTTAATGCGAAAAATTTTTTTCTGGGTGAGTAAAAACAACGTATTTCGTGTGTAGGCACATGAAATATTCTCGACGATTAAAAGGTTTTCTCTTGTTTTCCAGTATTTTACTCAGTTCACGATAATTCGAAAAGATAATTAGGGCAATACGAATGAACGATAAATGGAAGTGTGTTGGATGGAAAGAGTTGGAGAAGGGACCAATTTCTCGACAGGAGTTGAGGTTTTGGTTTACCCAACAACGGCAGTTACGGGCTTTTGGTTTAATGTGCGGAAGAAAAACGCTTATATGAAGTTTCGATTTCGGTATTTGGCGACAAATAAATATTCTTCGATGCTTTCTGGGTAAAATAATGGCCAAAGTTGCGATTTTAATCGTAGCCGTAATTTAAATGTGAGAAGTTCGGATTTCTTTGTTTCTACTTTTTTTTCTTCCTCTAATCGGATCAATTAATTGGGTTAAGGTTAAAGGAGAGTACCTGGAAACAGTTTTTTTTTTTTTTTTCGGGCTTGTTACATTGTATTTAGTGATGGTTGTTTTAATTTTTAGGAGTATTTTAATGCTATAAAGTGACCAACTTCTAATGGCCTGGTTGCTGGACAATTAAAAATGCTTAAAATTCGATCTATATTTTTTATGCCAAATCAAATTATGCCTATGAATTTTTTTTTCAGTTATATGTTGTTTTTATTTTTCGTATGAAATAAACTTTGCCCCTCCATAAGGGGAATTTGAATGAGTGGCTTATGTTATATTAATTTTATTTTATTTTCATTTTCCAGAAAAATGCTATGAAGGGTTTATTATACCGTTTAAAACAAAATTGTATCCCGAATTCGGTTCAAAAAAACTGAGGAAAAACAAATAACCGAACTTAATTTTTTATAAATTAACCCGTTCTTATCGCGTTCTGAAAGAATTTTACGTATTTTAATCTTCTTTCTCAATCTGTCTAAAATAATACACCAGTGGGCTCTTATTTCACTTTATCCCCCATAAAAAGTAAAAAATTCTACGCAAATTACAATAATTACTGTCAAATTATAAATGTTTATGGTATTGGGTGTAATCCATGATTTAATTCATCTTTAAAGGAGTTTGAAAATCTTTACTTTTTGCCAGGAAATTTCCTCAAGTCATCAAAAAAACACATTCATAACCCGTGATTACTGCGTTCAAATTTATAATCAGTTCAATTTTACTATATTCCTGTTCTTTTAATTGAAAAGAACAAACTGATAACTTCATCAAGTTGAGGAGGTTTATTGAGAGCGTGAATTTTGTTCTTATAAATCATGAAATTGGATAATTTTGGCTGTTCAGTTTTATTGAAATTTCATGCATTCTCAGTGAGAATATGTGAATTAAATAACCCGTAATTATACTTAATACTTATCGTATTGTATACAAGATTGTACTCGAACAATTATATTTTCCAGTGGCTTCGAATTATCTGTGGCTATACTATTTCAAAATTTATCAATATAACTGGAAAATTTGGTTTGTTTTAGTGTCTGATTTTCGCTCAAATTCAGTGGAGGTATTGGAAGGGTCAGCTTCATAAATTTTAAATTACGATATCTATAATAAATAATAAGTAGGATAAATTCTAAGTCAACGATGTATAGGTACTAACGCGATTTTGGCGAATGTAGTTGTTTCAAGTGTAAACTATATTACGCTAGCCAGCTGCATAAAAACTCAACTAAACTAAAACACTTCAATTTCAGTTTAAGTTTGGGTTTCTGGTAAATGTAAATTAGTTTTTCGTTTTCGTTGTTTGAATTATGCAAAATTTATGTTGACAGTCTCGAATTGTTACTTACATTTCTCTCCAACCATTTATCTCTGTTACTAAAGCTTTTACTCAAAACCCTTTCTCAAATACCTAGCTTAAGTGTGTTGTACTCGAATTTGATGGTAAAATAAACGTTCGGAAAAACGTTGCTTAATTGGAAAAGAATTGCTGCTTTCGATAACATGTTCGTTTTTTTTTCCTCCCATTTTTCCCTTTTATATTTTATTTGTAAACGGCTGAGACACGAGTCTTTAACAATTCCATTTTTTTCTTCTTCATTCTTGTTAGTTTTTTCCAGTAAATACCGCCTATGTTGTCATTGTATCTGTTGTTTTCGATTCATCGTATGCTGAGTCGAAAAATCGAAAACGTATTTTAATGACAAATTATCGGTAAAATTCGTGTCACTCGTTTTCCCATTTATAAAGTTTATACTTACAAACGGCTGTATAGCTGTTTGAAATGTTTAAGTATAAATATATTGTATTTGATTTGTCGTGTGTGGTTTTTGGTAAACTTTTGAATAGAAAAGGAACATGGCATTAATGGTCCGAAAATGTCCTTTCTTCGAATGGTAAATATGACAACTGTGTTTTGTGTTGAAAGTTTGGTATGCCAGGGGGGGCGTACATTTGACAATCCCCTTACAGTCTCGGCAGTATTTCTTACAACCATTGACACAGCCAAGAACCTTGGGATAAATCACCAACACTGGATGGTAGCCACAGAATTACCACCACCCAACCCTTAATAACCTTTTCAGGTATTTATTGACTCAAATTTAAATTATGCCTGGCAAAAAATTTTTACTTCTCTAAACTTTGGCTATTACAGGCTACCTCACTGCCAAATGTGATATAAAAATGAGAACCAGTGAACATATTCAAAAAAAGTAAAAGATTGACGTGTAAAATTTAGTCTGAAAATAACAGATAAGTATAATAATAAGTATGTTGTGTAAGTAGGTACTCAGAGCACAAAACTGATTGAGAAGAAACAAGTGAACGGTTTTCAATAATCAGCTAAAAGTAAAACAGTCCGTGGAAAAAGAGAGGGAAAAATAATTGGTATGGGAATATAGAAATAACTTGTAGAATACCTTGTCGTGAGAGATATTCGCACTAGAAGGTCTTCAACAGTATTTGCGTGTTCTGCCACTTCATACAATTAAGTATGGGAGAGCCAAATCCTCGGCAAACACTGGCGATTTTTGAGCCAGTTCTGAGAGTTTATATACAGGATTTGGTACACGCACACAGACACACATGCATACATATATGTACGTAATTATGTCATACGTTACGTCGTTTCTTGTCTCCATTGAGGTGATAAGAAACGACGCAGTGCGTTTGGTACCGGGTCGTGACATTACCGAGATTGTTATCAGGTAATTGATCTCGGCCCGTACAATGTATCTTACCTGTACGTACGTACAGGTACGAACATACAAACGCACCAGTGTAAATTCGTTTAACGTCATAAAGACAATTGTTGCCAGCCTTTGGGTGACAACTGTCGTCGAGGGGTGCAAGCCCCTTTTACCTCATACGAGTAATGTCCCCACATAACTATTGGTTAGAATTTTAGGTCCATGGTAGCAGTCAAGGCAGCAACCACAGAGGACAGGAAGAAGGGAGTTGAAAAGTAGACAAAATGTAGATAAACTGTAAGTACAACCACGGCAGCATCTCCAAGGGGTGATGAGAGGGAAAAAAGAAGTACGGAGAGTGCAATGAACAAGTAAAAGATAAGATAAACAAAATGTATAATAAGAGGTAATTGCCAAGAAAAAAAGTGAAAAAGATGAAAAGAATGATGATGCTTCAAGAAAAAAAGTGAAAAAGATGAAAAGAATGAAGATGCTTTTCTGCGGAGGTGGGTGTATAGAGGTAATAATAATATAACAGAAACATAGAATAAAGGACAAAAATATATATGTAGCCTAAAAGTTTTAGGCTGGGAAAATTTATTAAATGATGTCAAATCCAAAACCTCGGAGAAAATAATTTTGAATAGGGGTTTTTGAAAATGTTATTTATTATTATATTTAACTTTAAAAGGTGATTGGCCTCATGTGTCAAAAGTTGTCCATTTGGTTAAGTGTGGTAAAAATAATTATTTTGGACTGAACCTCTTTTGTGTCCTAACTTCGAATGACAGTCATTACCCATGAATTTCCTTGCCTAAGTGTCGGAAAATTGAGTGAATCTATTATCTGTTTCAGTCACGTCTTCTGGTTATTCAAATTCAGATCTTTTATAAAGGTGTGATGGATTTCTTCATTTGTGCAGATAGGTGATGGGTTACTTGGAAAAAGTTCTAAAAAATTGCATGCTGATTTGTAACACTTATATTTTTTTCTACTGTTGTTCCTTCCGCTATTCCACCCAAATATATGTATAAACACTTATTAGAAAAAGGTAGCTTATCTTTTCTTCTTTCTTTTTCCTTTCACTCAATTTTTTTTCCTGAGAATATGAAAGTAGGCGAGTGAGATAATAAGAATACCGAGAGTATAGATATTGCAATATGTGCAGCCGTAGTTAAAGTTCTTCAGTTACTTTCATGAAAGATAATTGTGCTTCTGACTTTTCTTAGAGCTAACGTATTTTTATTCGTTATAGGTATCTAATTGCAGAGCATTAAATTTTAGCTCTTTCATCAGCTTAGGTATCCAAAATGGTTGGAACTTGAGTATTTGTCTGGGGGGCTGAATAGTGATCAGATAGAAGATAGAATTTGTAGAATTAGTGCTCTGTAAAGTGACTGATACAGCTTTGAAATTATCATATCCTCTTTAAAATAGGATTGAGTCTCTGGCTGAGTAAATAGAAGGCTGTGCTTCTTACCTAATACTAGAGTCATTATTTTCAATACTGACTGTGTAAGTAAATTAATTTATAACAGTCGTTTTCTTAACCTGAGTTCCCCAGTAAAATTGGTAAAGGTAGATAGGTATTCTTTGAAAAGCTGAAAAAACTGTAACAGAAACCAAATATAATTGTTGAAATTCTAGAAGACTTCCTTAAAAAATTTAACTTTAAATGCTGATTGGAAATTCTAAGTTGAACCAAAAATTTTCCATTATTTCACCCATCTGTAAAGGTGATAACCTTGGCTCTTGTCAGACACAGAGAAATATTTTTCTTTTTTATATATTTATTCATTAAGTTTGTTAATTTTTTTTTATTCAAAGTGTGGAGACAATACTCACATGAGGTACAGGGGCTCAGACCCTTCAACAACAGTTGCCATCCAAAGGCTGACATATTTTCATCTCTATGACATTAAACTAATAAACACATATATGTTTGTATGTTCATACATGTATGTACGTACAGGCAAAATACATTATAAAGGCTGTGACAAATTACTTGATAAGGATCTCGGTGATGTCAATAACTGGCACCAAACACGCTGCGTTGTTTCTTATCACCTTACTGAGGCAAGAAACGAAATAAACTGTGACATAATACCATACGTATATGTACATATGTGTGTCTGTGTGCATTTGCCAAATCCACTATATAAGCTCACAAAACTGGCTACAAAATTGCCAGTGTTTGCCTTGGATTTAGCTCTCCCCTACTTAAATGTATGAATTGGCAGAACACGCAAAGCTGTAGATTACCTTCTCCGTGTGAATATCTCTCATAATATGGTATTCCACACAAAGGTTTTTCATTTGTTATAAACATGTACCTGTATTTTGTAAATATATCCATAATAGTCTAAGTATCTCTTTTCTTAATAAGTATAATCAACTAACCATTCTCTACCCCCTTTTTTATGAGGCCAAATTCGTTACATCATTCCCAAATCTTCTTTTCTTTTTAGAGACATTATAAGTTTTAGATGTTAACAAATATTTTTCAGTAACTTAAAAGATATGACAATAAAGTGAATTAATCTTACTCTTCATCTAATCTAATGTATCCATTGATTTTATGTCATATTTCGGTGTTCAGTAATATATTTAATGTTGATTTTTATTTTATTTCAGGAGAGCACATTTACGAGGCTGCATGGATAGTTTAAAACATTTGGTGCCACTAGGACATAATTCTGCCCGCCATACTACCTTAGGACTACTTATTAAAGCTAAAAATTTTATTAAGGTAAGATCTAACATTTTTAATTTAACATCCACGCTTTTCTCGTCTTAATGAATACTTTCCTGCAAAATTATGCACAACCAATTTGAAGAATTAAAACAATATTTTGGATTTTTTGATGCAAACTTAGCCAGCTCCCTAGCACCTTTGCTATCCAAGTAAGAACAAAAAAAAGCGGACTTGTTTTTTGGCGTGGTGAGTATAATAAGTATAAATTATAAAAAAATAATTTTGAAACAGATTTTTTTTGTCATGCTTTTAGTATACCCGTCTTGTTCCTTGTCTGTTGTCTTAAAGTGTCGGTATTATTTGCTTTTGAAGTAGGGAGGAGGACTTCCTGGGAAACGTGGGAGAAAAAAGGTATATAGAATGAGAATCTTAGTTTATTAGTCTAATATGAAATTTTATTTCAACCTAGTAGTATTATTATTCTTCGCTTTATTCATTTATTTTTGAAGTCTTTTTTGTAAACATGAATTTAGTCGAAATTTGACCCCATTAATTTTGGTCTCAATTGTTGAATTCATCATCCTGGTTAAGATCTCCAATTTTTTTTCTATTTTGAGTATATTTGTGATATTACTGAGAGTACTACATTTATCTACGTTTAAATATCATAAATTTAAAGTTGTCTCGAGTTTGCTAATTTTACCGTAATGTGAGATGTTACTATAGTTAAATGGGTAAATAATCATACTTAATTATCTGATTGGTCGACAGAACGAAATAATGGAAAACTGAACACTAATTATATTTTTTAGTTTGTTCTGTAATTATTGCATTTTTTCTGTTTGGGTGACTTGTGGTTGAAAAACAGCTTTTTATCTGAGACTAATTAATGCGGCCCCAAGTAATACTCGTATTCCGAATCGTTTAGTATCGCGTTCTGTTCTCAATTTCGACCAATAGTAAACTGAGAAATCCTCTTTAAGCCATGCGGCGATTAAAACAAAGTCTGAAACATTTGCTTCAAATACAGGGTATTATAATTAAAAGTTTATATGAAAAAGAGTTGAATAATCGAGAGATCGTTGAAAGTTATCATTTAAATTTGGTGAAATGCTAATAAAATTGGTGAAATCGTTTACGAATAGTCGAATGATACGAGAAGTCATATAAGCCTTTCATTTTAAGATTCAGTGATGATATGCAAATATGTTAATTTAAATAGATGAAATACACGGTTGCATTTCGAACAATGTTGAATTGGTTCACGTTTTGAAAATATGATGTGCGGTCTTCTAGTTATGAGTCTTCTTCTTTCCATATGGTGACAAAAGTGAAATGTTGAAATTCCAAGAAGAAATTTAGATATTCCTTAAAGATAAATTTGTTCCAGTTTAATGACCAAGAGTGTGGATAGCTCCATTGTAATAGGAAGTCTTATATTTTCTCTGCTGTTCTTCTGACTCACTAATTATAGACCGAGAGCTTTTTGTTTGGTCAAAAGGGGGTTCAGACTCCCTGGGAGCTACCCACTCTCTGTATACACCTTTGATAAATACATTTTCGGACTAAGTTAGTAAAATTCAGTAATTACGTTGATGAAACATAAAACAAAATTAAAGTATAAAAAAATGAAATAAATAGAGGTACCTACATTGGATTAATCACTTGCATAGATTTTGACCAAGTTCCAAGTGTTCAAAAGTTTTTGCTGAACTACCTAACTGTCTACATGATGGGTTAGTATAGGTATGTTTAAAGTTTCGGGTTAAAACTAATTTCGTATCAGTTCTTAGTAAAAGCTATAAATTTATGAGAATGCTAAATGGTTGAAATTCATTTCTCTCAGTTTATTCTTCTTTCAGTTGTTGCGAATGAAAAATGATTTCTGATGTTGTTTGTTATTTTCTCCATATCTGATGAGAGTTTTTTACATTTTTCGAACTTTTGATGAATTTCATCTCTTTATTACTTGAGTGTTTGTTTCCTGTAATAATTTACAAAATGGCAATTATCAAGGTACCCTTAAGTGTACTTTTATATTCGCCTATTATAAATCTGATCAGTTTGACGATTGTTTTCTTCAATTTTCTCATCGACTTGGTAATTTATGTAAATTTTAATTATTTTTTATTCAGAGTATTTTTTCATTGTATTAAACAATGTAGCCGCCGCTAATAAGAATAATAAATTTAATGAAATTATTTTCAGTGGTACGTATCGCTTTCTTTCTTTCTCTCATTATGCCCATAGGGCTAAAATTTTGCTGTTTTAGAAATAAAAAGTGAATCTTGACGATTGGGCCAATTACGGCTTAACAAGTAGGTATATCCTGTTCAAATATAACTTCAATTAAAAATGTTCTTTAGCGATGCAGATAAAATTTTATCTAACTTCCTTTGCTTCATTTGTTCTTCGATTTTCCCTGACATTATTAGAAGTCCATTTAATCACATCATTTTTAGGTACCTTTTTCATTTTGTCGGCCAAATATTCTATCATCTGACAATTTTTCTCTTTTTTATTTTAATTGAACTTTTTTTTAAATTTCATTTCAGCTTTTAATGATATATCGTATCAAATTCACAAAGCCCATCAATAACCTTCTTTTTCCGTCACTTTTAGAGAATATATAGAAAATTCTTTGGAAAATTGTTTGAAGTTGTCAAAGAATTTCGAAATGAATTGTATTGTTAACGTCGATATCACAAAAACAGACTTCAATGCAAGGTGTTCTGACTTGTAGAACAAAGAGGAAAATTAGCCTGTTTCATTTTGAATGCTGTTATATTTATTGCAGTCATATGAAAGTAATAAATATCTATCTTTTTCTCGGAATCTTCCTTACCTTTGATTTTTCTGTTTAGACGTTTACTCCCCATAATTATACTTTCTATTTTGGTCTAGTTTTCATAGAGTAATTTCCCAGAGGTATGATACTGATAGGTTATGAATATGTTACTATTGGACTTCGGGGGCATATGTCCGTCGAATGAATAGTGTTTAGTAGACGACGAAATAAAGAGTATAGTTGAAATAAAGTAATTAATCGAAAACAGCCGTATACCGCACCAATTAGTATGTTTATTGAGAAAAAGTAATAGAGAATATTTTAACTCTAAGAGAACACCAGATCGAATAAAAATAATAAAGACAAAGTGTTTCGAGAAAATAACAGCTAGCTGTAGTAACGTAAGTATTGCCAACAAGTGCTCAAACAATCAGTGTTGTTCCAACCTTTACAATCTCATGTTTTTGATATAATTTAGTCTGTCGATTTTGTATTGCTTCATTTTTTATTAATACTTGAAACAGACACGGAGATGTTCACACTACAACAGATTTTTGTTCTTAATATGTTTCATAATTTGTGTATCAATTTGAATGAATATTAAATATTCTTTCCGAGATAATCACTGTGCGTGTATGCACTTAATTATGTCTCATGGACAAATCATTAAAAAAAAAATTAACTAACCTCTGCTGTTCTCCGCACCTATGTAACTTCCGTGTGGAAGTCGCTGTTTGACACAAAACGTTAGTAAAAAGACCGAATAAGCTGGCCTCAGTCATTCTAAATAAATTATTAAAGGCTTAAAAGAACTACCAATTTAATTGTATTACAAATATTTAAATTCGGACGAAGTAAACGTGCCGTACAGAACTTAGTTTGAATTACTTACCTGTCAAAAAATACTTACAAGTGAAAAACTCTTTTTCACATTTAGCCGGCTACATATCATCTCTTTTCGGCAGGGCGTGTCATGGCTGTAGCCACGAGTCCTGTGCGCACTGGCGATGCGCAGAGGACTCGACATGACTGTAGATACTGGGTTGAGGCGACGCCAACCAGTTGTCTAGCAGCGAGGCGAGAGCTAAGGTGTGTGACAACAAGATATTTTAAAATTGTTAATTAGTTTTGAAAACTTGAAGAACGTGTGTGCGGATTTTGTTTAGAATATATTTTTGAATCTCTAATTAATCTTCACACTATTTGCGGCTGGTAAAAATAGACGCTAGTTCAAGTAATTTCACATTTTTTCGAGATATAGTGGGCCTTAATATTTCTACGGTTTTTTCTTTAAAATAGGTTTATTCATTCGTTTTGTCCTACTATGTAATGAAGTAAGTGAAGTATGAATGAGAAATAGTTGGAAAATTGTAATTAGGTACCTAGTTTCTGTCGAAATTTATTAAATGCTGTCAAATGTATACATATATTTATTTTTTTTTTTGAAGAGATTGGTATTTATTTAAGAACTTTGTTTCTAGTCCGTGAAATTGATATTGTTTTAAAACAATCATCGATTTATGTGCTTGGCATTTGTATTTATCTTGCACTTGCGCTTTTATTTGTGGAGTTAGACCAATTTAATTTTTCAGCCCAGTTGTTTTTGTAATTTCATCGTGTTTTGTATCCCTGACCGCCGTTATAATTCTTTTCTCTTTCTTCTTTTCATTCTCAAATTACCCTAAACGGAATACACTCCTTTTATTTTAATTTGTCACCCGATCACTGAGTCGTAACAATGGTTATAAGGGAAGAAAAAAGTAGGAAAGAATAACTGAAGATTTTGTTTCTCCTTGAAAAAGCGTTCTCGTATACTAATTTGGCCAGCTCTTGTGATGGATAAAGTTCAGGTGAAAGGAAATATAGAGGAAAATAAAAAAAAGGGAGAGAGTGACGGAGAGATTGAGAGAAAGAGAAGGGGGAAATTACACGGTCGACGAAGTGAAATTAAATTGCGTAAAATCGATCCAGACATTTGTTTTCAAATCGAAATAAGAGAAAGAATAGTCGCTTGGAAAAATTTCGCTTCCATTGTACTGGAAATGATAATTTTCAGCAACAGAAATAAAATGATGAAAGTCTTTCTACGCAAAAAAAAGAGACCAAATAGTCAACAGAAATTAGAGTTGTACATTTTAAATTGAATTTTAAACCAATGACATTTGAAATGAAAAAGGGTGTATCTGGCTGAAACTGTGTTGAAGATTTTAGTCTCCTCGAACATGTTTCATGATCATTTTACAAATTTGAAGTATAAAATACTGTAAATAGTTGTCTTCTACCAGTATCTATAAGTAGATCTCACTTTATATTTTAATAAATTTTTGTTTTTGAAAAATAATTTTATTTTCACTCGAAAATCCTGTTGAAGTGATTTTATGACTAGTCATAAAATATATATGGGATCCCAGAATATATAATTCTGATGAAAAAATTGAATCATGCGTTGCTAATTATAGCAGGCTGCGAATGAACCATGTGACATTTTGCCCGTTTGACGAATTATTTTCCATACGTCCTTTCCCGTGCTCAATACCGAAATAAATCTAATAGGTTTATTATCACGTTTTTCGAAATAATGAAAATTTTCAACTAATTTGAGAGAAAAATGAGAAAAACATAATGTAGGAGTAAAGAGAAGAATAAAGTACAAATGGAAGAATTAAGCCGCACAATTAATTACTTGATCCATTTTATTTCATCTTCTTCTTTTTAAGTCATTATTTTTATAATTTGGTATTACCTATCTTGCTGGGTTCACCTAATTGTAATGTTTTTCTTGGTTCTTTGTTTATCGAGCTGTCATAAAATAATCTTAATTCAGGGAAAAATTCATTATCTGCCAGCGTTGTGTACGACTTAAATTAAGTTTAAATTCTTCTGCAGTTGGAAAATAGGAAAATTATAAAAATTCTGAAGTTTTACACCTTTTATAACGTCTTTATTTTGGTTTCCTGATAAATTTGTGTACGTTATTGTAACGGTATAGTTGTTACAAATAAACACAATAGTAGTTTAAGAGTATATTATTGTAAAAAGGTGAACAGATTATTACAAAGTATGAACAACATAAGAGTAAAAATGAATGAATAATAATAGAATGAATAGATGATAGATATACAGAACATTAGACTATTTATAAGGGTGAAGTTCGAGTGATTTGAATTGGGTATTATGGGAGATATGAATATGATTGGTTGTTTGAGGAAAACGTATTTTAGGTAAAACCAATGAAATTAAAAGGAAATGACAAAAGTAGGAGTGTTTAAGAAATTAATAAGAATTGGAATTATTGCAAGGTATCGAAATATATTCGTAGAAAAGATGACATCATGGAATATAGACGAAAACAGTTTATGGTGTACCGGAGGTGATGTCATCAGACAATTGTCCATCTCTATACGTGAGTACACGACAGCAAATGGATAGAAGATCTCCGAAAAAGTCTCTGACTTTATCAATTGCAGTGTCACGTTTACTGCGAAGGGGATGTGGTTTTGGAGCAAAATCTTGAATTAGGCAAGATTATTTTTTATAAGTGATTTGAAAAGTTTTTTGTAACGTATGCTAATTCGGTAAAATCTGCATTTAATTTTGTCCAAATTACAATTGTCATTGTAGTTGGTATATATATTAGATCTAATGAAATCTGCTGAATCAGTCAGATTAAGCTTAATGGTATATAGGATGGGAATTGTCTGTTGATAGACACGAATTCGATCATATTCTTCGAAATAGGCTCCTGTTGAATCTGTTACAATTGGAGTTTCGGATTTATGAAAATGTTTCAATTTTACGGCAAACGTAATATGAGACGTTGCTACGATGAGCATAAAAATGATAGTTGTCCATCTGTAACATAGATAAATTGCAATGTATGACAATTTTGACAAAAATGTTTTTTGCATAAAGAATATGGGAATATGAAATATGATATTTTGTGAATGAAGTTCGTGAGAACGAAAATAAAAATTGGTGTGAAAGTTAAGAAAATTAGTTTCACAGAGTGGTGTCATATTTAGGAAGTATGAGAATTAAGGAAAAAGATTGTCAATAAATGACTATAAAATCTAAAGAAATTTTAGTTCATCTTTAGAATTCGGTCGTGTTCGGTTAATTGCTAATACGTACTTTGTTTTATATATTATATCCGCGTGTCCGAAATTGTTTTGGTAGGCTTTTAAAACATTTTGTTCACGAAAATACTATTTTCAAAAACGGTTTTCGGTATTAACTGTACAAGTTATTTCGTCGTATTTGTTTGTGTTCGTTGGTTCGTAAGAGTATTTTTTGAAAATATTTCGGGTTTTTTGTTTTATTTTGTCGAGCGTAAGTATGTCGTCGCGTAGATTTAATAATCAAATCGAAAAAATAAATTTTCCGTTGGTCGCGAAAAAAATGGAAAACAGTCATCATTCCAAACAAATGGATGATATTCGAAGATCTTTTAAAAAAATGAAGGTAACAAGGAGGGAAAGAGCTGTTAGGAAACCTAGTTGTGCTGAATATTCATGGGATTGGAAGGGAGATGTCAAAAGATTCGTAAAATTACGTGGTTTGGGGGGTTATTTGGATGGTGGAATATTTCCTTGGGGTGGTACGAGTCTGTCACATTCGATGAATTAACCCTTGACTTAATTTCGGCATGGGTTGGTTGTCGATGTTACAGGCGATCTATTGCAATCGTTCATCGGCAAATATGGACATTGGTCCAGTATTTGACAAGTGGGAACCAGAGAAATTGGCAAGATGGTATTCGTCGTCGATGGGGTTGGTATGATCATATGAACTTCCAATCCAGAGGATGGCAACATACCTGCGATCTTATAATATGCGATAAATCCGCTAGTTTTGTAGTTTCGTAAGGGGTCTGTTGTCATCTATGAGCAATTATATCCCTGATGACTATAAAGTAACAGTCGGTATGTCGTATATGACTACAAATGCAAATGAGGTCAAATACGAACATGCAATACCATTATCATTTATGGTAGGGGTATTAGGATCATTTCTGATGATACAGCACAAAACGAACGAAGCTGTTGAGTGCAGGTTTCTCCATATGAGATCAATCGACGTAGTGCATATGAGCTCAATGGGGAAATTTGGTCGATTCAAGAAATTCATTAAAGAACGTTGGGGTTCTCATGTTAACATAACAGTCAAAAATGAGACAATGATTCTTTTCAGAAGAGTTTTGAGACCTGAATTAAGGGTAGCACTCGCTAACATGAGGAATCAGGTGATTACAAGTCACATGGATAAACGTTATCCTTACGTCTTTCGTAATGGTATCAAACTTCTTGACAAAATTGATGCATTACGACTTAGAGATTTGGATACTGTTCCTTCAGTTTTGAAGCAAACTGAGGAGAAAGGTATTCAAGTCGATTTAGATAAGGACGAAAAGGAAATTGTTGGTTCATCAGAACAATTCATAGTTAAGACCATGGTTCCGTATGGTCCTCCAGAGCCAAAATGTGTATGGAATCACTCTCAGAAGGAGGGTATGTCCACAACATTTAGCCAAAAGTTGGAGAAACATGAGGATGTTTCCAACATGGGAATACACAGAGCTGTGACACCTGAAAATCCTCCTCCATCTCCGAAGAGTTGCGAAGAATGTGCCAAGGATGATGATTTGTTGGATGAGGGGATGTTGGATTTTATAAAACAAGAAATTCAAGAGCGGTTCAACATGGTGACACGTCTAGCTATAAATTTTTACAACAGCACGGGTGATGGTGGTGAGAAAAATCTACCATTATTACAAAGAGGAGCTATATTCCATTTTGGGTCAAGTGCAGACAAGAATACAACGGGAACATCGAGTTTCGGTCAAATAATAGAAGTGTCGAGTGTTCAACAACGAGGGAGAAATCATGGAAGAGATCCTAGAGCGGCAGCATCCATCAGACCTCCGATGGCCAAACGGGGTCGAGGAGCTACACCAGCTTGGAATTTCCAAGTGGAATAGTTTCCACGGGCGTTTTGGTGAAACAATTCAATGCAGTTAACAATAATAAAGGTAAGAAATAAAATATAGTAAAATTAAAAATAATAATTAAATATTTAAAATTGGGAAAATAACATTTGCGAATGATATTAATTATAACAGTTTAAATAATAGTTTGATTCGATCCAATAAAATAACAAAGTTTTTTGTAGTAATATGTCCATGGGATGAGGATAATTTTGTAATAATTTATTTTATTAGTGGATTGAGAGGAATGAGATGAATAGGATTTTTAGTAATTATAGAATAAAGGAATATGTTTTATTTATAAAATATACAAGGTAGGGAAAAGGATGTGCTTTTAAGCCTTATTGTTGTTTCTATGTATATCTGTTTTACAACGAAGATTTTCTTTAATGTCAGAAATAATGTCTTCTTCGTTTTCACTTTTGGTAGCATCTTCAATAGTAGGTTTGTTTTCACAATCAGATTTGAGTCGTGATTCCTTATTTGTTTTAAGATTTACAAGTTTTCTTGTATCTTTAACAGGTGGTGGAATATAGGTTTCATTGTTCTTATGTGTACGTTGTATATAGGGTATTAAACGTCTTACATGAACATTTTCTTCATGAATTGAGTTTTCATTGTCATTTTCATTACAAATTTGGATGGTGTAATTAAGATCTGAGTTTTTTCGTATTATTCTGAAAGGTCCACGAAATTTCATCTTGTTTTTTTCAACGTTTTTGCTTTGATGTAATAAAACAAGGTCATTAGACACGAAGTCTTTCACAACTTTGTTTTTATTGTAGTAGTGTGCATTTTTTTCTGCAGCGATACGTTTTAGTTGAGGTAGTTGATCTTTTGTTTCATCGAGGTTCTTTAGAATTGATTCGCGATGTATCAGTGTTTTTTGCGTTGGTATGTTGTATTTGTCTTCAACAGGTGTACGAGGTTGATAACCATGAAGAAAGAAAAATGGTGACGTGTTGTTTAAGTAGTTAATGGGTGAAGTATTATACGCAAATACTACGTTAAATAGAGTATCGATCCATTCTTCTTCATTCTTAGGATTGTACTTTGATAAGCATTTTTTAATTATGCCGTTAGTTCGTTCAACGAGTCCTTGAGTTAGCGGACTATATGTCGACGAGTGTTTGATTTTAATAAATTTTTCTTTGCAAAATTTATGAACGATATCATTTTTAAAGTGTGTTCCACTATCACACGTAATAATTTTTGGTGGTCCATATGTTGTAATAATTTTTTTAAGAAATTTTACAACACTTTGAGCATTTGGATGTTTAACTGGTTCAACAATACAGAAATTTGTACATTTGTCAACTCCGACAATTACATATTGATGTTTATAATTGTTATCAAATTTACCAATAAAATCAATTTCGATATGGTTGAAGGGGTCGAAATTGTCTACGGGTATAGGTTTCATAAGACCTATTTCTTTTGGTTTTCTTTGTTGCATTTGGCATTGATGACATGAATTTATATATTCGTTGACTTTTAAAGTTAAATTTGGAATGTAGAATTTTGATTTGATTTTTTCTTGAGTTTTTTTGCGTCCGAAATGTCCTCTGTGAAGGGGATCATCATACATTGCTTTCAATACATCTGGAATTAAAGCTTTAGGGGTGACAGGTACTGCAAAATATCCTTTTGTTTTGCTATTAATTTTTTTATAGATAATGTCATCTTCTCCTAAAAAATATTTGTAAGCATGACGTTCTATTTGTTTGACTAAAGGACGATCTTCAATGAAATCTTTAACGATAAATTTATAAACTTGTCCCCAATAATCGTCTATCTATTGATGATCTGCTAAAGTTTCAACAGGTATATCTTTTTTATACGATAGTGTTTTTATTGGTTCTCCATTTATATGAAATTTAGGGATTTCATTTTCTTTGATTCCATTTTTATCTTTTTTTGTGATGGGGTCAAAATTATGATCTGAGGTTAATTTAATATTTTCTTCTTTGGAAGGTTCATTTTTTTGAAGTTCTTTTTCTTGTTCAGCTTTTCTTGTTGCTGATCTTGTAACAACATTAACAGATTGTTTTGGTTTTGTTATGAATTGTCCATTTTCAAAACTTATGAAGTCTTTGTCTTCTTTGAAAGGTCTTGAAAGAAAATCTGCCATGATATTTTCTTTTCCTGTGATATGTTTTATATCGAAAGTAAATTCACTTAGTTTTGATACCAATCTGGCTAATCTTGGTGATGGAGTTTTGAATCAGTGTTGATCAGTTAGAGGTTGATGGTCTGTATAGATGATAAAATCAGTTCCTAGTAGGAAGTCTCTGAAATGTTGACATGCTTTTGTGATGGAAAGCATTTCAAGGTCAAAGGAGTATAGATGTTGTTGATTTTTGTTCAATTTTTCAGAAAAATATCCAATAGTATATTTTTTGTTTGTGTCTGGATCAATTTGACGACAAACAGCTCCAAGGGCGTCTTTTGATGCGTCAACTTCAATAAATGTTGAAGCTGCGGGATTGTTAATTTGTAATACAGGTTCTGAAAGAAGTAATTTTTTCATATTGTCGAAACATTCTTGGTATTCAGGTAACCATATAATTTTTTCATTTGATCTTGAATCTTTTCCTTCTAAGATTTTTATGAGAGGTAACATTTTTTTTGTAAAATTGGGTATCATTTTGCGATTGTATCCAGCCATGCCAATGAATCTTCTTACTTCTTTTAAAGTTTTGGGTGGTTTCATGTCACGAATAGCTTCTATATTTTTTGATAGAGGTTCTAATTTGCCATGACCAATTTTATGTCCTAAAAGTTCTATCGAATCTTGCATAAAGAAACTTTTCTTTGTTTTGACTCGAAAATTATATTTTTTGATTCTTTTTAAAATTTTGATTGTGTTTGAGAGACATTGTTTGGTTGTGTTTGATTAGGAGTTTATTTTGGTTTAGGTTTTGGTTTGAGAATGGCATAGTATAATACATAAATGGTGTTTGGTTAAGATTATAAGGGAATTGTTGGAAATTGTTATAATTACGATAATTGTATTGTTGAAATCTGTTGTTTTGTCCACGATAATTATTTCCACGATAATTTGAATTTTGGAAATTATTCTGTTTTTGGAAATTATTTTGGTTAGAAGGTAGAGTGGGAAAATTATTCTGATTATTATTTGGATTATAATTATTATTGAAATTATTATTAAAATTGTTTCCATTATTATAATTATTATAATATCCACGTCCTCTATTTCTTCTTCTAAAATTTCCTCTAAAATTATTTCCTTGATAATTTGAGTTGTTAAACTGTATGTTTTGTGATGGGGTGTTGTTATTAGATCCTTTCGAGATCATTACAGAAGCTGTTAATTTCTTTATTTCAGAAATTATGTTGTCATTGTTGTTTGTTGAAATGTTGTCTTGAGATTCTTCTTTTTCATTTTCTTTGGTTTCTTTTAAAATTTTATCATCTTTTTGTACAACATTTACGTGTTTTTTGGAGGATGTTTTAATTTGTTGGAGTTCTTTATTAGCATTTTCCATTGCTATTCTATACGTTTCTAATTGATTTTTTACTTTTTCAATTTGTTTAGCAAAAATTGGGTCTATTATAGGTCTTGTCTTATCTTTACAATAAAGATAATCATCGAAAGCATTATGTAGTGATGTTAAAGTTTTAGGTTTAAATTTAACTATATGTTCACGTTCTTTTTCACCAATGTAACGGTATATGTGAACTATTACTCTTTCTTCTGTGATATTAGGTTCTATCTCTTGTAATGTATTATTTACAAAGATAACAAAATCTATGAAGTCATCATCACCTTTATATTTACAATTATATAGACGTTCACGAAGTTGTGGTGTTGATTTTTTGAAGATTTCCTCTAATTTTGTTTTGATGTCTTTCCATTCTTTAAGGTTTTCATCATTGGAAATTAATTCATTAAAAATTGTTTGTGCATTTCCAGTAAATGCAATTTTAATTTTTTTCATTTTTGCATCATTGATCCAACCAAAAGCTTCACATTCATTTTCAAACTGTTTTAAAAATGTTTTTATGTTTTCATTAGGGGAGTTTGAAAATGTGGATGGTCTGACATTTGAAACTGTATTTTCGGTCATTTTTTCTGTTAATAATCTTAGACTTCTGGTTAAGATATTGGATTTTTGTAAGGATTCTTGAGGTGTTTTCGAGGGTGAGTTAAAATTTATCAGTGATTCTGGAGAAAGTGAAATATTGGCAGATGAAGTGGATTCTTCACTGTTGTTTGATAAATCTGGATTATATGAGGTATCTTCGGGTATAATACCTAGTGTAGTATCGAAAGATGTTTTAGAAATTAATTGATTGGCTTTAATTTTGGCAGCACGAGAGGAATTTTTGGAAGGAATGATTAAATCGTCAACTTTTTCTTGATTTAAAAGTTGGTTAATTAAACGATTTTTATGGGAGGTTATATATAAACTAAGAGCTAATTGAAATTCTGGTCTAGTTTTATTTTTAGGAAATGGATGAGAATTAATTGTTTCCCATAAAATTTTTAAACTTTTGTTAGGAAGATCTGCCAATGGTTTGGTCTGAGGGATTGAGCGTTTGGAGTTGTTTTATTATCCCAATCTTCTTCTTGCATGGAAATAGTAGAATTTGAAACACTTACAGGTTTTTGATGTTGTTGTTGTTGCAGCAGTTTGACATACGTTGATTTTGAAAGACAAACACCATGGGCCAAGTCCCGAAAATGCACCCTGATTGGCGAATCCAAATGCTTTCTACGTGAAAGTCGGTCGAACGATCTGCGCTGGAGTCCTCTCAGCGAACCGTACTGCCCCTTGAGATCAATTTTTCACGAAAACTATTATTCCAATCCGCATGAATTATATCCTTAACTGCACGTTAATTCGATATCAAAAAAATTTTCCAAATAAAAATTTTTTGAAAAAATTTTCACGTTTTAAATTTACTACTTTTTTTTTTACTAAAAAATCACTGGTTCGGGCGCCAATTTTACTTGTAACGGTATAGTTATTACAAATAAACACAATATTAGTTTAAGAGTATATTATTGTAAAAAGGTGAACAGATTATTACAAAGTTGATCCACAATCTCTATAAAATATGGATAATTTTCGATAGTTTTTTGTAATTTCTTAATCTGAAACTAGCAATGAAATATCGATATAAATATCGATGACTAATGTCGATATAAATATCAATCACTATTGATATAAATATCGAGTAAATTGGGTTTTCTAACAAAGGATTGCAACCTAGGTTTTTTTTTCTCTCGTATAATTTTTATTTTATTTTCATTCATTAGGGTAGAAACGAAACAATATTATACTAAAGAGGATTTCTCTGGAGTGAACAGTAAAATTTCAATTAATGAAATTGTCGGCTATATACATATGAGTTATGATGGTTGTATACTGATGAGGAGTCGTATCTTTAATTTGTACTAGAATTAATGTACATCTTTGCCCGTTCAATCAGACAGTAAAACTTGCCATGTTTTCACCTGTAACTATCAAAACTGAAGTGATAAAATTGTTTTATAAAAAAAAAAAAACACCAAAAATGCTCCAAAATCCAGACAAAAAATTATGGCCAAAAACTGATCTTCATATCATTGAAGGTCTTCCAGACCCATCTGAAGAATTAGATACTCCAGTATTTTGTATTCTATAAAATTCACTCGATGTTTCCTCAAAAAATTCAGATTCTTTATTTATCAAATATAACTATATTTTTGACAAACGTAACCTTTCCAAAATTCAATGAAAATTGAAATCTTCAAAAAGACTAATTCCACATTTCCACATTCACTCACAAAATGACCAATGTGAAGTTATATTACCACAGCATGAAGTCCTTGGTGTGAATTGGATCCCTGATGATCCCAGTTAATCTCAACATGTTGATTTATCCACAAAACAACCAAATTGAAAATGGGAATCACCCTTCACAACATTTATTCATCCTTTGATGAATACTCCATTTAATATTAATATTGAGAAATTCAATACACCATCTAAACCAGTACGCACTTTCTTATAATGTTTAAATCATACAACGATTTAGTAGATCTAGAATAAGACAGAATTGTTCAATTTCTCCTTATGTTGTTATGGATTGTACCTACCATTTCACCTTTCTTTGTTTCATTCATGCAGACCAAAGAAAACATTTCATCAAACTATTTGAAGTTCTGGTGAAAAATAATTCTCCTCCATACGTCTCATATGAAAAATTCCACATCCTTATAGATCTTTCAGGGATTCTTAGGAGAGTCAATTATCTTCCAGATATTAAATATGCTAAAGATATGCTATCTTCTATCTTAATGCATCTCAAATCCCAATTAACTAAGTTATTATTCCAAAAACATACACATCGGTACAAAATTTACAATTGCTGACTTTAGAAGACACTACTTTGTTCGAAAGTCTCTCAAAGTTTTACTTCTCATCGGGTGAAGTATTACGTACACTAGGGAGTCTGTGGGGTTGAACCATGACCGTATATATTTATCCTCCTTACATGTGGGATGTATTCTTCGTTTATTTTAGGGATTCTTCTTACTGATTTCGCCTTTTTTTATATTTTTTTCTAACTTTTTGTTCTCTTTCTGTCCTACTATTCGTTTTGGTCCTAGTATATCTAGCCCCGCCTGGTAATTGTGATGTTCCCGGATGTCACAATATTAAACATATGGGTAAACCAAAACCTGGGCAAACACTGGCAATTTTAGAGCCGGTCCGGACAGTTTATATACTGGCTTATTTACACGCACACTTACACACATAGGTAACAAATAAGTACATTTGTGAGAGTGGGTGGGTTGCATCATCTCTTGTAGTGATAAGAGATGATGGGCCAATTTGCGTACGGATTGTGACATAATTGCATTGTTGAGATTAGTCACAATTTGGTACTTGTACATTATCTGCAAGTACATGCAGGTAATTACAATCAAATGTAATCTAGTGCATTTAGTTTAACGACACAAGGACAAAAATAAGCCTGCCTTTTGGCAGTGATTGTTGTCGGGGGTCCAAGCCCCATTACCTCATATCAGAGAGTCCCCACAGCAACTCCCCCAGTTTTGGAGCCGCAAAAATGATATAATATACGCAGGCCTTGGGGGACTTGCAGGTTTTAACGCTGTTTTAGGTTAGCCTCCCATTTAGCTAGTGCGTTCCCTACTATCGCACCGACATACTCATAATACTGACATTTTGCATTGGCCCAAGCCTGGTACAGAGTGAAACCAGTCTCTCCCCTATGTCTTGGTTGCCTGTTATTTTCCAGATAGGCATACGGATGGTGGTAGGAGTGTTGGGGCAGCGGTCTTTTGAACTCCAGCTTCCTCAGCATCTGGTAGCTTGAGGTTCCCCTGACTGAGGAAGTCATCAAGGCTTGTTGTTCCATTGCCCTCTCTGCCATGAAGAGGAACTTCATTGGTTCCCTGGTTGTGGTTGGTGTTGGCTCCAGCTTTGTGGTCTCCCAAGTTTGGGTCAACCCTTCTGGTGATTGGGGAGGAGAGACAATTGGTGGAAATGGAGATGATATCTCCACAAGAATTTCTCCACAGGTGGTGCCATGTCCCTGAAAAGTTCCTCCTTGATCCTATCTAATTCCTTTTTCTGTTCAAGAAGCTGTTGAGTTTTTTGATTCTTGACAGCTTTTTGTGCAGTTTAATTTTGAATAGTTTTGGGAAGAACAAGGGATGGTTTTGAAGAGCCACTCCGTATATAGAAAATAGGAAATAGAATATAAATTATTGGTTAGAAAAACACGTCTAAGTCTTTTGACAGTATTAGAGCAGGTGATTTTACTGTAAGATTTTTCTCTCGATTACAGTTTTGTTTTGTCACTTTGTAAGTCCTTATCAGTTCATGTAGGGGATAACACTTAGAATTCACGGCTGTATACAAGTTTTCCAGTAAAATTCTGATCAGTTTAGGCAAAGTTATGCCTGAAACAATCTTGGAATATTTTTCAAATTTTGATCACAAAGGAATCTCCACTTGTGACATCACAGGGTTAGGTTTATCAAACACGCTGCGATGTTTCTTCCATATCACACATGGATTTGTTTATTCCTGTCTTTTTCTTTTTGTTAGCATTCCTACATTTGCTTATCTCCTGAGTTTTTTTTTGTTTCGCAGAATTCCGATTTTTGTCTCTCATTTTTTAGCGAGTCTTTAATTTTACGTTGGATATTATTTTTTCGGGAGTAAATTTTTATTTGCTTTACATTAACCTCTCGGACTTGTGGTAAGGATGCAAATTTTTACATTTTGTACTGCCTAAGGTCCTGCCTCTTTTTTGGGGGCATAAGGGGGTCTCTGGATCATACAATTTAGTTGTAATATTGTCCAAAAATTTTACAGATTTTTATTTTTTGTTTTTTGTGTTTTCTGTGTTTGTGACTGATTCTTTCGTATTTGTTTGTGAATCTGTCTGTGTATTTTCTGTATAATTTCTTTCCATCTTCACTATTCTTTTATCGTCGCTTACCAAATAAGCAGGCTTCAATCTATCGATTGAAATTGTTTTTGGTTTGCCTGCGATGAGTATCACAAAGTTTATGTCATCATGAGAGACTACATTGTAAGGAGCAGCGTATGGTTTTTCCAGCGCAGACCTTATTTTTTCGTCTCTCACAAATACATGGGATGTATTGGCCAAATGTGTTGAAACGTAAATCTTGGGCTGGCCATGACAAGTTGCCTGTTTGAGGAAATTATTGTCGTCATTTCTTATATTTTGCACTATGATTTCGGGGCTAACTTCTTTTGATTTTGTGAAGAAGTCCCATTGAGAGGCGTAGCTCTTTGCTGAATGTTAATTGCGCTACAGAATAACCTGTATTGGTTTGTAGGGCAGATCAAAGGCCTGAGAGGATGGTAGGAAGTATTTCTACCCATCTCTTTGTATCAAGTGCCATGATAGAGGCTTTGAGTGCTCTATGCCATCTCTCAATTTTGCCATTGACTTGAGGATGGTAAGGTGTGGTATGACTGTGTTGAACACCAAGCTTTTTGGATAACTCTTGAACGAGCAAGCTCTCAAATAGGCAACCTTGGTCCGTAACTATGGTTTCAGGTATGCCATACCTTGAAATCCAGGTGTATAACTTAGCAGCTACAGTTGGAGCTGTCATATTGTGGAGAGGAATTGCTTCTGGCCATTGTTTTGTCCCATCTATTATCGTTAGCCAGTACCCATGTCCTTAAGATGGTGGCAATGGGCCTACCAAGTCCGTGTGTACTGTTTTGAAACACTCTGTTTGTTTGAAGGATTTGAGTGTCTTCCTACTTTGGACTCTAGACAGTTCAGGCAACTGCAAACCCATTTTTTGCAGTCAGACTTCATTCGTGGCCAAACAAATCTTGCCGAGATTAAATTAGCACTACATTTTTGTCCAGTGTGTGACAGATTATGTACACTGTTGAAAGCCAATTTGGGATATTGTTTTGGCCTATTCTATACAAATTTCATATTATAGTTTTTTCAGATTTCCATTATGCATTCAGCGCATTTTTTTCTTCGCAAAATGGCCATTTTTGGCTGTTGAATCTCACAGATGTACTATTTCCCTGTTTATATTGATTAGGGATAGAGAAACTCTTACATGGAAAAAATCAATATCATGTGTGAATTGAGAATTGGTTGACTTACTTCAGTTACATTCATTTTAATTTTGTTTACTTAGTTGCTAATGTCAAAGAGACTAAAAAAGTTTAGCGAGAAATTTAAGCAAATTACTTACGTCGTTACCAGGTAGGTGGTACCTGTAACAAATATGTTCGACATATTTTAATATAGACGTACATATTTTGTTCACAGAAAAATACGTTTTTCTTACTAAACAAATAATTTCCCTAATATGTATTGTCAACTGGCGAAAGTACCGTTACTTCCTGCCAACAACCACTACACGTTTTCTAACGGAATATTTGAGTACCTGAACATTCTGGTACCCGAATATTCTAGAAATAATTAAATACCTAAATCAGCAAATCCCTACTCTACACACAACACCATAGAAAACCATATACCTTGACAGGTATATAAACTCTGGTTTTCATTTAAAATAATTGTATTGTATAGAATTGTAATTGTACTCTTGACACTGCGTAATAGTGTAATATATTTTATTGTAAATAAACTGGTCAGTCATATACTGTACCTGAAATATTCTTCCAGTCTTAGACTGTGAATGAATACTTGTAAATTTAATATTGTGTTTTAAAAGTAAAGTGATAAAATTTATTGTGTGTTTCAATTTAATTAAAGTCTTTCATTTAGTTAAGGTACGCAATAGTTGTGGATAATAAAATTCAATTAGTTAAAATAATTCTTGAATACTATAATATTCCTGTGAATATTATTGTATATCGAAGGAAGTGTAATCACCCCAAAAGAGGTTAGTTTCCAGTACTAAACCACCTCTTTTGGCCGTTGCATTGTTGGCGCCCAACTGGTTTGCTTTTGAGATATCAAATCCTCGCTCAAGTACTAAAAAAAATATTTTAAAATTTTCTAAAAAATTTTTTTTTTGGAAAAAATTTTTTTTTTCTTCCGAAATTTTTTTTTTAAATAAAATAAAAATTGTTCCTGTCCATTCAACAACGCGGATCCAAGGCTGCTGCTTCAAAGGTATTTTCTTCTTTTTCTGTGTCCGAAGTACTTCAATTGGTTACCTTGAAAACTGTAGTAAAGTATTTAGAGAAAAGCGTAAGGCGCGCTCTAAGGAATAGGAAGTAGAGGTATACCACGAGTGGAAAAAGACCAGAAAAGAGAAAATAAACACGTCGTGGGACTACAATACCCGGAGAAAAATTATATTTACAAAAAAATAATTCAAACAATCGTAAATATATTCGCCGCCCATCGACATCCTGTTGCAGTTACCACATCCGGATCTTCAAGCTGCTGTAAAACACAAAGAAAAGTAAAGTGTGGGGACTCACTGGTATGAGGTAAAGGGGCTCGGACCCCTCAACGACAGTCTCCACCCCAAAGGGCAGGTCAATTACTCGTCTATATGACGTTAAACAAAACACAAAATACGTTCGATCGTAATTACCTGCAAGTACATGCAGGTAATGTACGAGTACCGAATCGTGACATCACCAAACAATGTCACGATCCGTACACGAACCGGCCAGCCATCTCTTATCATGATAGGGGATGATGCAACCTGGCCGCCCTCACCGACGTACATATTACCTTACCGTTAAACAAAACACAAAATACGTTTGATCGTAATTACCTGCAAGTACATGCAGGTAATGTACGAGTACCGAATTGTGACATCACCAAACAATGTCACGATCCGTACACGAACCGGCCAGCCATCTCTTATCATGATAGGGGATGATGCGATCTGGCCGCCCTCACCGACGTACGTATTACCTTACGTACGTGTGTTTGTGTGCGTGTGAATAAGCCATATATAAACCGCCCAAACTGGCTCTAAAATCGCCAGTGTTTGGTCTGGTTCTGGCTTACCCGTACTTACGTACGAAGTGGCTGAACACGCTTAAATTCTGTTGAATTTCCTTCTGGTGAGAATATCTCTCACAACAAGGTATTCCACATAAAGAATTAAAATTAATTATAATTCGCGTTTCCCCTTATTTTTTAAGAGTGTTTTTTATAATTAATTTTTTGAAAAAATATTTTTTATGAACAAAAATTGGGAAAACTTAACGGAGCCCAATTCCCCTAAAATTAAATTTGATTGGCTCTTAAAAATAACTAATCAAGAAATTTTAAATTTATGTAAAAATTTGAATATAAAGGTTAACATCGAAACATTCTCTCGACAAAAAATTCAAGAGGATATTGTATTAACCATAAAAAATAATATTGAAATAAAAAAGCTCCTAACTCCCAAAAATATTAAAATAATTTTGGAAACTCCCAACGGATCCTCACGAAAAAAGATCCCTGAAATTGAAAATCCTATCGAAAGAAAATATTTCAACCCTCCAACTTCATCAACTCTTGTTTTAGAAAGTAGTGAAAATCCTATTCCTCTTCCTAGAACAAAATCTATAACAAAATTAAATATTTCAAATATTTCAGAAAATTCTGAAGAAAATTTTCGAAGTCCAGATACTGAACTTCTACGAGAATCTTATTTCCCATTAGAAATTCAACCGACTGTTGTAGCAGAAACTGTTCAACAAAATAAAAATTTAAATTTCCCTATAAATACAAACTTAGAAAATAATATGTCTAATTCAGTTGCAATCAATGTAAGACCTACTCTTTATGGTCATACACCAGGCGAAGACATAGTTTCGTTTTTAAAAGGCTTTGAAAATGAAGCTGACTCCTTCAACTGGGATGCAACATTAAAATTCAAAAAAATAAAAACAGCTTTCACTGGAATTGCTAAAAAAATTTTTGAAGACAAAATCCAAGATAATCCTGAATTTAATACTTGGAATAATATTAAACCAAAAATTGTTGAGATTTTCACTAGGACTAAACCCCAGTTACGTGAATTATTATACAAACGCAAATACAAAGGTGAATCTGATTTTACCACATATATGATGTTCGTATCAAAAATTTTAAAACAAATCAAATCCGGAATTACGGAAGAACGCATAATTGAAAAAATAATTTCAAACCTACCCGAAAAAGAAAGGGAATTTTTAATAGGGGAAAAGCCCAATACGTTACAAGAATTGGACAAAGCTTTTTCAAATTATCTAGATTTTAAAGATAAACTATTTGGCCACTCAGATCCCCTACTGAGAGCAAAAATAGAACAATTGGAAAAAACTATTGAGGAATTGAAAATAGGAAAAACTACCGAGAAAAAATCTGAAAAGACTTCAAACGTAGTTTCTTCTGATTCTGATTGGAAATCCGAGTTTGAGAAGTTGAGCGCTGCAATGGCAAACATTTCCAAACCTTCGGACAACAAGAAGCATAAAAATCCTCAAAGTAAAAATCCAAATCAAAACCCAAATCAAAATGCAAATCAAAATTCAAATCAAACTCCTAACCAAAATACAAAACAAAACAGGAACAATAATAATAATAACAACAATAATAATAATAATAATTATAATAATAATCCAAATCAAAACAATTGGAATCAAAACCTGAATAGGAACTGGAATAATAACCAGAACTATTCTCAAAGTCCTAATCCTAATTACAAAGGAAATAATTATGACCCAAATTACCGAAGAAATAATTTTCGGAATAATAACGGTTATAATAATCGTAACTTTAATCAAAATTGGGTACCAAACTGGAATAATAATAATGTTCCAAAATGGAATAATAATTTTCCTAATTTCCCAAATTATCAAAATTTTATTCCAAATGTACCCCAATATCCCCAAAACTACGTTGCTGCTAACACTCAAACGGTTGCATCTCCTGCTCCGCTCATGTTAGTCCAGCCTCCCATTTCCCAAAACCAAATATCCAATTCCCTACCCTGCCAAAATGCTTGCTCAAAAAATTAAGTGTCCCCCTTACAGATGATTTATCAACTGTAAGGGATGTCTCGAACAAAGAGTTGAAATTGGTTAACAATGTTAGTAAGTTGAATTTTGAAACAAAGGAACGTGCTGATCACACTGCCCTATGTAAATTTCATCTTCCTTTTGCTATTAATGGCAAACATATACTTAGCCTAGTCAACCCAGGTTTGGAACAGACACTAATTGCTGAAGATGTTTTGAATAAAGTCAACTTTAAGGAACTGATAACTCCAACCGATGTAAGATTTCGTGGTGCGGATTCTAAACTTTTAGACGTAATAGGTTTAACCAATGTGATTTTTTCCATTGATCATTGTGTTTATCCTCATCCCACCTACGTTGTCCGAAATCTGGTCAAACCAGTCATTTTAGGGTACGACTTCTTGTCAACCCATAAAGCAAAAATGGACTTCAATAAAAACAAATTCACATTACCGTGTGGTTTCAAAGAGCGAACATTTGACATGCCCGAATGTCATAACTATCCCCTTGAAAAAAAATACCCTCCCAATTATATTAAGCCATTTAAATTTTATTCTCCCCAAACGTATAAAATTAAGGAAAATTCAACGCTCATCTTAGCGACTCTTCCCCAACATTTAGAATTTCATAATGAAATTTCAATGGAAAATAAAAATAAATTTTATTTAAATGTAAGTGATAACACTGTGATGGCTGTCAATAATAACGACAGACCATACATAATTTACGAAGGTGAATACCTCGGTAAATTCGTGTTAAAAAATGCAATTGATTTTAATATTTGTAAAATTGAAATAATAAATGAAGATACGATATTAACGGACATCGTGGTAATACTATTCCACTAGGTCCAAAAGTAGATTTAGAAAAGAAAATTAAAATGTATCAAATTATTAATGAAAATAATCAAATATTTAGTGGAAAAACAGATGAAGTTTCTATCTGTTAAGTCCCTCCACAAAAAGTCAGTGTTGACGATGAAACATCATTAAGATGTAAAAACTTCAAGTTCTCTCAGGCAGAACACGAAGCACTGCACAAACTGGTCGACGACCTAGTTAAAGCAGGTGTATTAAAAAATCAAAAATCAAGGTTTGAATCCCCAATATTTGTAAAAAAGAAACCTGACGGTGTTTATAGAGTTCTTGTAGACTACCGCAGAATGAACCAAAGGATAATAATGGATAACAATCGCGTTCCTACGATTGATATCATATGGCCTTATTTAAGAAATAAAAAGTGGTTCACTACTATTGATTTAAACAGTGGATACTTACAGATTCCTCTGACCGAAGAATCTAAACAGTACACTGGTATCAATGTGGATGGAATCGGATATGTATTCAATTCCACTCCAATTGGACTAAGTATCTCCCCATCTATTTTCCAAACTATCAAGGATGACATCTTCCATGATATGTTGTGGAAAAAAATGGTTTGTTACCTCGACGATATATGTATTTTTGTGGAGATATTCGAGGAATGTTGGGAAAATACAAGGGAAGTACTTAGAAGACTAAGTAAAGTCAATCTAAAAATTAAAACAAAAAAATGTCAATTCTTTTTTAATGAAATTGAAATTTTAGGACATACTGTTCGATATAATGAAATTTCCCCATTAAATAAAAATATAGAAGCAATTAAAAATTTAAACCCACCTAATACTTTAAAACAATTACGATTGTTTCTCAGATCGATAAATTATCATAGGAAATTAATTCCTAATTTGGCTAAAATTACAGCTCCCCTTAGTGATCTTCTAAGAGGAACTGATAGCAAATCAAACGCTCGAATTAAATTGACCCCAGAGCATATAGAAATATTTGAAAAACTAAAAGAATTTATGATTTCAAAACCAGTTTTAGCAATCTATGATCCTAAACTAGAAACTTGTGTGGAAGTTGATGCTTCAAAAATTGCATTAGGTGCAGTATTGCTGCAAACTAATCCAATTACAAAGCACAAACATCCAGTTGGATACTTTTCTCAAAGAGTCCAACCTGCACATACAAAATTATGTTCGTTTGACCTCGAAATGATGGCCATAACAAATGCCCTGGCTCACTTCCGTGGATACTTACTTGCTTTACGCTTCGTAGTATACACTGATCATAAACCATTGATTTATCATCAAAGGTTTAATACCCCAAGCCCGAGATTAATTAGATTAGTCTCAAAATTAAATGAATATAGTTTTCAGATAAAACATATTGCTGGAAAAAATAATTTTATGGCTGATATGTTGTCCCGTCCCCATGATGAACCTGACGAAATTACTTTCGAATATGGTGAATTTTTGGTGGATAAACAATATACACTCCCTGAAGGAGAAAAAAATGTGAATACTATTTGTAGAATTCACAATGAAAAAATAGTCCCATTAAATTCAGTTTTTTATCAAAACCAGAGCTTATGGTTTTACCCAAATAATTTCATCAATACCCTAAATTACCCTTACCCTCCTTCACCCTCATCAACATTCCCATACTACTCTGTGGTTCAATCCACAAGTCCCATTCAGAATTTACACTATGAAAATTCCACAAATGTCCCCACTACATTAAACGTAGTTACTCGATCTGCATCAAACAGAGATTCTAATCAAACAAATCTCAATGAACAGATCCTCCTTTCCCCTACCAACCAAACTTCCCAACCCATGATTCCCGATCCCCAAAAGATCTCGAATCCAAATTCCCCATTACCTGATTGTAATGATCAAACAGAAGTTTCAATTCAACACCCTGTCCCCAAAACAGAAATTGAACTTCCAAAAAATTTAAAAACAATGCAGGAAATTGATCCTCATTGGAAAAATGTTATATCATTAAATTATAATGAAGTAAAAAAAGATAAAAATAAATTTCGTAAATTAAATAGGTCTATTAAACTATATTTTCTTGACGAAAATTATGTATTAAAAAAATTATCTAACCCAACCTCATCCTACGATGAAGCGGTTACTGTAATCCCTGAAAAATTAATTCCAACAATTCTAAAAACATTGCATGACGATCCTTTGCATGGAGGTCATTTTGAAATTAAAAAGACCAAAAATAAGGTGAAAAATTACTTTTTCTTTAAAAATTTGACACAAAAAGTAACGGAGTATGTTCTCTCCTGTCACAAATGTCAAATGATGCAAAACTCACCGCAAGAGATTGGTCATCTCAAGCATATTGCAATTGAAAATCCAAAACCTTTTTCTCATTTGGAAATAGATTTTATTGGAAAATTAATCCCTGAAGAATCAAATAATACAAAGACTCGTGAAGAAGAGATCAAAAAACTTCTTCAAACGAGAGAAAAAACGCCGATCCTAGTGAAAAAAGCATCAGAAAAGAATGCGAAACATTACAACGCTCACCATAAGATCATTGACTTTAAGCCTAATGACCTAGTATTGTTACGACAATCAAAGAACGTTGCAAAAAATAAAATAAAATACTCCGGATCACATAAGATTATCAAGAAGGTCACGGACCTAAATTACGTTATTCGCATTAAAAATGATGACAAAACTGCTTACCAAGAAACAGTTCATGTATGACGATTAATCCCGTTCAAGTCTCGCGAAAATATTCACGAAGACAAAAATAAAAATCAGAATGATAAGAACCCTGAAACCCCCATCTCTACCCAAATTGTGCCTAAACCAAGGGGTCGCCCTCGTAAAAAAAATGTAGAGGGTGTGTAGAGTCTACTACCCGTCCTTGCTTTAACCTTAAGTTTTTTTTTAGACTAAGTTCACTCCCCCTATAAAACATAAGTTTTATTATTTTTGAAAATTAACTGTCCCTAGATAATTTTTGTAAAAAAATCACCAATAGGTTGGCAAAAATAATAATAAAAATTTGTTAATATTAAAACATTCCGTAAGAAGCTCCAAACAAAAAATTTTATTATTTCTTTGTAAAAACTGACTTCTTGCAAATTTCTATTGTAAATAAAAACCTGCTCTTAAAGCTGAGCGAAATAATAAAATTCAAACTTTTTGAAATTATTAAATGATAAAATTATGCGACATAAAAAAATTCTGTATAAAAACTCACCATTTAATCCCAAGTGTCTGCATATCCAGCAAGAAACTCTCCCAAATTGTCCCTGCTCATACTTGACTCTGAGTCCATCGACATTGGTGAATTTGCCAGTGACCGCAGTCGGATCCACTGTTGATGTAGATTCATCAGAACTCAAGGCACCAGCAATGGATGGCGTATCCCTCGTAAACGTATACACCGTTGGATCCGTCATCAGCCATCCACTTCGGATTGAATGAGCAAAACTCCGTTCCAAGGCATAGTAATGTCGAACGAATTGGAAACCAGCTTCCGAAGATGTGATAATGAGTTGAGGATGATAATAAGCATTTAAATATTGAACAAATTTTATCCTTGCCTCCCCCCCGATAAAAGTGCTTACGTAATGCTTATCAGTGTGGACATACTCCAAATTTACGGTTTCGTTGCTTTGTTGCGATATGCAAAGCAACCCAACTGTAATACCTGTAAGTATGCCAACATTGTGGTGATTACACAGGCAAAGTTCTCCATTAAAAACTAGTCTAATTCCCATTACCCCAAACTCGATACGTAATCCTTGCGGGTAAAGGGCACACAAGTTGAATAGGAACTTTTGAAAAAATTCCTCAGACAAATCGAATGCTATGCTGCCATACATGAAAATCCTCATGGATCTCTTCGTCTGGAACCCGATGAGACTGGAATTCCCGATTGAAAGATTCTTTATTCAAGCTTTGCAACCCATGGGATAATATTGAAAACAAACGATGTAACGAAAAATAGAACCTTGCTTCACAAGGACAATGTTGAAAAGGCTTTACGCTGTCAAAAAACACTTCAATTAGAAGCCAAGTTTCGTTAGCTTCTACGACTCCGGTCGACACAAAAACTCGCTCATCCATAAAACAAAAAGATGATGCCATGTTAAAAAATTTTTTTTTCTCCCAAAATTTCCGAATATAACAAATGAAATTCACTTTAAAGAAAAAATTATAACGAACAAAACCTTTCGAAATTATAATACGAACCAAATTATAAGTCCGAAATAAGAATAACCTAAATGTACTAATCCTACAATTATGCTTAATATTGCTATAATTTTTTTTTTATTCGAATAATCAAATTTTACTTGATACAGTGAGAAATAAGTGAGACGTTGCTTCTTCTCTTTCTGTTTCAGTAAAAAAATGTTTGTTCAAATAATCGCTGTCATGTACGCATATCTAATTTCCAAAAATTCAGCACAACGAATGTCGTCCGACATATATCGGATTACCACGGTGTCCACAGGTGCTTACTTCCAGGAAATCAGCAATATTTACGTATATGCAAAATCAGCTCCAATTCTGTACTCGTTAGAATTAGACTTACACGAGTCAGCAGATGAAATCCTATCTACTAACTTCAAGCATGCACTGTGTAATGCTACCGAATGGAAAAACTGCAATATGCAGAAATGGCCTTACGATTAAAAAATTCCATAAAAAATTTAAAGAATCAAAATTTGGTACTCATCCAAGATTTTTATTCTACCCCATCAGCAATTCGAAACAAACGAAGAGTCTTTACTCCAATTAGATCTTTCTTTGGAGATGCGCTACGATTTTGTTGTCGAGTGCTTAATTTCCGCAATGGAAGAAATTTCCTAGCAAACGAAATTTTCTTAAAACATGAATATAATATAATATAATAAAAAACCAACTACTCTCGGAACATGCATCTTTAGTAAATACCTCTACAAATTTACATAACTTTATTGATCATACAAATAGTTTTATGAAAAATTTTGTTGCCCATACAAACTCTTTCATGGAAAATTCATTGGAAGAGCATGAATTATTGATATCTTTAAATTATTTACAAGGTTTCTATGACAGTTACCTGGTAAATACCTTTAGGTTATCAAACATCCTAACATCTTGCAAGTCCCATATGATTCCGTCATCGATAATCCCTAAGACTATTTTTGAACAGGACATTTCGCGACTACATACAAAATTAAAAGACCTAGACTTAGATCTAGCCATCCCCACTGCAGATATTCTAAATTATTACCACGCAGAACTTGTAAACTGTCATTTCTACAAAAATACTCTCGAATTAGAAATTAAAGTACCTTTAAAAAATTTTAATACAAAATATGAAATTTTTGATTTCATACCACTCACGTTCAAAAGTCATACTAATGAACTGTGTAGTTGGGATCAAGAGCCCTCTCTAATCATTCATGAAATCAGATCAAATACTGTCAGATACATTTCTGGAACTAATCTCCATTACTGTAACTCCGACAAACCTTTATGTTATCTCCCTTCAAATCGAGGAAGTGATAAACTATCGTCTTGTGCGAAAAATTTATTCTTTCAAGATTTAAACCAAAATTTACTGCAATCTTGTTCATTTAAGTGCACAGTTAACAATAACCAAACACTTGTACACCCCATTGGACATACTAAGTTTGCCGTAATAAATTTTAATACCCTAATTGCAACAAATTCAATAACAAAAAAATCCGAACAATTAAAAATAAATAATGACTCCCCTGGAACATTTATCCTAGATGTACCTTGTCATATTCAGATCGAAAATATTGATAAAAATAATGAAAACAATATTATCATACCGACTGAAATACCTTGCCTCCCGAATCCCTCGAAGAGACAATAAAAATCGAAAATCATCTCCCTCTCCTGTGGACTTACTTCTCAGAAGCCACAGAACCTTTTGATTTAGCAGTAGATCTCGCAACATCAAAGGTATATAATCCAAAATGGAAATCATTTGTTCCCCATTCTATTCCCACTAATAAACTCGAAAATAAAATTAAAAATATTGAATTAAAAATCCCTAATCTTGAAAATAATAATAACTTTAATATGGTTAATATAATCTGCCTATCCTGGTTACTTATCTTAACTATAATTATAATTGGAATAAGTAAATATTTGTACTCAAATCCCTATCGAAATAATACTAAAATGTATATTGCTAAAAGTACAACATTGTAAAAAATAATGTAAAAAAATGCAAATATGTTAAATATAATATAAAAAAAAAACATTAGGAACCTAAGAATTTCATGTATTAGTATGTATATTAAATTTTAGATCCTAAGTTTTTAAATTGCATTTTATGCCATATATTTTTATAAAGGTTCATGACCTTACCTTTTTTTTAACATTGTTGTTTCAGAGATACAGGTTTTCATATGTGTGTGTCGAATAGGATGCATATTCATTTATTCAAGGGCAAAATTTACAAAGTATGGCTGTAAACATCGTGGAAAGGTTGCAGGTTCAAACCTAGGCAGCGGAACTTTTTTTTTTAGAATTAAAAAAAAATGAAGATGGATATGCTAAAATTTCAACAAATTTCTTCCGATTTCAAATTAATAAATTTAACTATGTAAGTATTGAAGGTAGGGGACCTGGTCAAAAGAACGTTTTTTAATGTAGGTATTTAATGAGTGTAATAAGATATACTCATCGAAAATCAAATTTGAAGAATTTTTGAGCTTTCTCATTTGATTTAACTATAAAAATTTTGAAAATTTGAGAACCTAGTATCTGTGAAACAGGCAATTTCAAAGCCCGTTAATAGGAACTTTTTTGCTTCTATCGATGAATTCTACGAGAATCATTTGGCTTGGAAAACGACTTTTAGACACCCTACCTGAGAAAAATCATGTAGTCACCATTCCTTTGAAATGAAATCATAAAACTGCTTTAAATTGACTTCGTATTATGATATGAAAACACAATTCTGTAAAACAAATTGCCTGAAGCCTATTTGAAAGGTATCAAAATTCATTTTCTACGTATTATTAGTTATTTTCACCGAAAATATCCCTTCAGAGTCATTGTTCGAGGTTTTCTAATTTTGGAGTTGATCCGCTGCTAAATTTTTAAAAACTTATATTTGCCCAAAATTTTTTCAGTTTGGCCGCCCAACGATAGTTCGTTTGTGGAAAAAATTAATTTGTCCTTAGCTCAAGATTAGGATCAGACGTATTGATTTTGGCGCGAATCAACCTTACGGTACTTCCGTTATGTCCAGTTTTGTTTTAGTTTTTGAGATTTGTCTGTTTGAAAACCTACTTTTTCTTTGCACGCTGTTTTGTATTTCTTATCTTCCATGTTTTACACGCCTATTTTGCTTCTTCGATAATGCGAATTATTTGCGATCTTTTTCTTGCTTTTTTCCATTCACGATCTTCTCGTGCAAAAAAATAAATGTCTGAACCCGAATGCGACCGACAGCGTAAAAAAAAATAGAAAGAAAGTGAAAAAAAGGTTGTCTGCCGTGATGTCAGTTAATTACGGGAGAAAGTTTGGAAAAATACCTTTCCGTGGCCTTTTACCTGATCATGCATTTTGTTTCTTTCCAAAGAACGAATGCCTTCAGAGGGGAAAAAAAGTAATAATCTTCTTTTTGTCGAGGTTTTATACATTGACGCGAATTTATTCGTATCGGAACGTCAAATTTAATTTTTACGGGTTTTTCCCGTTTTTACTTTCCACAACTTAGAATTTTTTCATTTTCCTTGGTTTTCTAGTCTTTCTTGTCATTGCTGAATTTTTAAATTTATTACGAAGTGTTGGTGATACACAGTCGCACACATTTTGAGTTGAGTTTACTTTTTAAAAGACTGTGTGTTGTGTGAATAATTTATCAAGTGTGAATCTTTCTATTTTCTTTTTGTTTCCCCTCCACGCAACCGTTAGCATCGCGGTCATTGCAGACGCTGAATCGTAAAACTGGCAATTTTTTTTTTCGTCATTAAATGGAATTGCAAAATGCGTAATAAGTATGGTTGGTGCTTTGGCGTTAAAAAATATAATTAACATCAGAAAATGAAAAGTCGTATTTTTTCAAAATTATTGTAGCCGTGTGAAAATTGGTTCACACGTACTTGCATAACCAACCCTCCACCATTTTACAACATGTTCACGTAATTTGAATGAAATGTGTTGGTGGCTTATTCTTCGCCTTTCAATGAAATATCGGTTAACGGTTAATAATTATAGTAGGCGTAACTTCTTAGTTTTTAATTTAGCAGCACTTCAATAATTCCACTTGATCGTCCTGGGGAAAATGTTCCCTGGGTTTTTTTTTTTTCTTTTTAGCTAATTTTTATTTAATGTTTTGAAAATGGTTTGATTTATTCCCAATTGACTATGTTCTTTAGAAAACTTTGATTTTTTTTTCACAACTTTTTACTACGTAGATATATGCGAAGATAATTTCTTTTTAAAGAAAACTAATTTAAATGCGCAGTCTGGCACATGAATTAAAGCATCAAAACCAGTAAGTTACAGTAATTAGACGTTGAGGAAACCAAAAATTAAAATATAAAACCTTTTAATAATTAATGTTTATTTGTTTTTCTTTAGAATATCTAAACGAAGCAAGAAAGTATAAAAAAAAGAAGAAGAAAGCATTCGTGTACCTACCCAAATTGTATGTTTTTGATCATTCTTTGCCATAGTTTCTTGTTTGAAATAAACGAGAAACAATTTTTTTTTCCATGAAATTTTACTTCGGGAAAAACAGTGGATGGCTTAGAATTTTTGATGCGTCATTGAAAGGTGAAAAAGTATCACAAAAAAGAATAATACTCAGAAATTTTGAAATAATTTATTTGTAGTTTTGCTCACGCAGTACAAAATGAAAAAAAATTTTTTGTTTTTTGTATCAAATAATGGAAAAATAAAGAAAGATGAAAATGAAAAGCAATGAAGTTTTCAGAAAAAGTTCATTCGACATTTTCCTCGTACAATTTGAAAGATCGCTATCCGAGATGAATTTCTTTAAAATATTATTTGTAAAAATATCAATGAAATCTCACTTTGGGTGTTTTGAACTTCTGACCGTCGAATAAATTCTTCCACCTTTTCAGTAAAATGATAACCCTGCAGCCTGCTTTCATCATTCGGATCCAGATATAGGTACTGCTAGACAATCATTCTACAATTAGTTTGCATTTTTGACTGGTGGCAGTGGTGGATCTAAGGGAGCTACAGAGAGTGTGGCTCTTGTCTAAACAAAACTGAGTGGTAAACGAGTCGTGTTATTGTAGTCGATTTTTAATGTTTGGAGAAAGCAAAAATATTATATTTAGAAATAAGATTTAATCTTTGACTCTCACAGATCGGTAGAGTATCGTATATTAAGAATAAATGTAATAAAGTGTGGGGACTCTCCCATATGAGGAATAGGGGCTTGGACACCAGACAACAGTCGCCACCCGAAGGCTGGCTCATTTTGTCCTTGTGATGTAAAACAAAACATGCAATTACATTCGATCGTAATTACCTGTAAGTACTTGCAGGTAATGTACAAGTACCGAATCATGACTTATCTCAACAATCAACTGGCCCATCATCTCTTATCACAATAAGAGATAACACAACCGGGCCATTCTCACAGATGTACATATTCTTTACATATGTGTGTATGTGTGCGTGCAAATAAGCACGTATATAAACTGTCTGAACCAGTTCTAAAATTGCCAGTGTTTGCCCAGGTTTTGGCTTACCCATATGTTTAACATGAAGTGGCAGAGCACGCAATTAATTCTGTAGAATTTACCTTCTAGTGAGAATACTTCTTCACAACAAGGTATTCCACATAAAGTAATTATATCACATTTTTATTTTTGAACAAAAAAATTTTATTTCAGTTTAAATCTACTTCATTACATCTATATGTTTAATGTATAATATACCTATAGCAAAATAAATGCAATTTATCCCATATAAAATATAATTCTACTTGAAAATACTGTTCCTCCATTTATTTATTTGGTGATTGTGCCAATTACAAAATGGCGGTAGTTGGCTTCACTTTTTGTGCACGTAAAATTTTTTAGAGTTGAGACATCTGTATTTGTAGTATAAACATCTCTGGTTGAAACCTATTTTAATTTACGATGGCGAAGAAGAAAAAGACTTAACTATCCGAATTATTTTATAATGTATGTGAAGTATAAAGAAAATTTTATCAAAATCTTCCTCGAGTATTCAAATGTTTTGACCTTGTTCCAATGGAGGGGAGCAGAGATATTGAGTTTCTCTTTTTATTGAATTTAGACCAGAGAATAACTCGTTACGGTGTTTTCCAGAATAAGCCACATTTAGAGTACTTTTTCTTAACTTGGTATTGTACGTATTCATAAAAAAGAAAAGGAAATAAAGAAAGGAGAAAAAAACAAACAGAAAAAAAAAGAAAACGTGAGAAGTTGATGGGTTTCTTCATCCGTGTGGTAGTACAGTATATACTCTAATTATGTCGACGAACTAGAAACGAAGACGAAAACATCATCCTTAACATCATCCCCTTCGCACTGCTTGCCAGTCAAACTGATTAGATGTGGCGTGTATTCGTGCGATCGAGTTTAATTAGGTATATTAACACGAAAATGTCGGAGACGACTAAAATATTTAAGTTCGGATGCAGGGGGAGAGAAGATACACGCATTGTAGCTCGAGAGATTACATGCAGACGTCGAAAGTTTTCCTCCATTTTGGTATACGATGAGGACTTGAGATGACCAGTTCTATGGAACACTCTTTCGATACATGGTAGCATGTACTATCGTATGGAAATAATATTACTATATTCTCTCACTATGACGTCATGATATTAATTATACGTGTCAATCTCTCGATTACATTTTTCTTCGTTTTTCCGTTAGTTGTGCCTCTTTTATTTTGTAAGGGTGGAGGAGAGAAGAAAGTTGAAATATAGCGAAAAAGAGCTCCATTGCTCGTAATTTTGAACTGTGTGCTTTCAGGGCATCACGAATCGTTTTGATTCCACATGAATTGTTTTCGTTCCACTGATGTCTTGCTCGTGGTTTTTTATTCGAACCCTGCCTTTACCATTAACATTGGGCACGTATGTATTGAAACGCATTTTGCTGCATTCACCAAACAATGTTGATAAGATAATGCTTACTGAGTTATTGAGTAACCTCTCGTCCGTCACCGAATGCTCCAATTAAAGTGCTTAAGTTGTCAAGCAGTAAGCGAAATATGAGATGACCTGTTCTATGGAACACTTTTTCGATACGTGGTAGCATGTACTATCGTATGGAAATAATATTACCTACTAGATTTTCTCACTATGACATCATGATCTTAATTATATGTGTCAATCCTAAGATTACATTTTTCTTTAGGTTGACAATTTCATCAGAATATTCATACTCATCTTCACATCATTCTCTTGGAAACAATAAACAGCAGATGACCTCTCTAATACAAGTGAACACGCAGGTAACCTTCTGGTTGTGAATCATTTAGTTTGCCTACCATTTTGTGTAGAATATGTTTCAAAAACATGGGTCATATGACGTCTAGCTATTTTTGCTAATTAAAAAAAAAAAATTCCTATATTCATTAGTATGTGATAAAATCTTTTTGATACCTTTATATCACAATCAGCATAATTAACTTCTTTTTTAGTAAAACTGAGTACATACAGTAATTTTTTATGCCATACATTCTTACCTATGGTCAGTGTTACTCTTTATAGAGTATAGTATAAAAATAGTTTTCTTAAGAACTGTAAAAAACAATGATACGAGTGATTTATAAATAAATCTGGCCCATCTAAATGTAATAAGTGCACCCTACACTGCATTTCAAAAGAAAAACTGATGGAGGAAAATCATTATTGATCTGCCCTTGAGTAACAAGTCAACTTATTTCTGGGCAAAAAATGAGTCTGGGGAGTGATAAAAATGCTCTTAGTGTTGTAACATCCGGGAAGATCACAATTACAGGCGGGGCTAGGTATACTAGGACCAGAGTTTAGTATGACAAAAAAAAAGGAAATAAAACATTGACAAAAGGTGTCAAAATCAGCAAAAAGAATCCCTAATAAAAACGAAGAATACATCTCACATGTAAGGAGGTTAAATACTTAACCCTACAGACTCCCTAGTATACAAAATATGTCACCTGCTGAAATGTACCCTACAACAGGTCCATCGCAAGGCCTCCACATTAAAGAAGATAATTGTAATATATTACCCATTGACCAATAGGAAAATAAAAGCCTTGTTGCTGCAAAACTTCATTTATTCCAAGTTAACTTCATTATTAAGAATGTGACACATCTCCAGACAAATGACAGCAACCAAATCCAAATCCAGCAAATTGATTATGAATGGATGATGATATACTCCAGTAGATGTTTTTCAGGATCACAAATGTACCAAAAAGGATTATTCTCCCGCGAGAACTGTAATTGCATTAATTATGAACAAAAAGAAAAAAATGTGTCTTCTCTCATTTTTTGAGAGGAAGAACAAGTAGTTTACTCCATGGTCTTTGACAGACTGATTCGTCTTCTAAAAATCAGGAATGAAAATGAATCGAGAATGAAAAGGAAAAAATCTACGGGGAAAACCTAATCTGGACTTGGTTGCTGTTATTCAGTTTAATCGTAAAGCAATAATATATTAAAAAAGGTAGAGTGAGGAACAGAAAGATATAAAATAAAGTAGACGCTGTATTATCTAAAGTGTTCGAACATGTAGGAATAAATAAATACAGCGAAATATAATAGGTACAGCTGTGGAAAAAACATAAGGAAAAATATAATGTAAGCTGAAAAAAGTGTGACGATCAATTCTATATTTCTCTTAGTTCGGATGCCTCAGTGTTTAATGTCATAATGTGATTGAGGAATGAGAAGTGGAAATTAACTACATCCTAGAACTATGATGAGGACTGAGGCCTGGTTGTACCAACTTTCAACTATGAGATAAACTAGGTTTAACTGATAAGATGCATGGTAAAATAAATTTAAACGTTACTCAAGGACGGTTCGACTATTTGTTACAATCAGCAATGAGGAGTCAAGGGTGCTGTGAGATAAATACTTACCTATGTATAGAAGCAAATCTTTTCTAGAACATCAGTTGGAAATGAAGGTCTCCGTTTTATTTCTTATTTGCATGATGGGAATACCTAAGTATTCACAAAATAGATAATAGTTAAAGAAATAATGTAAATTTTGATGAAATTTTAAACAAGATTTTAGTATAACTGTAGCACAAATTAAACTGTATGAAAATATTTAACCGCTTACCTTAGTGAGAAAAATACGCTTCTCTGTGTCGGTCATCCAGTATAACTTTCATTCTTATATTTACCTTTGCATGTTGTAAATTACCAAAAATATGGTAGGTATTTTTCGACACAGTCAATCCGAAATTAATTGTCGAATTCGCCGAAAGAATTGAATTTTAGTGAATTTTCCTTAGACGTGAAAATTCATGGTATTTCAAATTTTTCGTTCCTTTGGAAATCTAAGCAATAATTAGATGGTCTGATGGTTTGAACTTCTGATTTTCTAGCGTAAGTTCATGCGGGTTTAAAATTGGCTTATTTCACATTTATCATGATTTGATAAAACGTACCCCTACTTCCAGCTGTTTAAAGTTTTTAAAATACTATAGATTGTTCAACTTCCTCGGCTTAATCTTAACAAGTTTTATGTGATGTCAACGCGACTCCATGAATTAGAATTTGGCCGATTTCTAGTCGGACACATTAGGAACTTTTACGTCTCTGTCGTTACCCAAAATTTGTTTGAATGCAGTCTAATTTAAAATGGTTGAACTAAAAACGAACAGAGAATGAGATAGGGGCGATGGAACCGTTGAAGTCATTTGTTAGGCGAATTGTATTTTTGTTGATATCGAAGTTGACCGACCTATAATAATTCTAAAAACTTTGTCACCTAGTAAATTTAAAAATTTTCACATAAACAATTCCCACAAAATGCTGAAACCATTAACCAGAATGATAACCAGAAAAAATCGATTTTTATTGGTTTTTATGAAATATCAATATCATCGATTATTTTTTTTAACAAATAACTAGTAACCAGTAATCAAAATATAGATTTTTATTGGTTCTCATTGACCAAATAACCTCAAAAACATTTTGTTTACAAGCCCTACTAGGGACTACTTTACCTCTGTTACATAATATGTAACTACATAACATAATGTCAACCTCAATTAGCTATTTAATGATAAGACTAATCAATATATAATGCTGTTTCTTCAGTTCTTGAAGTATAACTAGTGTGAAAGTTTAAGAAATTGACCTCGTGCTGTTTCCTAAGAAACTTTTTTGCCTTTTCCCCTCTCTTATCCAAATTAATTATGAATGATTGGTCTGGTTAAAGGCACGCAGCCAGTTTGAAAATGACGGAAATTCTTGTTTGATTTTTTTTTTCTAAATTAATGTCATTTATTTACGTTTTCCAGAATTGATGTAAAATGAGTCCTAACGATGGCTTACCAAGAGATATGGAAAAAATTAGTTTAGTTCCTATTTTTGCTTGTTATAAAAAGTCATATTTTGTTATAAGCTTTTATTCTACTCACTGCTGCGATTTTAATTTATCATCTCTTGCTGCATCTTTCCTTGACGTATTTTGTCATTGTTAGGCATGAAGTTTTCAGGTGGAGTACAGGACATTGGGCTTCAATTATAGCAGATACGTTTTTTGCTTTACGCACAAATATCGTTATAAAAGTATTTTGGTGAAAGTTCTTCTCTGCAGGTAAATAATTCATCTAATTTCATATTCATGAGTCGAATCTGCTATTTCGCATCTCGAAAAAGAGTAAAAAATTTTCAACTTTCGCTACTTCTGCTATTTCTCACTGAGAAAAAGATTCGTGAGCGCGTATATTGGTTCCGATTTGGAAGTAAGAAGCTAAATTGAAAAGGCGTCTTATCTTTCTAGTGGTTAAAGACTTAATTACGAAGCAGGATAAGTTGCGATATTAATAAAATCGAACAATAAGCTTTTGTTAGGCCTCGATTCGTTTCAAAGTTTCTTCCCAAATTTTTCTAGTCGATCCAGTTTCATTTATCTTCGAAATAAAGACAAACGAACGTTTCCCTTTTTCGCCGGAGCTCACTTTTAGATCGGCGTTATTTAAATTTCCCTGTCTCATCGCAGAACAACGATATTTGAACGAAAAAGGCTTCTTAATTTACAGTCCTGGTTTTGTGGTGAAATAATATAGATGAAAAGCCATTAGGAAGTACCAGGTAGGATAGTACGTTCCTATACCAGGGTACTTTAATTTGAATACAGTTCTCGCGGTCTCATTCGTAAATGGCGACGTTAAAAGCTTTTTTAAGTTTTTCTATTCTAGAGAGACTGAGGATTAGTTTTTTATAATCGGCTGTAATTTTAGTGGGTATTCATCTCTCATTTTGCTTCGACTATTCGGTGCACTTGCATCGTATTTTCTGAGGATTGCTAGGAATTCCACTAATTAACTTCATCAAGTTTTAGGAAAAAAAAAAGGTTTTTTATCATTCATAATCATTTATTTTAAGAACCAACTGTAAAAATGTAGAAGTGGCATTGTGTGACGTTTAGTTTGTAGAAAAGTGACTCCATCGCGTTGGGTTTAAACGTAGAGAAAATTATTCCATATCATTTGCAAAAGCACCAAGGACCAGATCGTAGAACGGAGGAATAAACCTTTGTTTAGCTTATTGTTGCATTAGCAAAAAAATAAAATAAACTTCAACGCAACAATATTTTGGTAGAAAATCTAGTTTTCCTATTTTCGTCTACAATTAAAAATAAATAAAAACCCGAAACGTAAAACCTAAATAGATCAGTCACAGGTTGACGTCATCACGTAGTTCTCAATATTGAAACTACGAGTCCAAACTCTAAACAAACAAGTTGACCCTTTTATTTTTTATAGTAACAAAAGTGAAAATATTTTTAAAAGCCAGAGATTTGGTATATGTAGAAATTATATAAATTGTTATACGGATAGCCTGTTTAATCTGAAAAGTATGATTTGCTTTCTACTTTATTGTTATTTAAATTTTTTTTTTTTTTTTTGTTTTTCGTACCTAATTGTAGGGTCATTTACCTAGGTTTGTGATAACGGTACAAATTTGTTTGGACCCAGAATTATCTAACTGCAACTACTGATTCATTTAGGTTGTGACATCGCAGTAACAGATCTATTAATGTAACGCAGAAAAAATACTCGTAACACCTTGTGCCGGAAATAAGAAAAATATATTTCAAGCCACTCAGGGAACTTGATTTTCTTCAAAACTTTTTTAGTTTTATTTCACATTTTTCGTTGAAACTTTTGAACTAATAGGCAACAAACTACTGTCACATCTGGTCTTATATGAGAACTACATTTTGTGAAAGTTATGTTGTTTCAGCCAGTTTCGTTAATTAAGCAAACCTAATTTGACGGATGGTTTTGTAAGATTCTTACGGGACTTTACGCCCCATAAAGGAAGGCGTGAAAGGTGTAAGTGACAGAAATAATGTTAAATGTTAGTTAAATAGCTCTCTTGGTTCTATAAAAGAACTACCTTTCGTGAGAATTTCAGCTCTATCCCTCGAACGTGGTTTTCTCAAAACTGTGAACCCAAAATTTTCTCCAGCAGTTTTTTCTATTCCAGTTTACTCAAAAATTACTGAACAAATAGGCACTAAACTTCGACCAGACTAGCAACCACACAAGGAGAATCTTTCGTAAAAATTTCAGCTTGATTCTTTTTGTAATTTCATTAAAATTCTGGAAAAACCTGTTTTCTAGGAATTGTTTATTCTCCAATTTTCTCGGAAACTGCTAAACCAACAGGCACCAAACTTATATCGGAATTGGTCCTATATAATAATAACTTTTTTTGAAAATTTCAGCCCTAACCCTTTCGTAGGTTTCCCAATACCGTGAACTTGAAATTTAGGCGATACATACATAATTTTATTTATATATGTTCTCAAACTCTCTAAATAATTTACTTGTACGAATTTGTGTACAAAATTAATCTTTGATTAAAGTTGATAAAATGATTGTGTTTGATTATTTTCATATATTTTGTCTAATTTTGAATGTTAAGGTCCATAATAGTCTGTGGATAGTAAAATATTTTACTAATTCATTTCAAGTCGTATTAATATTCATTATTGAATATTAAGTTGGTTCGAACAATAACCTTTTTATGCCATTACATTAGTGGAGCCCAACGTTTTGTCCTTTCATTATTGAAACCCTCGCATAAAATACCTTTTTTTGTTAAAAAAGTAAATTTTTTTTTACAAGGTGTTCAGGTTAAAAGTAAGTACCTGAAATTTTTTTTTATGTCAACCCAAATTTTTTTCACATCTGGAATTCTATTGTTGCTGATTCAAATTTTTTGCTTTGAAATTCATTCTGAACCGAAGTACTTCAAAGTTGTAACTTTGAAAACTGTAGTTAAGTGTTCAAGAGAAAAGCATGAGATACTCTCTTAAGAAAAGAAATTAAAGGTTACTACCACAGAGTGGAAAAAGATCAGAATAGAAAGAAAAACATGGTATCAAATCAAAGTACCAAGGTGTATTTACAAAAATATTGTGAATATCCTTCTACCCAATTAACGTTCGAATTTTCCACCGGATCCTCAAGTTCCTGTACAACAAAGACGAAAAAAAAGTAAAATAAAGTATAACTTACATACCACTCCTCATTTTTTTAAGTATGATCTATGTTTAATCGCGAAAAATTTTTATGAATGAAAATTAGGAAACTTTAACCGAACCCAATTCCCCAAAAGTAAAAATAAATTGGCTCCTTGAAGCAAAGAATATCAAATTAATTTAGGTTTGTCAAAATTTAAATATTGAAATTAATTTAGATCTATTCTCTCAATAACAAGTTCAAGAGGATATCGTATTAACCATAAAAAATAGTAAAGAATTAAAAAATATCTTTTAACCTGACTATATTAAAGTAACCCTACAATCTCCTTTGGGTTCTTCATGAAAAAATTATGAAAAAATTCTGCAACTAAAAAATGTATTGAAAGGAAATATTTTGATCCTCTCATTTTTTCAACTCTTTTACCAGGAAGTTCTGAAAACCCTACACCATTTCCAAGATTAAAACCAAGTTTAAGTATTTCTGGAAACTGAAAAATCTGAAGATTTTCAAAGTCTAGAATCTGAACCTCAAAACAAATTTTTTTCCCCTCATCCTTTCTATTAAATACACAAAGTACTGTTGTAGCTAATCAACCCCAACAAGTACTAAATTTTAAATCGCCACCAAAAATAAATTCTTAGAAAAACATGACTAACCTATTTGCAATTAGCATAAGACCTACTCCTTATGGTCATACCCAAGGTGAAGATATTGTTTTTTTTTAAAAGGATTTGAAAACAAAGCTGACTCTTACCTGGGATGCAAATTTAAAATTTAAAAAACTAAAAACTGCTTTTACTGGAACTGCAAAACAAATTTTTGAAGATAAAATTCAAGACAATGATAAATATAACATGTGGAATAATTTAAAACCTAAAATTATCAAAATTTTCACTTGGACTAAATCTCAATTATGTGAACTTTTATATAAATGAAAATATGGAGGAGAAACTGATTTTCCTACCTATTAGATTTTTGTATCCAAAATTCTAAAATAAATATGAATCTGAAATTACTGAAGAAAGTATTATTGAAAAAATTATTTCGAATTTCCCCAAAAAATAAAGAGAATTTTTAATTAGGAAAAAACCAAATATATTATAAGATTTAAATAAAGCTTTTTCAAATTATCTAAATTTTAAGGATAAACTGTATGGACACTCAGATCTCTTTTTGAAAGTCAAAATTGAACAGTTGAAAAAAATATTGAGAAATTAAAATCTGGAAAAGCAAAAAAAAAAATCAGAATAAAGTACTAATGTGGTTTCTTCTGACCCATACTTGATGTCTGAGATAGAGAAACTAAGAAAAGCAATTACAAACATTTCAAAATCTTAAGATCTAAAGAAAAATGAACACCCTCAAAATCAAAATTAGAATAATAATAATAATTTGAATCAAAATTTAAATCAAAATTATCAAAACAAAAGTAATTAATAATAAAGGAATAATCGGTGTGATTTTTTCTATTGATCATTGTATTTATCCACATCCAATCTACATTTTCCAAAACTTAGCTAAATTGGTTATTTTCAGTTACAATTTCCTATCAACCCATAAAACCAAAATGGACTTTGTGAAAAACAAATTCACAGCTTTGCTGTGTAGTTTCGAAGAGCGAAGTTTTGACATGTCTAAATGTCACAATTACCCAATAGAAAGAAAATATCCCTAAACTATACTTCGTAAGACTGTAACGGGTAGCTATTGATTGATGCATCGATGCTTAACTTTTCAAATATCAAATTATAAGATTTATACGATTTTGTTGCGATTTTATTTAATTTTGGGCCGAATCGGAGCTATTATTATTCCTTTTTTTCCTCTTTCTCATCCCCTCAAGAAATAAATGGAAAAATTTGTTAATCCTTTTGCATTCGCCGACAGAAAACGCTTAATCGACGAAGTTAGCAGCTTCTTTCTCTTATCGATAGAGCAATTTAAACTTAACGTTTCATTACTTTAGAAGATGTTGAGAGAATGTAACCACGAATTTTCGTCTGCAAAGAAAACCTTCCGGGTGCAGGTTTTTGTTCTACTTTTCCATTATACCGTCATAAACCGAGTTATAAACTTCGATTTCACATTATTCTCTGTCTTCATCTACTGTTGTTGCTGCTGATACTGCAGCTGCCCCTTCTTCCTGCTTCTCTTCTCTCTCATTTTGATTCTCTCTCGCTTGTACGTTTATGTCGATAAAATTTGATTAATCCGCTTACTGACAACGGGCGCTCCAAACTAGTCGATCGAAATGAAAAAAAAAAGAACGATGGTGAAAGAAAAAAAAGGAGTAAAAAAATGAAGAAAAAGAGAAAACGAGAAGAAAAGGAAACTAAAAAATAATAAAAGGAGGAAAAAAGTCGAACGATAATTTCCCATCTGGCTTTACACGATTTTCAAAATATGGCAAATCGGAAAATGTCTCGATATATCTACTTCCTTCTCCCCCATCTCACCAATGTCTCTTTTGATCTGTTCGTATTCTTTTTTCGTCATTGCTTTTTCCCTCTCTGCAATTTTTTTTTCTCTCTCTAAATATAGCTAAATTTTTCACCAACATCGGATGGTTCATTTTTCGTGTAATGATATTTCCTATTTTTCGATTTTGTATTCTCCCGAAACGGAAACGTAAAGAGGAAGAGATAAAAAGAACGTAGGCTGGAAAAATAAGGCAGGAAGAGAATGGGAGAGAGAAAAGACTTGAAAATTCTGTGGAGAATGTTCGATGGCCATTCCGATAGAATCTAAATATTCTATTGGGTTACTTATGTACGATAACTGGACGAGTGATTTTGCACAAAACGATACATTGTGTTGTGTGAACACATTTTTCATCCCTTCGGACTGCGTGAATAGGGGCTGGAAGAGATGTTAAACTAACTGTACATTTTATAATATTTTATGAGCTGTACGTTTCAGAAAAGCGACTTTAAAACTTTATTGTCTAAATCAGGAGTCTCTAAATTTTATGGGCCAAGGGCTACACTCCAGTGTTCCACAATCTGTGGCAGGCCAAAGGCTAGGCAGAGGCGGCGCATTTGTTTTGTTGACATTTCCTATCAAAACAAGATGAAACATATATCGTGGAGAACATGTGAGAACACGCGTCAGTCTCCTGGCAGCAGCGGGACATAATTTGGAGACCTCTGGTAGAGATCAGTGGTGCCCACATACCCATATGAACTTCGACCAATTAGATACTTCAAAAAATTGCGATCATAGAGGATCAACTTGGTATAAAAGGAGAGATGAATAATGGTCAGTGTTTTAATTTTTTCGGGATCCACTAAAGATTGGCGACTAAAATAGGAAATGCTGGTCTAGATGAATTTGTATAAGAATTGAGAGCTTTGTTAGGTATAAAATTTTATAGAATAAGTTCCGTTAATTCATTTTCAGTAGTTCAACAGATTTAAATTTTCAGTTAAGATTAAGATGCAAAAAGACGATGAGGATAAATGTGAAATGAGGGAAAGTTTGTTGAAGTGAAACTTCCGTATCATCGGCAGTAAACTCATTTGACCTTGATACGACGAATCCGATGACAAAAAGCGTTACCGGTTAAAAAAATCAGATATAGTGAAAGCAGCCAATAATCAGGCCCAATATTGGCTAAAAATATTTGACGTGAGGGGACTGAATCATAGAACACTTAAACGTATGTGGTTTTGTTTAATACAGAAAAAAGGAAGAAAGGGTTTGGGTTCACCCCATTATAATAAAAAAATAAAAAATGGGGGTTTGGAGGGCAAGGCTCCCAATAAAAAAAGGGGGTTTTGAATTGTTATTTATTCCCCTTTTGTAGTTTATTTTGTGATATATTAGCGGGTATATTTTTTGGGAAGCTAATTTAGAATTTGATATACATTTTTCTTTCAACGTATTCCTTGACCACCGGGGGCTTCAAAAAAGTTCAAATTTTGACTCTCATATTTTGTTGTGTAATACATAAGCAGATATGTTTTTTGAGAGCTGATTTAGTATTTTAAATTGATTTTTTCATTCAACTCATTTCTCAATCCCCAGGGAATTCAAAGCTCAAACTTTGACTTTTTATATTTTATTATGTGCGTTAGTGAGTATGTTTTTTGGGGCACAGATTTCGAATTTGGTGTTCATTTTAAAGACAACATGAAGTCAGGGGTAGTTCTGCAAATTCGCGTGAAAAGTTTCACTTCCACCATGTGTCCCATGAAGCACTCACTTTTTTCTTTTATAAGTAGATTTTTCGAATGAGGAAATTATCCCCTATTTATGTATAGTATTGTTTATACAGGAAGCAAAACATTTCACTTACGTGAATTCTTATGATTCTCTGACTCATTGTGTTAAAATTTTATCCTTATATTTCTGTACGTATCATCATGACATTTCAACCATTTAATCCGTATTTTTGACTGCCAGTTTGAAATCAAGGGCACCTATTCAATATTAAATGAGCTCCATACATATCTGCAGTACCATACAGCTTGCTCTTGGATTTTTATTCGAAAAGTTGATTGTTTTCATTTTAAACCTATTGATCGTTACATTTTCTTCGGATTAGTCTCGTGAAAATTATATGTTTTTGAAACAACCTAACCTCACATTTTTTCGTTTATTTATTTTTGTTATGATCCTTTTTGGAAATTATACATATTCAATGTTACTCTTATTCAATTTTGAATTAATTCGCGTTCTTTGATTGATCTCTACCGTAAGTCATTGTGTGGGTTTGGAATAATTTTTGTATTTTTATTGATTTTCAATCAAATAACTATTTTTGTTTTAACAAAAATTTTTCAAAATTTAAATTGAGAAATGTCGAATAACTGTACTTTTTCATTTTTGTAATTTTTCACATGCAAATCAGTGATTACTTCTTTTTTTTTTTTGGAATCTTATCCAATTTTTACGCAGGGTAACTAAGCTCTGTGCTGCTCGGTGGCGAGTGCTTCAAAATTTAGTAACCTCTAATATTATATTATTTTACTGTTTAGAATTTATGTATTCAGTGTATAATCTTTTTCATCATTTCACAATCACGACCAATCCAGTTTTTTCGAAAGAAAATAATGTCGGAGTGAATTAATCGGCTGAAGTTTCGGATAACTTCTTTTCAACATTTCTCCCCATTAATTCTTCTTCGACATTCACTTACAGCATTCATAAAAACCGTCATGAATTTTGAGTTTGGTCTTCACCTTCGTGTAGATAGCGTTTTAAAAAGGCAGAAAGTGAATTTGTTTTTCATATCTAATCTTCAAAATCTAGGCGTGGATTTTTCATCGTGAAATACTCGTAACTTTTTTTTCTTCTTCCTTTTGAATTCCTGTCACCAAATATCATGCCCTCCTTCATACAATTTGACTATCGCTCGAAATTTTTAAAAATCTAATAAAATCATAAAATTAAATTAAAATCAACTCGTCAAGACGCTTTTTGCGAAGAAAAATTAATTTCTCGTGTCGCGAACGTCTTTTTCGTTTGCCAACATTACTTGTCTTCGAAGAAATGTGCCAGTTGTGTTCATGAATCAGTTTTCATGAATATTTACAAGGAGAAATTTTTAGTGTTGAAAAACACTTCAGCGAAAATTTCAGCGTATATTTTTCTGAATAATTTCATCGCTGCTGGGGTTGCATGGTTTAGAATTATCTCCTCGTTAGGTTGTTAGATTTACCAGTGGTACGCACTGTACGTTGGCCAAATTTAAACAATGCCTTGTACACTAGATGAATTTAATTTATCTACTTTCCTTTCTGTTTCTTTCCCTCAAAATATAACGTTGAAATATTTTTATTAAATTTCGTTGAGAATAAGACGATTTGTTTTGAAAAACTGTTCGGAAAAGAGTTGAAAAATCTGTTCAATAGGACTTTGCGACCTCTTCAAAAACGGGAATGGTCTATTGTTAAAATTTGTAACAAATAATGAATAATTTTGTATTGAAATGACGAATTTCAAAGGACTAAAAACTTTACACAGTATAGTGTCAGTTCCTTCAATACCATTCTGTGATTACGCCAGTTTGAACTTCCAGAAGTATTCTTTCTCTAATTATTATATTATGATTTACGTCTTTCACGAAGCTTCGTAATTTCAAGTTCTTAACTTTTCTGAAAAATTTTTCAATGCAGCAATTCGCGAAAGTTGGACAGTCGACTTAATTTCTGGAGCTCACTCGGTGACTCGAGCGAACTCATTCTTTGGTGACAGTACCTTATTTTTTTATATAAGGGTTCGGATTTGTAGCCATTTTATCAAGTGGTTAGAATGTATATTTTTAAGACGAAGTGTGGGAAGAAGGAGATGGTCGGGATCAATGGCCAATACAGTCTACCAATCATGAATTTTTCAATCACATACTTATTGGAGCACCAACAGAACCACAACAAACACACCGCCATTTTAAGTCGGCAGTGTAACGGCAACCGGTCTCGAACACACAACTTTTCTAAAGAAAAGGTTAACACCTTACCACAGCACCACGCAAACCCCACCCCTATCAATCTGTGTAGTCATTATTCCAATGATTTTCCGCGCTTATGTTATAAATATGATAGCAAATTATTACTGTTTTTTTTTGTTTCTCGACAATTTGAAAAATATTTGCCCTACTATATGAAGGGACTGGCCACCCTACCTACCAGCGAGTGTAGTAACATACTCGTCACCATGGTAGGAAGTCGCCACAATTATAATTACAAATAAGGATTGTGACGTCTCAAGTTGCTACTTAGATTTTTCTTCGAGCTTTTTACAACAACGGGATATTTACAATACTGTCAAGACTTACTTTAATATGTTTGAAAATTTCCAATAGCCAAGGGAAATAAACCCGTCCTTTCTTTTAAATAAAATGAAAATTGGTGATGAGCGAAGACCCAAGACAATGTTTTAAAAGTTGAGAACCCTCCCTAGTTTCACAACTGTTGACAAATGAAGAAGAAAAAAACTGAAAATGATATATGTGGGTTCGCCTCTAAACCCACAGGCAAGTAAATGTGGAATAGCTGTTCGTGTATGTTACCATTTTGTTAAGGCAGCCAACCTTTTATAACATCCTGAACCGGGGACTAACAAAAAGCATCGCCGGTATATATGCTATGCTAAACACACGTCATCCGCAAGTATTGGAAGATAGGCGCGTGTTTTGTGTTCAACCGCAGTACGCATTCTCGTTCGTGTGTCCATGCTAGCCAGAGAATGAATTTTACCTACTTCATGGATTTAATCCTGAAGTACATTTACCAGAAATACCGGAAAACACTAAAAATAATACAACTTGTGAAGAAGAAATTGAAACTCTTCTTCAAACGAGAGAAAAAATGCTGAGCTTAGCAAAGAAAGCATCGGAAAAAAACGCAAAACATTATAACGCGCACCACAAGATCATTGACTTCAAGCCCAACAACCTTGTTTTGCTGCGTCAATCAAAAAACGTCGCGAAAAATAAAATGAAATACACAAGACCTCATAAAATTGTTAGAAAGGTCACGGATCTAAATTATATAATCCGTATTAAAACAGTCGATAAAACCGCTTACGACGAAACAGTACACGTGCGACAATTAATCCCATATAAATCTCACAATACTAACAAAACTAATACTGAAATAAATTCTGACAAAAACCTCGAAAACCCCATCGCAACCCAAATCTTACCTAAACCAAGGGGTCACTCTTGGAAAAAACAAGAGTAGATGTGTGTAAAATATATTACCTGCATCTATGTGTTTTTTCACTGACGACTTTTCTTCTGCTTCCTCTCTCCCATTTTTTTTTCTTTTCTCCTCTTCCCATCCGCCCCTTTACCCCTCATTTCCCCCTAATAAAAATATAATAAATAAATAAAACACTAGGTCCAAAAAAAGATACCAAAAGTCTTAAAAATAAACGGTATAAAAAATTAGAAAACTCACCAATTCCCCAGGTATCTGCATAGCCCTCTAGAAACTCGGCGAGGTGCTCCCCACTGGTAGTACTACTAGTGTCAGTCGACATCGGAGACGGATTCTCGTTCGAGGCTCCTTCCTCTCCCGATCTTGAGTCCACTGTACGAAAAAATAATAACAAATAAAACAAAAAAAAAATGGAAAAAATTGGAAAATGATTAGCGAACCGAACTCAGACGATTGTAAAACTCAAACTGATCGGTCAAATTTAATAAACTATATGCCAAACGTATGACCGAAATTCGTAGTTTCGAACGTCTGCAAAAATCTATCTCTCTCCTCGCCCCAGCATTACCGTGTTCTTATAAATTTCTCAAAATCACTTACTCATAAATAATTCAGACGTTGCTTTTTGTCTGTTTCAGAAAATGTATACGAATATACTTTTTTATTTCGCAATAACTATTTCTTCGATTTCTATTGTGCAAAGAACATCGTCTGACCCATATAGGATTACAACGGCGTCAACTGGCACTCATTTTCAAGAAATAAGCAATATTTTCGTATATTCTAAATCTGCCCCAATAATTTACTCTATTAAGCTAGATCTGCATGAATCAGCAGACAGGCTATTAGCAACAAATTTTAAACACCGGTTGTGTAACGAAACAACCTGGAAAAATTGCAAATATGCAGAAATGGCAAAACGTCTAAAGAACGCAATAAAAAACCTTAAAGAACAAAATACCGCTATGATTCAAGACTTCTATTCAACGCCATCCTCCATTCGAAGCAAACGAAGCTTATTCACCCCAATCAGGTCTTTCTTCGGAGATGCACTACGCTTCTACTGTCGAGTGCTAAACTTTAGAGATGGACGAAATTTTCTGGCTAACAAAATTTTGTTGAAAGAAGAATACGACATTATAAAAAATCAACTGTTGACCAAACATGCAGCGTTAGTAAATACGTCCACTAATCTGCATAGTTTTATCGATCATACAAATAATTTTATGACAAAATTTGTCTCACATACAAACTCTTTTATGGAAAATTCCCTAGAAGAACATGATCTACTAATCTCTCTTAATTATATACAAGGATTCTATGATAACTACCTTATAAACACGTTAAGATTATCAAACATCCCGATGTCTTGTAAATCTCATATGATCCCCTCTTCGATTATTTCAAAAGAAATATTGGGAAAAGATATACTAAAACTTTTGGAAATTACAAAAAATCTAGACCTTGATCTAGCCATCCCCATTAAGGATATTCAAAACTACTATCATGCTGAACTCGTAAACTGCAATTTCTTTAAAAATACCTTAGAATTTGAAATCAAAATTCCCCTAAAACAATTAGACTCTAAATATGAAATTTACGACTTCATTCCGCTCACATTTAAAAGTCATTCTAATGAACTGTGCAGCTGGGATCAAGAACCATCTTTGATTATTCACGAAATCAGAACAAACTCCGTACGTTACATTAGTGGAACTAATCTCCACTATTGTAACTCTGATAAACCATTATGCTTCCTTCCATCTAATAGAGGAAGTGATAAATTATCTTCATGTGCAAAGAATCTTTTCTTTCAAGACTTTAACCAAAATTTATTGCAATCCTGTCTGTTTAAATGTAATCTTAATAATAACCAAACACTGGTGCATCCTATCGGACACACCAAATTTGCTATTGTAATCTTCAATTCCCTTGTAGTAACCAATTCTATTACAAAAAAATTGGAAAAACTAAAAACCAATAATAACTCACCCGGAACCTTTATTCTGGATGTACCTTGTCACATCCAAATTGAAAACATTGATGAAAACAATAAAAACACAGTAATTATCCCAATAGAAATTCCCTGTCTCTCTGAATCATTAGAAGAGACTATTAAAATTGAAAATCATTTACCGCTTCTTTGGACATATTTTTCCGACTCCATGGAACCTTTTGATCTTGCCATAGACCTAGCAACGACAAAGGTCTACAATCCCAAATGGAAAAATTTTGTTCCCCACACTGTTCCTGTTAACGACTTGGAAAACAAAATTAAATCCATTGAACTACAAATACCCGATCAAAATTTTAATGATTATCTAAATTTTGTCAATGGGATATTCGTATTGTGGTTAATTACAATCTCGTTTATTTTAATTTTCATTATTGTATATCTTAAGTTATACTTCCCATCGAAATTGTGCTAATTTAACAAAAAGCACAGCATTGTAAAAATTACGCAAAATAATACGATATACTAACTACCCATATACCTAAGAAAAAAAAAACCTTATTACTCATAATTAATACTCGTAAAATATTTTATCCTAAGTATATATTCTCGTATTATATGACATAATTTTAACCATGCATAGTCAATAAAAATTTTTTTTTCTTTTCTCTCGTACTTGTTGGATAGACTTTGGAAAAATTTTTTTTTCCTGATTTTTTTTGTTCCCCCCGGAAAATTGTGTAACGTATATTTTTGTCTATTTTTAGAAATGACGAACATATTCGTCCACACACTTTCGAATACCAAAAAAGTAGATATTTATCAACAATAATTGTCCTATAACTCTTTATAAACAACCACTAAATTACCCGTATTTGATTTTATGAATATAAATATACTTTCTGTATATTCATGTCCTAGTTGTGCCTGTCCCTCGAGTACTCGACGAGTCAGCACAACCCTATAATAACAACACCCTACCTCACTTAGCCTATTTGACATGTACATTTTCATACCCTGAACAAGTATATAATCCCTCGATTCAGTGGAAAAAGACACAGTTCTTCGACAGCTACTTCTAAGTACCTGGAACTTCTCTAGTAGAAGTCTCTAGTGAACAGATAGTTTTGCTTGTTGGATTGTGATTGTATATGTATAATTATTAACGTATTAATATATGTACTGTGATGTACAAATTATTATCTGATTAAAAGAGTAAATTCATTGGTGTGTTTAAAATATTATTGAGTCTCTACTATATGTTAAGGTCCACTATAGTTTGTGGATGATAAACTTGAATGATTTTAGAAGTATTACTACTCCTATAGTACTTGATATTTCGTGTATGGTGTAACATCGAAAGTGGTTCTAATTAGGTACATTACCACCTGTTTTGGCCGTTACAATTAGTGAATAAAAAATGGCAATTAAATATTTTTGAAATGGCTGAACGCTTTACTCACGGTACAAATTGATTAGGTTATTTTTGTTACTATAATTTTACGATAATTATAAACATTTACCACAGTAAATTTTCTTATGCTAGCCTAGGTTGTATGTATTTTAATGAAAATTGAACGTTGTTATTTTTAATTCATTTAGGTGATTCGTGATGTTCTCTAAGTGATGAAAATTTACTCTGCTGCCATCCCACTTTTCCATTTTTCTATATATTTTTATTTTTATACTTTATGTGTATCCAACCTTCTTGAAACCAGAACTCCCCTTTATTCATCCTTCTCTATTTTTATGGGTGAAAATCATATTGCCCGATTTCGACAAACGTAGCTAACAATAATTTGTGCATAACATAATATGCCTAACCGAATAAATATCTTTGTACTCTGGTAACTGAACGTTTAGCTTTGGTCTTTCAGAAGAAAGGATAGTGTGAAGAAAAAAGACACGAATGAACAAATTGATGGAAGTATGTTTATCACTAAGATATGAATGACAATGGAAATGTAAGTAGTAACCTACTGGTATTTCGGGTGTGAGTGTTGATTGTTCGACTTTAGTTAGGTGCTGTACTTGTCAGTGTTTGTACATAATTATTATTTAGAATGACATACTTAGGTATTATATAGAATATTTTGTATGTATTGATTTATTAGTGTATAAAAAACCGTTATAAAAATTCGAATCATGATTTCGTCTACATGAGGTACCCCTAGTAAAGTGAGTTTACATGACTCGGGAATTGCTCAATCGCTGCGTTCATTTTGCAAACTTCCTTCACATGTGAATGCTCACTTTTGAACCTTAGTGGGTAATATACTATTAATTTTAGTTGAGTAGAAAATACGTCATACTAACACTATTTTTATTATAGAAAATGCTAATTTTATGTTCAGATTCATGTTACAGTGTTAATGAAGGTAAACAGAAACAGAAAACAACCATTTTCCACTGTACCTTGTTGTTTTCCGCGCCTGTGTCAACCAAATTACTGATTTCAGTTATCGCCTTTCAGTTGCATATTACCTAGTTTATGTGTGTACATTTGGGGTTCTGTGTGATATTTTTTTTGTGTAGTAATCGTAACGGCGTTTTGAGAAATGAATTTTGAAGCTGATGACATTGACAAAGAATTATTGGCCATTGAAGAAACTGGATACTGTACACCACTAAATGTGATCGATGTTGCATTAGCTGCATCCAACGATCTACCTTCATCATCAAGAAAACGTTATGAGAGATCATACAATGAATTTTGCCAATGAAAAACTAAAAATAGGCTTCCTCCTCTCAGAACGAACACTGATGGTTTCTTTCGTAGAACTGTCCAAAAAAAATAAGCCTGCAATCTTATAGGCATATTATTCAACATTGAAAAGTACGTTGCAGTTGAATGATTCCATAGACATATCCGAATATTTCAAACTTAACAGTATTTTTGAAAATAAAAGATGAAGGATATCGCCCAACCAAGTCCAGTATTTTTACAGAAGAACAAATCCAGAGATTCGTGTTTGAGGCTCCTGACAAAGAATGGCTGGCAGTAAAAGTGAGTAAGGAGATAAAAGAATGAAAATTAAACTTATGTACTTGTGCTTTATAAACTTTTCCCTCATTTTTGGTATCATAGGTTGTTTACATGTTTGGTTTATGTGGAGCATGCAGGACTGACGAATTTGTTCATATTGGTCTTGAAAACGTTGAAAATTATCCAGATATGTTACACATTCAAATTGAAACCACAAAAACAAAAACTTCGCATTCGTTCACAGTTACAGAAAATTTTTTCAACGTTGTAATAAAATATAATATACTATTACGAGGATGTCTACACATACCATACGTATGTTATAAGACCTGACCTATTCTTAAAACTCAATGGGCTCTAGACTCGAGTTCCTTAATTTTAATATTTTTTATCACGGATAGAACGTACCTATTTAGATCAACTGATTGAGAGTAGTAATTAAATTAATTCTCATTTTGTCGTCTCGAAATTCTATCATATCAGAATTTTGTCATATTATTTGTCTGGAAATTGAATGAAGCGTTTGTAAAAAGTTTAAAATTAGTCAGATGAGTCAATTAAATTTGAAAACATGGCGGATAGCATTCGTAAAATTATTCACAATTTCAATTTTCTGCGTTTAAATTTTTTAATTGACTTCGTTGAATTAATGTTTCGTTTCCAACCATTATTTCGAACTTATGGGCAAATTATAATTTCGATGTTTCGAATAAATATGTTCAATTTTAGATGAAGTCTAGCTGGGTGAGGAAATTAATGCTCTGAGAAATGGCATCGCATTACGTGAAAATAAATAATGAGAAGCGATATATTATGTGATACTTTTTTTTTCTCTGTATAGCTGTATATTCGAATAACAACCCGAAGCACGTCGTTTGTTCTTTTTTTCCATTCTGGTATCATTTTTAACGTGTTTTTAATGACAACCTACACCTAATGAGATTTAAACGATTTCCAACTTAACAATGTTTCCTCAACAACATACAATTCTTGAACGTTGCTGCAATCCTCTGTCGCATATTAACTGTGATTTTTTTTTCTTTCTAAATACGTCAGTAATCAGTTTTCCCCCATCACTGCGAGGAAAACTTTTTTTTTTGTAGTAAACTATGGAAAATTGGACGAGATCTGATGATGCAAATTCATACGGTCGTACAGATTGTATATTGATGAGGGTTTACCTTTTTACATATTTCTCTCCACCAACCGCGCTTCGACTCACTCTTCCGTAGTTGTTGTTGATGATACGCTTTTATAGTTCTCGTAAAGCGTGATTTTTCATTTTAAGTTTTCAATTTATATTACTTTCTTCTTTTTTACAAGCCCTTTTTCGTATTTCGTGCGATTCGATTCATTCAGATTCAGATATTGTTGGAATACATTTTTACACCTAACCTTTCTTAGTGTTTCTTTTATTAAGGGTGAAATGAAGAGATATTTTTGCTGTCTCATGAATGTGGGTGTATTTACGTGAAAGTAAAGGGTGCTGGTGCTAGTCTTCAAATTGTTTTCTCAAATCAAATTCAAATTAGAACGTATTTTGTCTGACACAGTTCTGAAATTAATGTTTTATTTTGTTTTGTTTTTTTAAATGCCAGGGCGATCCTTTATCGTTTGTGTAGATCATACGAAAAAAGTAATTATAAAATTTCTGCAAATCAAGAAGGCCTTACCATAGGGTGAGAAAAAATGTCTCCTATAAATGCTAATTTTAATGAGAGTGAGATTCAAGTCGATAAAACAGTAACTATTGTCACCATTATGACAACTATATTACTTTCTCCGAAGCAGTAAGTTCAATATTTTATAAAAGTATTGGAATAGAATAAAATAAATAATTAAAAATTAATAGCCTAACTTATCAATCATCATTTTATTCGTAAAATTCTTTCTTATGAAGATCGGGTAAAGATAATGACAAAATATATGATAATGCCGACGAGAGAATAGAGTGAATTACCTAAAACTGCCAGATAGAACATAGGTTACTAATACTAACATTTTACAGCAATAGGTAGTCACCATATATTCTGGACAATAATCTAACTTTTATCAGAGATTTTAATAATATTGCCTCAATTGTTTCTTAATACAGTTTGCGTCTGGCTGTCTATTAATTATTTCTAGAATTATGAATACTTTTCAGCATCGAGCCATTGAAGAAATTTATGATTACGTTGACGTCATTGTTTCTGAATAACAGAATGCTGACAAAACAATTTGGAGCGAATCAATTTTTTGAACCTGAACCCTTTTTTTGTACACAAATATGACATATATGTAGTAGTGATTATGCATGCACCATTACCTTAGAATCTACTCTTACAATATTGTAACCTATATTAGTTTCTGCGAAAATTTAGATGAGCATCTCACATTCTATTTTGTAGATCAAAAGTGATTTGAAACCTGCATTATTGTACTGCATATATATTTGTCATTCTCAAATTCATAAATTATGTTGAAAATTTCGAATTTCTGCCGAAGAAAGAACCGTAAATATTTTTGTGTGTGTCTACTTATTTTTTTGTATTATAGGCTTATAGCTGCTAGCTACCTCGTTTGAAAGAGAAAGAAACACCCAGATTAGAAAACTTTAATTTATATTACTTCATTAGAGGAAAAAGTCGGTATTTTCTGTTCAAATTGACCGTTATGATTTTTACGTATAGAAAATATAGTTGCAATGTCGCAGATTACATTTTTTTTCTCGCCATTTACCTGATTATTTGACAATTTTCAATTTTTAATTTAGTCTGGGTAAGAGACCTGAAAGTTTCTCTCAACCTTCACATTGAAAATTTATTCTCCAGTCAAAGAAATTGTGGATTTACATCGAAGTGCCTTTGTTGGATGGGTGAATAATTAAGAGAGACAGAGGTTTATATCTATTTGTGGCAAGTTATATAACTTTGTTATTTCCCCATTTCATATTACAAGAAGTTTAAATTCGTTTTGGAGAATTTACACTTTTTTTAAATAAAATAAACAATTTATTGCTGAAAAAAACAACAGTTGTACTTATCGTTCATTGACTTTTAGCCCACCTCTTATGTACTTTGAAAATCACTAAGTTGATTCGTATTCTGTCAATGGTATCGTATTTTGGTAAAAATTCACTATATTATCGAAAAAGTTGTTAATACTAGAAGTTAAGCCTACCCTATTTGACGACAAAAAATCAATACGGCACGTCATTTTCGTGTCCGGCATTATTAAAATAACTTTATTGCATGTTTCATGAAATGTTTACTGGTTTGAAAAGAATGAAGTTGTACAGCTCACCCTTGAAAGTTATGGCTTTTCACGTTATTGATGTTCACAAGTGTGCGTGTTTTCATATTTTCCTTGAAGTAAGGAAAATTGTTGAATTTCAGGTGACTTTTTTTTTTCTCCATCAGCCAGTCATCATTTTTATATATTCTAAATACCGTACATTTTTCTGTCATAAATATTTTTGTAGATTTACTTTTAGCTTCCAAAAAAGACTGAAAATGCTATATTCATCTTTCTCTTCTATCATAAGAGGAACTTGGGAAAAAAGTTGCTAAGACAAATGAAAAGTAGCATTTGTCATTTTTTGGTTAAAAAATTATCCTCAGCGATGAAAAAACGTTTTTTAAAAAAAATTAAAATGAAAACTTTCGAGCTTGTTGGAAGCATATTTCTGTTTTGCAACTCATATTGTTTGTTGCGAATACGTAATTAATTATTTTTTGTATTATTTTCTGTTCTATTCCAGGTAAACGAAAATTCCAGTTTGGTGAAGCATTATTGTAAGTATTCTATCGCATTTTTCATGTATTAATTTTTTGTTCTGATTCATTCGTGAAGTACAAAATCTGAATAGAACCTCATTTACTTGGTTCAAACTTTCATTATTTAGTTTACGCCTCTACAGCTTTTGTATAATGTTGTGTCCAGCCGAGCTTGTTGATTTAAGGTACGAATGCAAAAATGATACTTTATATGTGTATCAACAGTGACTTATGAATTATTTACTTTAACAAAGTTTTATCTATATATGTTTATGTATGTATATACGTATATAATTAATAATTTAATGGAAAAAATATAATAATTATTCAAGTATCGTTCTTGCATTCGGGTCTAAGAGTCTTAAACAGATTGGCTCTTTATCCAACTTCAGAAATAGGGTATAAACCCTCCGCATATAATGTGGATACCATAGTAGTTCTCCAGGCATCATAATTATGGCCTGTCAAATATTTTTTTCATGTCAAAACAAGACATTGTTGTTTGAGGATAAAATATTTTAATTTGAGGAATTAACTCTATCTCAGAAACACGAGACCACTTATAATTAAATGGTAACACGGGTTCAAAAGCTTGATAATGCAATCACAGGCTCAACCTCTTGATGATCAATTAAAAATAATAATAAAATCAATTAACGATGAACTCTACCCTGCTATATCACTGTGAATTTCATTTGACAAGTTTAATACCAAAAGTTTCGCTGTCAACTGTGTACTGTACAATCAAATTGATAAAAATTATTCTGGTCTTCAATATCCTTTTTAAATAGGTACTTAAAGTATCAGTCCAATATCGATTAGAATGAATAATAAATAAATAAAATCAGATTAAATGATTTGAGAAAAAAAAATTATGAAAAATGTTTAAGTTCAAAGAAAAAATTCAAGTTTGAACAATGATATTGTATGACTATGTTTCAGTTGTAGTCAAGTGCTGAATACAAAGGTGTTTCAGCAAAATGGATACTTTCGATGTAGGTATTCTATAGCCTAACAATGATGATGATAAAAATTTTTCCTAATTTGTGCAAGTTTTTATGACAACAAATATTGATCTTAGGTAAGAATGTTCCGGATCAATATTTGTGCCCAAATTACCAAAACACACAAATTTTTTGACAAAATTACGGAAAGAGAACGATTAAAATATGAAATATATTATAATTATTTTAATTTTTGACTTATCCTTTCAAGTTCCAGAGATTTTCAGCTGATTCCTTCGAAGTACAGGCTTCAAATTTCACTCTGAGTTTCACAAAAATTACCGCTAATAGGTCCAGATGAATTGAAATTAATTATTTAGTTGAAGATGAAAATTATCCATCCGTTTTTAATTTGATTTAATATCTTCCCATACCATAATCTGCTCTCATAAATGATTCGTTTCCTCCAGACTTTTAATCCTGAAGTCAGACTCGGTGCCAAAGAGTTAGTTTCTGTTCACATTAATATTATATGTCAAAACGAGATGAATAATAAAGTTTTGAGTTGAACTAGTACGATGTTAGTAAAGATTTTAAATATGAAATGACACACAGTTGACACAATTTGACAAATGGTTTATGTTTTCAATAGAAATTCATGTAGAATTAAAAAAGATAACGGAGTTGACCCAATTCAATGGCACACAGCCTTCACAAACAGTGAGAAAAGATTAAAAATTCACAAATTAACACATTTCCTATTATTAAAAAAAATGATTTTCATTTCCTGTGGTTTGCTGGCATACTGGGAAAGATCGACAATTGGGCATGAAAAGAAACGCTTTTTAAGAACCAACTTGTTTGTGTTTGAAAATGGTACAACACATATAGCAAACTAAAAGTTTGTCAGAGTCAAAAATATATTTGATACACGAACTTAGTGCTACCAATAGAGAAGCACAAAAATATATTATAGACATGTGTACAGGTTAGGTAATATGTGAGTATAGTATAATGTACAGTTATGAGGTAGTGTGGGATTGTCTCCCAAAAAATTTTCCCTCAAGTATTAATTAATATGCTCCTTGCCACTATCTATAAGATAACCTAAAATAACTTAATATAATATAAGATAACTATAAATCTAATTATCCACACTAGGTCTGTTCTATTACGTATGAAAACTAACAATTTCAACACTTAGTATGATCCTCAGTGTCAAGTGTCATTCTTTTTGCACCATGACAACAACGAAGATTACCAATTTGGTGTTCTTTTTATACACCAAGGGAGAATCGTGGGTAGAAATTAAATCCTACTATCATAACAGATAACGGAAACAGTATTTACTAATACAAATTCCAATATCAGAAATATAACCAATCCTGGAAACTGTTACCTCAAAAGTATCATAACAATATAATGATACTGGAACCTATAAAACCATTTTCACTCAATACAGCTATTTCCCAATACCATAATAACTCATAATACTCAATACCACTACCAAAATAATACCTAAATAAATGGTTTCAGTTGTGGTATTTGTTAAAAATTTTAATTTTTCATTGGTGCAATAATTAAGATTCTAGTTATTAATTTTAGAATTCATACTATGCCAACATTTAACAGTATTGTTGATGGAACTTAATTTAACAGTGGCTTAATTAATTTTATTGGTTGGTATGTTTTTTTTTTTGGGGGGGGGGTTGGTCAAAATTTTTAGGTAAGAGCCAAATTACTGACTATTATTTGTCAGCATGAGATTTTTTTTTTGTATGAAGTTTGACTCCTAACTGTCATCCTCATTCCCACACCACTAAACTTTTTTTAACTTTTCCAGTTTAATACATTCATTTTAATCATTTGTAAAAGGAAGAAAAAGATAGAATTTTTTTTTAAATACCAGAAATGAAATAGAATTTACAGTACTGCTACATAAACATTATCAGTTCAATTATTTGTAAATTGCTTTGACTAAATAGTACCGAATCAGTAAAGCTCCATAAGACCAATATACTTTTTAATTTCAAGACATGATGGCATAAAGCAGCTGTCACATGAGGCATGTTCACTTGCTTCTAGGGCTTTTTTAGGGTTATTGGTTATGGGAACCATTAAAAATATATACTGGTGACTGGTTATTGGTTAAAAATGTACTTATTTGGTTACTGGTTATTATCTGGTTAACTAAAACAACTTTTCTGGTTATCGGTTGTGGTTACAGGTTATTGGTTGAGACAAAAATTGTGATAAAATAGACAAAAAAAATTTTCTCAGTGTCATATTATCAATAAATGATAATTTTCCAGGATATAATTGGTATTTTTGAAAAAAATAATCAGTAATATTGATATTTCAAAAACATAAAATAAAAACCTATTCCTTCTGGTTATTGTTCTTGTTAATAGTTTCAACATTTTATGGGAATTGGTTCTTGGTTATGTGAAATTTTTTGGTTTTGGTTTTTAGTTCCCAGATCAATATTGTCAGTGTGTTTAGGTTTTTAGTAGTTATTGTCCTGGTTATGGTTGCGGTTACAAGCCTATTTTTACTCTAGTTTAAGATTTCATTGGGGCTTGTTTTCTCGACTACCTTTCAATTATTATTTTTAAATTGTTTGATGTAGTCGATAGGAATGTGCCTGGCATCAGAGTGAGAAATAACTTCGTCCATAATTTTGAACTCCAGTTAAAAATTTAGTAAAATTAATAATTTTCCCGTTTCATTACTTAGTTTTGGCATTTATTGTGAAGCAAAAATGACATGAGTTTTCAGATTTTCTTCTGTTCAGACTCTCAATAGCGTTACCTATTGTATAGATTTGTTTTAATTTTTACAATTCAATTGTAAATGCAACAAGAAGTTTCATAATGGAAAATTATCTGCATATTTGGCAATGCTGACTCTCAACCCTTTACAGTTACTCACTTTTTGTTCCAGAAACTGCTATAAATTGATATATATAGACTAGTTTTTCTTTTTTACACGCATTTATTCTACTACTTGCTTTTGTTACTTGCTCACCACTTTCAATAACTTTAACGAAGTGTTCGACATTGCTGCCAAAGCACTACAATCACTGGCAACTATCGAAACAAAAAAGTGTCGGTATTTGTTATCACTAATGATCATTTTACTGTCCATCTCAAAGTTTTTTTATAAAAGCGTATTTTTAACAAGCTACATCGCTAAACGAAGTGGCAACAGGGTTTTTCCTTTATTTTGAAAATTTATCCCAAAATTAGAATCAAAAAAATAAATGGTCACAGATAACAACATATAAATGGATGAAAATTTTATTTTCATTTTTTCACAGTTGAAAAAGAAAACATAAAACACAGGTTGAAGAAAATGAAGAAGAAAAAGAAGAAAAATAAATAAATAAATAAACGTTTACAGATATCCTCGTAAAGTAGAAAATTTTATTTTCACAGTTAAACAAAAATATAGAACTCAGGCTGAGGAATAATGAAGGAGGAAAAGGAAAAACAGCGATTTTAATAGGGTTTTTTGCAAGCAAAAACCTGAAAATCCATTTTTAGTCAATTTTTTTTTTCGGTAAATAATTTATGTATCATTCGTTGCGATACACAGATGAAGGTTCGTAGAAACTTTTCTTTTTGACGTTTTGCCAACCGTTATCTCTAAAATGAATTTTGTGAATCCTTGACATGCCCTCACTTTTAAGAATTAGTCTGTTTCATCAATACGTAATTTTTTTTTGTTGCTCGTATAGTTGAGCTGGCAATTAGTATAGTTAGAAAAGTCCGTTCATGGAAAATTAATTTTACTCGACATTTTCTTCATCTACTTAACTTTCTATTTAGCATTTCATTTTCTTAATTATCACTTACCAAAATGTACCTCGTCGTTGACCATGAAATTTGAATAAAAAAAAGAAAAAGAAATCCGAGAAATGTTCAAAAAATGTTTTCGTTAAGATGAATGATGGAGTATGGGCTCTTATCACGAGCGAAAATTTAACTTTAAGTGGATAGCTGTTTTTAATTAATTTCAGAAAAAGGAAGAAATTATCAATTCAATTATTAGATATAATTATTACCTATATATTATTAGGCTCCCTGAGAGGTGTACTATTGGGAACAGTACCTCACGTTCGGGTTTATCCCTACTATTATTATAGTTGTGACATTATTTGCCTGTTGTATAGGTACAATTTGCTGTTGTGTAATTTGAATTCTACTTTTTCGAGTTGTAATTGTGTTATTACAAAATAAAAGTGAATTCTTTCATTTAAATATTGCGTTTGTTGGTCTTTCGATTCGTCGATATTCTTTTCAAACGTCAAGTGATAACAGAGCGTTGGAATCGTATTGCCCTCGTACATTGTTGCTCCATATATTCCAGTAACTTGTTTCTAGTGAGATATATCTTTCTAACTCATCTCCTGATTTGCAAGTATATTGGCTTGTGAAGATCTGTATGGTTTATAACTATTAGACTAAGGCCCATATTCACAAACGTCACTTTAACCTCCCTTCACTTTAATTTCACTTTAAAAAAGTTTTTTACACAATTTCGTACTTATAAATATGGGAACATTGTATTTCTTATGAGAGTTCCAATGCAAAAATAAAATGTTACCGCACTCTTAAATACAAAATTGTGCCAAAAGTCATTTTTAAGTGAAGTTTAAGTGAAGGGAGGTTAAAGTGACGTTTGTGAATATGGGCCTAAAAGTGCAAAAACTTCAGCGATTGTGTGAATTAAATAGTGAATATTTGCGAAAACGTGTGTTACCACATAATATGTTCCTCTGGATTCAACGTTTGTAATAAACTATCATTTTTGTGACTTGATTGACTGAGAAAAACGTGTCTTTTGAGTTCTATTTGTTCGATTTGAGATCATTCTTAGTCAAGTTACAGAAGTAGTTTTTGATCTAGGTAGCGATGAATACGAATGAAAGTAACGACCAACCATCTGCAAACGATAGTGAAACTGATTTTTCAGTAAACTCAAACATTTCTACAAATAATGTGTCAGGAGCAGCGACTGTAAATTGATTAAAAAGTTTAATAAGCTCAGTAATCTTGAATTACTTAGAGGATTCTTCAGCGAACTTGAACATTTCTACGAATGATTCATTAATGTGTACAGATCTAAATAAATTAAATTAAGTTTGATAGGTATTGTCAGCACTTGTAGATTGTTTCAATGATCTACTAAGTTTTCAAGAGATCGATCACAAACACGAAAGCAACTTATCTGTTCAAACCTTATATCCTAAGTTCGAATTAGCCGGAAACTTTCTGTAACATGTAAGGTAAATTCAGCATATGAATCCTGTCCTGTTAAACGAAGTAATTCTCTGAATGATGAATTTTGTCTGGTCACTGAATCAAAACCACCATCTACTAGGTACACCACCATAAAACAACGAAAAAGTTCATATAAATGACGAAAATATTTCATATCTGCGATCAATGACTACCGTATCCAAATATTTAAATGAATTTATGTAGGTAGGTAACTTTACAAAACTTCCTGATCTGCGAAATGTCAATCTTATTGACCCAACACCTCCGGAATGGGTTTTGTAGAGTACCGCGATAGTCAGCAAACAATGAAAAGTAAGTTGTTTAACTAACCCCTAGAGATTTCTACAAAGAAAAATCAGTTGTCTGACTACTTTCTGCATACATATAAATATGTTTGCATCATCCCCTTAAATTGTAGAAAAATGGAAGTAAACAATGAGATTGAATCTGCGAGTAAACCTCTAACCGTAAGTCACACAAAGACTGAAAACCTCTTAAAAATTCAATCTGTAATAGATAGCGAAAGTACTAAAAAGAAACCAGCGAATTCCAACGACAAAATACAATTTAATGAACGGAAGCTTCAGTTGAGTAATATCAACTCGTTGATGAATACTAACTCGTACTTTCGGGATGAAAAACTAATCGCCATGCAAATTAAAATGAAAGTACTACTAGAGACAGCGATAAATCAACCTTTAAAGAATCAAGTTCCACGATCCTCGCAAAAAAAAAATTGAAAAGTGCTACGACACTGTGCCCGCAATAAACAAATTGACTTTGACAAATTTGTTCTTGTCACCCAGTCACATCACCCCCAGTAAAACACCCACCATCAGATGACATACTATATAATCGCTGACATGAGAAAATACTGCGACTATTGCTGGAAAAAGATTTTAAACAGAAAAAATTTGATACATAGGATAAATTAAATGCGCAGTCTGACTCGAAGAATTAGTATAACCTGATCCTCAGTAAATTATCCGCAGTTGACTTGATTTCTTGGATTAGATCCAATCTAACGACTCACTGACACACATTAGCTTAACAAAACATCTCAAAATTGACTGAGATTTAATAACACAGGGTTTATTACAAAACACCATCAAAGAATCATTTCAGATCCAAACTGATCAGTGTGAGTCAGCTTATGAAATTTGTGTAATGATTTGGCAACTGTTAGACAAGCCACATTAACTAATTCCATGGAAGTATGCCAAACACTCACTGATATAGAATACAGTCCTAATTCTATTCTATTTAACAGGTTGCTTGGCATACCTCTCGTAGCAACAAAATTAATTTGAGTGAAGCCATATCATTTACCTGCCCGCGTATTAAATTTAATCAATAAATCCACCCTCCAAACTAAGCCAGTATAAATATTACCATTCAGCATGTAATCCTGAATATCTTGCACGTGACTAAAAGCAACTTGAAATTTTCAGACTCCCTTAAACTCATTGATATCTGCGATAGTAGAAACAGCTGAGGTAGCGAGATAGGCGAGTGTGACTTTGGCAATCATGACCATGAAAATACTCCCACCAACATCCTCAATATAAAATTAAATAAACCTAAAACCAACGATCTGAACTTATCTAAATTTAAAGCTACTAAAAATAAACATATTAGTATTTCCCTGAATATAAATAATAATAAAAAATTGTACGCGAATAACAGTAAGAGAATAATCTATTTTTGGTAAGAGAATCAAGCCTAGTACTGAAACTCGAGTACATGAAAACAAAAAAGTATACAAGAAACATGACGAACAGCCATAAAAAACTACGAAACTAGAACTTCGGATAAAAGAGGAGGGAAAGTGCAAAATAATTATTCTGGTGCAAATAAATGTAAGAAAAATAAATCCAGCTACGAAATCCATGATAAGACCAAACAACTACCTCATCTGATAGAGGTAAACGAAGTGTATTTCAGGAAATTCAAAATGTTAAAAATACGTTTAACAAAAACAAAAGTATAAGAAATTACCTTGCTAAATTAAGTAAGACAATCAAGGGACAAAAACCATGTAAAGAAATTCTTAAAAATAGAAATCGCGAAATTATTAGGAAAAATTGTAAATTTCCTGTATGTCAAAAACACTGTACACCGAATTTGTGTAAATGACAAGTATTGCTTCTCTTTTTGAGAGGATATTACATAGAAATTATTTTCAGTAATTTGTAGTTTTTCGTCATTGTAATAATTAAGCTTTATAATTCCACTCTATCTTCCTCCAGAATGATCAATTATAATGACAGATGTTCTGTATGCAATTGTTGGCAGTTACATCCATTGTTATGTTCCTATTAGTTCATTGTAAAACTGCTGTCCCACTATATATGTCCTTGGTTTTCGAATTCATTTTTGTACCCAGTATTGTTTCTTCATCTGGGTTCATATGGAGCTCTATTTACATCATGTATTTTTTTGTATCAAAGAAAAAGAGCTCCCACTTCAATAATTCTAATAATTCTACTCTCTAGACCTAGATCTTTTTGGAGAAATGTAAAAAAACATTATTTCTCTCTTTTTAGTGCATTTTATATTGTTTTTTGTAAGTCGGTTTCTATTTTTTGAGAAAAAAATTCTTAATTTACCGTAGTCCTAATGTTTTTTTTTCCGTTTCATTTTATTTCTTAATGGATTGGTTGATATTGCTTTTTAATCTTATTTTACGATGAAACTGATGCAAAATTTTATATGACGTTAATTCTTTTTTATCGCTTTTTTTGTCTTCAGGGAAAATAATATCTTGCTTGCTGTTGTACTTCTAATTAGGATGTCATTGCCATTTACAACCTTTGAAAAAAGGGCAAATATTTACCTTCAGATTATAATAAAATTAATTCCCTCTAAAGACTTTTTTCTTTATAATTAGTCTTACTTAACTTTTACTGACAATTTGCTTTGATGTTGACATATTTTTTCGTTGGTAACAAAAAATTATGATAATCGTTATTGCTTGAATAGGTTACTTCATCTTTCTTGTATCAAATTATCTCTTTGAGTGAGAATTACGATTGTTTAATGTTCTTCGTTGTAATTATTCAAACAGAAAAAGATAAAATCCGATTTATTAATTAATAATTTTTCATTAGAGTTTGTATTCTGTAGTTTGTGTAGCATTTCGACTGTTATAGTCCACGTTTTCGGTTTCTTCCTTTCAACCCGTCTCTTTGATAATAGAGTCGTATTGTGTTAAAGACGTAATATATTTGTGCATCGAATAATGAGGCAAAAAACTGTTTGTTTTATGAGATTTTCGTCATCCAAATTAAATAGTTCATTAAAGAAATTAAAGTTGTTAATTATCATGGTGCTAAGAAGTTTGATGGTGCTATGTCTAGACAAATCAAGTTTTTTCCTAGTAAAATTAGCTTCTAAACTTATTTTTTCCCCTGATTTTTCCATTTTGTTCTTTTTTAATTGGTTCCAATGAGGTTCTATCATTTTTTTTAAATTCAATTCAAGTAACTTATTAATTCCATGTTATAAACTGTAAATAAACTAATAACTAAGTGCATGTAATATTCGTATTCTGTCTATTGCACCATAATAAACTAAAAATATGTATATTTTTTAATTTTTTGATTATTTTCTCCTTTTTATTTCTATGTCGCTTAGTCTGGACAAAACACTTTTGGCCAAATTTGTCCAAGATAAGCTACACCCACTGTACGTGTTGTGGCTTAAAACAAATGTGCAGAATGGGTTGTGTTAATTCATTCATCTTTAAAATGCGTTCTGTGCGTTTATTTTAGGGCCAGGAAGGAAATTTTATTCTTAATACGTACTTACAGTAAACGATGCTTTTTGAGTCACTCGGCGTAAGTTAAATAATTTTTACATGAACTAAGACATATTATTTATTTGAGGGTAAAAAATTGCTTTTTTATGTATGTAACTATGTGTATAATTTTGGTGTGAAGCGAGAAAATTTCGTGTATGTGACATCATAATTTATATTTTCTCTCGGCCCTCCGGCTGGGAAATGAAGAAAAATAATGATTGGTGTATACATATATACAATACGGACTGTTATCGTTTCCTCGCCCATTTTTCATCGCCAAGATTGTTAAAAATAGTATGATCGGTTAAAATTGTCCCTATTCGTCCCTCCTCCCTCTCAGTCTTCGCGCAAGTCTTTTTTATTTCATCAATCTTTTCTATCTACTTTTCCCCTTCCACATTCATTTTCGTTTTTCATCACATAAAATCTGAGAGAAAACGTCGACGATCGAGACAAATTTTTATGATACGCCCTACTGCCTCTTTTATCCTCTAAGCTAACGACCTTAAGTCAATTACTGTTACTTCCCAAGCTCGTTTTGTAAGTTTTTTCTTCTCGATTCCCATTTTTCCTGTATCCAAACAGTGAGAAAAATTTGTAGAAATATAAGAAAAAAAAGAAGAAGAAATCAAAGAAGAAAATTTCATTGGTATAGGTATTTGTCACAGCATATACGTCATTACGATATTGAACGTTTCATTTTCATTTCTGTGTGTTCTTGATGAGGAAGAGAAATAAAAAAAAAAAAAGTGTATGGATAGTAGGAAGCCAGAAAAAAAAAGTAAATACTTTTACCATTTACTTTAACTTTTACCAGTACGAAGTTGAAAATATGCATGTCATCGCGTATGAAAAGGAAAACAGAAAGTCTGAATGCCATTTTATTTTATTTCCTACCATTTACTTTTGCGTACTCACGACGATGCAGAGGTAAAAATTGGAAGCATTTATCGAGAAAGAAGAAAAAACTTGAGGCATTGTTGTTACTCATCACACCACATGTGTGTAAGAGCAGGGTATGGACTATAGAGTTGTGTGCTGTTGATTTTTTTTTGCACCCTTCTTCAAAGGGCTTTGTTACGATTACTCGGAGGTTTAACAATTTTCACAAATTGCGCTCCAGTTGTGCAGTTTCATGGGAGCGTAAACTGTATAACATTGACGTGTTGTATACTGTGTTATGCTCGTTATCGTGTAGCATCCGTGAAAACCTGAACGGTGTTTTACGTTTTCAGACATAGGAGTGTTGGATCATGAATAAAGGCTGTTGGGTATGGGAAAAAACGATAATAAAGTTTTAATGAAGCCAATTCCGTCTACCCATTTTTCTTGCACAGTTTTGTCTTTCCTCTGGTGCTAATTACCTCTACGTGAAACCACTGTTTGGCTGATTCTTCTCGATAAAATAGTAGTTAACGTCGTAGAGGCCTTGCAGTAGTTTGTGGCTCTGAATTAGTAAAAAGAACGTCTCGCGATTTTACAAAGTAGCTGCAAACCAAATTTATTTATCTTGAGTGACAGATAATTTGTTAGGTCAAGTAATATACAACAATTTTCTAGAAAATACTGAGTTCGGTCTTCTCATGAAATGGCAACACTGTGCAGCGAATTGAGTCACACTTATATTGGACATGTAGATCAACTTTTTATATTTATCTGTTGAAAATTTCAAGGCTGTAAATTTTTTTTTTGCATTTTGTAAAACAAATTGTAAAGTATATGAGCGTTTTTTCAATACTTAGGTACCTATATAATTCTGAAAATGAATAATTATGAACAAAAATTATAATGATGGGCGTTTGTGTGATCTTTATACCAGTGGATTAATCTATTAACATTTAGTCCCTGAGGGTGTGATTGTGAACTCAGAGTGGTATGTCGAGGTTTCAGAAACTTGAAAGAAACAAATGAACATAAACCACCCTGTGATTTCTGAGTCATACGTGTTCTGTCAAAATAAATATCCTCCTTCTGCAGCTTTTACAAGCGATAAAAAAAAATGGAATTATAATATTACTGTATTTTCGTCTATTTTTAGAGATGACAAACATATTCGTTCACTCATTTTCGAATACCAAAAACGTAGATATTTATCAACAATTATCATCCTATAACTCTTTGTAAACAACCACTAAATTACCCGTATTTAATTTTATGTACACAGATATACCTTCTGTATATTTATGACCTAGTTGTACCTGTCCCTCGAGTACTCGACGAGTCAGCACAACCCTATAATAACAACACCCTACTTCACTTTACCTATCCGACATGTACGTCTTCATACCCTGAACGAGTATATAATCCCTTGATTCAGTAGTATAATTGTTCAGTTGTTCAGTTCTTAAACAGTTCTTCAACAGCTACTTCCAAGTACCTAGAACCTCTCTTGTAGAAGTCTCTAGTGAACATATAGTCTTGCTGGTTGAATTGTGATTGTATATGTATAAATATTAACGTAGATATGTGTACTGTGATGTACAAATTATTATTTTATTAAATGTGTAAACTCACTCATGTGTTTGAAATATTATTGAGTCTCTAACTAATGTTAAGGTCCACGATAGTGTGTGGATGATAAACTTGAAATTATTTTAGAAGTATTACTGCTTTTTAAGTACGTGATATTTCGTGTATGGTGTACTCCCGAAAGTGGTCTTAATTAGGTACATTACCACCTCTTTTGGCCGTTACATTATTGGCGCCCAACTGGTCTGCTATTGCGAATCCAACTCTCGCTCTAGTACCTATTTAACGGAATTGCTGAATCCAAGCTGCTGTTTCAGTTCCTCTGGTTCGAAGTACTTTGCTCTACCCTTGAAAACTCTAGTCAAGTACTCAAAGAGAAACGCGTAAGGCGCGCTCTTGAGGAAAGGAAGTAGAGGTTAGTCGCGAGTGGAAAAAAACCAGTTGTGAAGAAGAAACTCGAACTTCAAAATCAAACAAAGGATATTTATTGTACAAAAAGGAATAGAAAACGAACGTATATACATAAAATTGGTGAACGAAGTTTGGCAGAGCGCGGCAACGGATCCATCAAGCTCCTGTTCAAACAAAAGAAGAAGCAAAGTAATAATTAATATTAATAATAATTCGCGAAGTGTTAAATAATTATAAGTCGCGAAAAAATTTATTTTTATGAGTGAAACTTGGGAAAATTTATCCGAACCCAATACTACTAAAACCAACTTAAATTGGCTAATCGATGCTAAAAATTTTTGAATTAATCAATGTATGTCAAAATTTGAATATCGAAGTCGATAAAAAATATTTTTCTCATATAAAAACCCAAGAGGATATCCTATTAAAAATTAAATCTAGTAAAGAAATAAAAAAATTATTAACCCCTGAAAATATAAAAATAATTTTACAAACAACACGAAAAACTCATGAACAAATTCCCAAATTAGAAAATCCTAAAATAAGAAAATATTTTAATCCCCCTACTACTTCAACTCCACTTTTGGAAAATTTGGATAATCCCACACCATTTCCAAGAGTTAGAACAGCTATTAATCTTGTGGATATTACTGAGTGCTTAGAAAAATCTGACGAAGATTTTCTCAGCCCAGAACTTGAAACTAGAATTTTAGAAAATTTAATTCCCCCAATAGAAAACAAAATGTCAGGAAAGGCTGCAGTAAATATCAGACCTTCCTTATATGGACACACCCCAACTGAAGATATCGTATCATTTTTAATTGGATTTGAAAATGAAGCGGAATCATTCAATTGGGATGCAAATATGAAATTTAAAAAAATAAGAATTGCATTTTCAGGCCTCGCTAAACAAATGTTTGAAGATAGAATTCAAGCAAATCCCGGATGCAATAATTGGCAAAATACTAAACAGAAAATTTTGGAAGTCTTTACGAGGACTAAACCTCAATTACGCGAAATATTATACGAAAGAAATTATAATGGTGAAGCTGATTTCTCTGCGTATATTATGTTCGTAAAAAGAATTTTAAAACAAATTGAACCTGATATTTCTGAAGGAAAAATAATTGAAAACATTATGCCTAACCTTCCCGAAAAAGAAAGAGTATTTCTTATTAAAAAAGAACCTAAAACAATTCAGGAACTCGACAAAGCTTTTTCTAAATATTTAGAATTTAAGGATAAAGCATTTGGACACGTAGATCCCCTTTTACAAAAAAAAATCGATCAATTAGAAAAAACTATTGAAGAATTAAAATCTGGGAAAACAGAAAAAAAAACTGAAAAAAATATAAATTTAATATCATCCGACCCAATCTGGAAAGCTGAAATGGAGAAAATGAGCGCTGTGATAGCGAACATTTCGAAATCTCAGGAATCCAGAAAAAATAAAAATCCCCAAAATAAAAATAACGAACAAAATAATAATAATCAAAATAATAATCAAAATCAAAATCAGAATCAAAATCAAAACCAAAACCAAAATCAAAATAGAAATAATAATAATTATAATAATAATAATAATAATAATAATAATAATAACGGTAATTGGAACCAGAACCAAAACTGGAACCAAAATAACCAAAACAGAAATTGGAATAATAATCAAAATTTCAATCCTAATTATAAAGGTAGAAATTTTAATCCAAATTTTCGTAGAAATAATTTTCCGAGAAATAATAATGGGTATTATTCTAATAGAATTCCAAATTGGAATCAATTGACCCTTCCAAATTGGAACAATGCTCCAGCATGGTCTGGAATTTCATTTAATACTACCCAAAATCTCCCTTACGTGGCTGCAAACACTCAAATGATTGCCCCTCTGGCACCATTGATGGCAGCTCCACAACAAAATTACCTCCAAACATCAAACCCCCAGGCTTGCCAGAATAGTTGCTCAAAAAACTAAGTGTCCCCCTTACAGGTGATCTGTCAGCTGTAAGGGATGTCTCGAACAAAGAATCGAAACTAGTTAACAATGTGAGTAAGGAGAAGTTTCAAAACAAAGGGTACTGCCGAACCCAATGTAAATTTCACCTTCCATTTGCCATTTATGGTAAACAAATACTTAGCTTAGTCGATCCAGGTTCAGAACAGACACTTATTGATGAAAAAGTTTTAAAGAAAGTCAATTTTACGGAACCAATTCTACCAACAAAAGTAAGATTTCGTGGTGCGGATAGTCAACCTCTTGAGGTCATAGGAGTAACCAATGTGATTTTTTCCATTGATCATTGTATTTACCCACATCCCACTTTCGTTGTTCAAAATTTAGTAGAACCGGTCATACTGGGTTACGACTTTTTATCAACCCATAAAGCCAAAATGGACTTTTCGAAAAACAAATTCACTCTACCATGTGGTGATGAAGAGCGATGTTTTGACATGCCTGAATGTCACAATTTCCCTATTGAAAAAGAAAATAAGTTAGGTTATATTAAGCCCTTTAAATATTATGCCCCCCAAACTTTTAAAATAGAGGCAAATTCGGTGCTAATCTTAGCAAGTTTGCCTGAACACCTGGAGTTTCTGTGTGAAACATCCATGGAAGAAAAACACAATTTCTTCGTAATCGTATCAGAAGACACGATAGCGGCTGTTAATCATAATAACAGACCCCACGTGATCTATAAAGGCAAATACTTAGGAAAATTTGAATTAAGTAGTGCAGTAGAAATTGATTCCTGCCAAATAGAAAAAATAAAAGAAAATACTATTTTTAAGGATAATCGAGGAAACCCTATCCCGATTAATCCAAAATTGTCGCTTGAACAAAAAATAAAAATGTATGAAATAATTAATGAATTTAATAATATTTTTACGGGAAAAACAGATGAAGTTACCATTTGTAAAGTACCCGAACAAGTTGTCCGAGTAGACGACGAAACCCCACTGCGGTGTAGAAACTTTAAATTCTCACACGCAGAACATGAGGCCCTACACAAACTGGTCGATGACTTAGTAAAAGTAGGTGTCCTAAAAAAACAAAAATCAAAATTTGAATCCCCAATATTTGTAAAAAAGAAACCAGACGGAGTCTATCGAGTATAAGTAGACTACCGAAGAATGAACCAAAGAATTATTATGGATAACAATCGTGTCCCAACGATCGATGTTATTTGGCCATATTTAAGAAATAAAAAATGGTTTACGACAATTGATTTAAACAGTGGATATTTACAGATTCCTCTCACGGAAGAATCTAAACAATACACTGGAATAAATGTGGATGGAATTGGATATGTATTCAATTCAACCCCAATAGGTTTAAGTATATCCCCGTCCATTTTCCAAACAATTATGGATGACATATTCCATGATATATTCTGGAAAAAAATGGTATGTTACCTGGATGATATTTGTATTTTTGGAGAAACGTTCGAAGAATGTCTCGAAAATACAAGGGAAGTATTAAAAAGATTAAATAAAGTAAATTTAAAAATAAAAACAAAAAAATGCCAATTTGCAATGAACGAAATCGAAATATTAGGACATACGGTCCGATATAACGAATTACGTCCATTGAACAAAAATATTGAGGCAATAAAAAATTTAAATCCTCCTAATACATTAAAACAATTACGATCATTTTTAGGATCAATAAATTATCATAGGAAATTAATTCCTAATTTAGCTAAAATTACTGCTCCTCTTACGGATTTACTAAGAGGAACAGATAGCAAATCAAATGCAAAAATAAAATTAAATCAAGAACATCTTGAAATATTTGAAAAATTAAAAGAAATAATGATTTCCAAACCTGCATTAGCAATATATGATCCAAAATTGGAAACTTGTGTAGAAGTTGATGCTTCAAAAATCGCATTAGGTGCAGTGTTGCTGCAAACTAATCCCGCTACAAAGCATAAACATCCAGTTGGATACTTCTCTGAGAGAGTCCAACTTGCCCAGTCAAAATTGTGTTCATTTGACTTGGAAATGTTAGCTATTACGAATGCATTAGCTCATTTTTGTGGATACTTACTAGCATTACGCTTCGTAGTATACACGGATCATAAACCCCTGATCTATCATCAGAAATTTAATACCCCAAGCCCAAGATTAATTAGATTAATATCTAAATTAAACGAATATAGTTTCCAAATTAAATATATCGCCGGAAAAAATAACTGCATGGCGGATATGTTATCTCGTCCGCATGATGAACCGGACGAAATTCCATTTGAAAAAGGTGAATTTCTCGTAGATAAAAAATATGCTCTTCAGGATGAAGAGAAAAATGTGAATATGTTGTGTAGAATTCACAATGACAATTCTGTCCCATTAAATTCTGTATTTTATCAGAATCAAAATACGTGGTACTACCCAAGTACAACGTCCCAAATACATTATTTTTCCCCTTCCCTTGCATCAACTTTCCCTTATTATCCTGTGGTACAAACCACAACCCCACAGAATGAATTTAATCATTCTGAAAATGGCCCCAACCAAACTACTAACGTAGTCACAAGATCTGCTCTTAAAGAGTCAAACCTCGATAATCAGATCACCCCAACCCCTCCTGTGACCCCAGTTGTCACTCAAATGTCAAATCCCGACACTACATCACCTCCCCAATCAGAAGATCAAACTTCTGAACCCCCCAAAAAAATCGATTTACCCGAAAATTTAAAAATAATGCAGGAAAATGACCCGCATTGGAAAAATGTTATTTCGTTATTAAATTACAACGAAATTAAAAAAGATAAAAATAAAACACGAAAATTGAATCGTACAATACAATTATATTTTCTTGACGAAAATAATGTATTGAAGAAATTACCTAACTCAACCTCATCATATGATGAAGCGGTTACAGTAATTCCTGAAAAATTAATTCCGGTAGTTCTAAAAAGCTACATGACGATCCGTTGTATGGAGGTCATTTCGGAATTAAAAAAACAAAAAATAAAATAAAAAACCAGTTTTTCTTTAAAAACATGGTACAAAAAATAACAGAATATGTATTGTCGTGTCATGAGTGTCAAATGGCACAAAATTCCCCGAAAGAGGCTGGCTACCTCAAACATATTGAAATCGAAAACCCTAAACCATTTTCGCATTTAGAGATCAATTTCATTGGAAAATTTAATACCGAGTATGAACACTCGTACGTACTTGTCGGTGTAGACAAAAGCACAAATTTCTGCACCATACGTCCAACAAAAAACCCAAATGCTCAATGTGTAATAGAGTATTTGAAATTTATTTGTTATACGTATGGCACCCCAGGAAAAATTTCTTTCGATAACGGAGGTCATTTTGCAAATGAAACCGTCCGTAAATTCTGTGAAGAGAATAATATTAAAATTATTTACTTCTCATTTTATTCCCCCCAATCGCAAGGACTCGTTGAAAAAATCAACGGCATAATAAAAAAATCATTGTCAAAATACGACCATTCAAACGAAAAAGAATGGATCGAAACAATTAACAAAATTATTTTCGCTTATAATATTAGCCCAATTGAACATTTAAATAATAAGTCCCCATTTTTCCTACTTCATGGATTTAATCCAGAAGTACATATACCAGAAATACCAGAAAACAGTGGTAATAAAACAACTCGTGAAGAAGAAATTGAAAATCTCCTTCAAACGAGAGAAAAAACGCCGAGCTTAGCAAAGAAAGCATTGGAAAAAAACGCGAAACACTATAACACACACCACAAGATCATTGACTTCAAACCTAATGACCTTGTTTTGCTGCGTCAATCAAAAAACGTCGCGAAAAATAAAATGAAATACACCGGACCATATAAAATTGTTAGAAAGGTCACGGATTTAAATTACATAATTCATATTAAGACGGACGATAAAACGGCATATGACGAAACAGTTCACGTACGACGATTAATTCCGTATAAATCTCGTAATAATAACGAAATAAGAAACGAAATAAAAATAGAAGGAAACAACGAAAGCATCGAAAAACCCATCCCAACCCAAATCATACCTAAACCAAGGGGTCGCCCTCGGAAAAAACCAAAGTAACTATGTGTAAAGTATATTACCTGTAGTTACTTGATTTTTTCACTCACGATATTTTTTTTTTATTATTTTTAAGTCCCCCTTTCTTCCATCTATCTCTTCCGACGGAAGTCAAACATTTTTTTTCCCCTTCTCTCTCCTTTTTTATATGGAAATTCAATATATTTAAAATTACGTAGAAAAATAAATAAAAACTCACTGTCAGCCCAAGTCTTGGCATATCCGGAAAGAAATTCGGTCAGCTGCTCACCATCCGACAAACTGCTGCTTCCGGTAGAAACTGGTGAGACTCCACCTTCCGCACTCTGACTCTCTGGCAAGCTGCCCTCTGCTGAGGAGATACTGTCTTCTATGGATGGAGTGTCCCACAGGAAAGAGTGGACTATTGGCTCAGACAATAGCCACCCGCCTCTTAGGGTCATGGCACGTCCGTGCTCAGTAGCGTCATAATGTCTGGAGAAATGGAACCCTACCATCGAGGTTGACACATCGAGACGAGGTTTGTTGTGCTGGTTCAGGAAGCGGACAAACTTGGAGCAGTCCACCCCTATTATCAGGTCTACTAGATGGCATCTGTCCAGGTGGATGTACTCAACTGTCACGGTATGATTGGTCTGTTGAGAGACACAAACCAACCCTACCTGTAGTCCGGAAAGTATGCCCAGCCCTATCAAACCTCTGGTATCCAAATTACCTCGGAAAATCAGCTTGATACCGGTAGTCCCAAACTCGACGGCAAGGGACCAAGGATAAAAAATCCGTAGTTCAAACAGCAACTCCTTCACATAAGTCTCGGAGTCTGGACAACATAGGAACCGAACACTATGGCTCCATAACCCAAGATCCTCCTCTATCACCTCACCAGGGATACGATGAGGCTCAAACTCGTTTAGAAACGCACTACGATTACTAACCGTGGAAACACGATAAAATAAAAAAAACACGAGGTGAAGAGCAAAATAGAGCCTGGCCTCGCAGGGACAATTCTGAAAATGGTGCATCTTTGGAAGAATCTGGTCCCCGAGGACCCAAGTCTCGTTCACCTCCACCGAACCATTGGAAGTGAAAACTCGATCGTTCATATATTTAATAGGCATGATAAAAATTAAGAAAAAAAAAATTAAAAGATAGAATAATAAATTACGAAAACTACACTTCACAAAACAATCGGAAACACGAACAAACACTGGAAATTGCGAAAAAACACACGAAAAATGGTAAGCGAAAATCAAACGGATCGAGAACAAGCAAATACTGAATACTGACAAAACGATCGAAATTAGTAAATTTTATATTAACAATTTGACCGAGATTCATAATTTGAACATCGGAAAAATTTGTCTCTCCCCTTGCCCCAACCAGCATATGTCAAAACAAATCAGTAAAATGCATAATCCATTTTCTCGTAAATAACTTAGACGTTGCATTCTTTCTGTTTCAGAAAATGTATACGAATCTACTTTTCTATTTCGCAATAATTATTTCTTCGACTAGTATTGCGCAAAGAACATCGTCTGACCCATATAGGATTACGACGGCGTCAACTGGCGCTTATTTTCAAGAAATAAGCAATATTTTCGTATATTCGAAATCTGCTCCAATAATTTACTCCATTAAACTAGACTTGCATGAATCAGCAGATAAAATATTATAAACAAACTTTAAACATCGGTTGTGCAATGAAACAACCTGGAAAAATTGCAAATATGCAGAAATGGCAAAACGTCTAAAAAACGCTATAATAAACCTTAAAGAACAAAATACCGCTATGATACAAGATTTCTATTCGACACCATCTTCTATTCGAAGCAAACGAAGCGTATTCACCCCGATCAGATCTTTCTTCGGAGATGCGCTACGCTTTTGCTGTCGAGTATTAAATTTTAGAGATGGACGAAACTTCTTGGCGAATGAAATCTCGTTGAAAGAAGAATACGATATAATAAAAAATCAACTGTTAACTGAGCATGCAGCGTTAGTCAATACGTCTACTAATCTGCATAGTTTCATTGACCATACAAATAATTTTATGACAAAATTTATTTCGCATACAAATTCTTTTATGGAAAACTCGCTAGAAGAACATGAACTTCTAATCTCCCTAAATTACATACAAGGATTCTATGATAACTATCTTATTAATACGTTGAGATTATCAAATATCCTAACGTCTTGTAAATCTCATATGATTCCTTCTTCAATTATTTCAAAAGAGATATTAGAAAAAGACATATTAAAACTTTTAGAAATTACGAAAAACCTAGGCCTTGACCTAGCAATCCCCATTAAAGATATTCAAATTTATTATCATGCTGAACTTGTAAACTGCAACTTCTTGAAAAATACTCTACAATTAGAAATTAAAATTCCCCTAAAACAATTAGATGCTAAATACGAAATTTACGACTTCATTCCACTCACATTCAAAAGTCATTCTAATGAATTGTGTAGCTGGGATCAAGAACCATCTCTGATTATTCACAAAATCAGAACAAATTCCGTACGTTATATTAGTGGAACTAATCTCCATTATTGTAACTCGGATAAACCATTATGCTTCCTTCCTTCTAATAGAGGAAGTGATAAATTATCTTCTTGTGCAAAGAATCTGTTCTTTCAAGACCTAAATCAAAATCTACTACAATCTTGCTCATTTAAATGTAATCTAAATAATAATCAAACATGAGTGCATCCTATTGGACACACAAAATTTGCAATCGTAAATTTTAACTCCCTTATAGCAACTAATTCCATTACTAAAAAATCCGAAAAATTAAAAATAAATAATAATTCCCCTGGTACATTTATTCTGGATGTACCTTGTCATATCCAAATTGAGAATATTGACGAAAACAACAAAAATACAGTAATTATCCCAATAGAAATCACCTGTCTCTCTGAATCTTTAGAAGAGACTATTAAAATCGAAAATCATTTACCACTTCTGTGGACATATTTTTCTGATCCTACAGAACCTTTTGATCTGGCCATTGATCTGGCAACAACAAAGGTCTATAACCCCAAATGGAAAAATTGTGTTCCTCACACCGTTCCAGTTAACGATTTAGAAAACAAAATTAAATCCATTGAACTACAAATACCTGACCAAAACTTTAATGATTATCTAACTTTTGTCAATGGGATATTCTTATTGTGGTTAATTACAATCTCATTTATGTTAATGTGTATTATAGTATATTTAAAATTAATCTCCCATCGAAATAGTACTAATTTAACAAAAAGTACTGCATTGTAAAAATTACGCAAAATAATGTGATATATTAACTTCCTACATATACATAAGAAAAAATTTTGTACTCATAACCAATATTCGTAAATATTTTATTCTAAGTATATATATGTATACTCGCATTATATGACATAATTTTAATCATGCATAAGTATTAAGAAACTTGTATTTGTTGGATAGACTTTGGAAAAATTTTTTTTCCTAATTATTTTTTGTTCCCCCCGGAAAATTATGTAACGTATATTTTCGTCTATTTTTAGAGATGACGAACATATTCGTTCACTCATTTTCGAATACCAAAAACGTAGATATTTATCAACAATTATCATCCTATAACTCTTTGTAAACAACCACTAAATTACCCGTATTTAATTTTATGTACACAGATATACCTTCTGTATATTTATGACCTAGTTGTACCTGTCCCTCGAGTACTCGACGAGTCAGCACAACCCTATAATAACAACACCCTACTTCATTTTACCTATCCGACATGTACGTCTTCATACCCTGAACGAGTATATAATCCCTTGATTCAGTAGTATAATTGTTCAGTTTTTCAGTTCTTAAACAGTTCTTCAACAGCTACTTCCAAGTACCTAGAACCTCTCTTGTAGAAGTCTCTAGTGAACATATAGTCTTGCTGGTTGAATTTTGATTGTATATGTATAAATATTAACGTAGATATGTGTACTGTGATGTACAAATTATTATTTTATTAAATGTGTAAACTCACTCATGTGTTTGAAATATTATTGAGTCTCTAACTAATGTTAAGGTCCACGATAGTGTGTGGATGATAAACTTGAAATTATTTTAGAAGTATTACTGCTTTTTAAGTACGTGATATTTCGTGTATGGTGTACTCCCGAAAGTGGTCTTAATTAGGTACATTACCACCTCTTTTGGCCGTTACAATTACAATCTTTTCACCATCCAGATCTCTCATAATGCCATTTCTGGTTCTTTCCAGTATTGAAAATTTTTCTTTTGATGTTCACTTTGACTTCAATACAAAAGCTGATGATAACAGTTGATAAGTTTTTCTCTTTTTCTCTTCAGTTGAATATTTGGAATAAGATGAAAAAAAAAATTAGGGTTAACTCAAAATATGTATGACTTAGTAGGATTCGCGGGTTTAAATCGAACCCCAGAAGCACAACAGAAGCAAAATTGGTTATCTAGAACAACCTCACTCCCCCCAAAAAAAAGTATCTGGGCTACATTACATATATTAGAAGTTGAATTTTGCGTTTCAATAAAAATATTTTATTATTATAAAATATGAAAAATTTGTCTCACCAACACTCTTTGGGTCACAGATAGTGATGAGCTTACTGAGTACGCGCTGTATGTGTAGCTTAACTTCAGGAAAAATGGAAAATCTGGAGGATATGCGCAGCATACTCTCGATAAGTTCTTCAAAACATATTTTGGTTCATTAATTCTAAATTTCTAGGCTATGTTCTGTCATATTTCTGAAGACTTTCATCGTCTATAGAAATGTGAGGAAACAAAATATAGATGACTATTATTCCTATTTCTTGGAATATCAACCACTTATATTCTGCTCATTCCCACAGACAAACTCCACCAAATATGCTGACTGAGTCAAGTAAGCATATTTGACGGATATTTGTCTTGTCACGCCAGCTAATGGTAGGTCGGCCATTTTGAAATGAATAAAAGTACAGGCGAATTTTTTCTTTACATTTGAAGACGAATTCATTCCTATAACTACTTTCAAGATGTAAAGTTGGTGTCCACACAAGTGGCTTATGGGCTTTACCAGATTTCAATTTAGTATAAGCAATAGATTAAGAAGTGGTAAAATGTAATTTGATGTTTATAATTAATTTGTGCATGTAAATTTAATTTTAAATAATAAAAATAGATATAAATAAAATCTTTATTTTATTAGGTTTTCCAACCATTTGGAAAAACTTAGTACAGGCTATTACTTATTTTACTTTTTTCTATGGAAATAAATGAGTATTTTTTTTGCCTCATTGCTTATTCACCGTCTTTTGAGAGCATACTCTTGAGATTTTTCATGAGCTCATCACTGGTCATAAGGTGCCCAATGAGTAGTTCTATCCAAAGATGAACTAAGTATAAATTTGAAATCAGTACCTCACAAAACGTATCACTCAATTTAAAAAAAAATTATTCTCATCCTTTTTTGGGGACACGGGGGAATATTGAGTGGTTCAATCCAAAAATGACGATTTTTAATGAAATATATTTCTTTAAGTAACCCTCGTACCAAAATCTTTAAAAGTTTTAAATTATGAGCGACCTTTTAAAATTTTTTGCACTGATTCGATATATTCTTTTGTTCTTAATATTATAAAATCATTTTTTAAATCAAGTAATAGTGTAATCCAGCGAATAATATTCGGTGGTACGACCCTAGGATCATATCACCTGAAAAGTGTTTAAGCTAACCAAAACGTTGTCCTTCAGTAATGTGATGATAATCTGTGAAATTCTCATATTTAAAACCATTATGTAATCCTTCAGAATAACAAATACAATTATTGGATTTTCTTTTCGAAAAAATTTTTTTTGAGACATTTTATTTTGATAAGATGTGTGTGTGTGATATTTGCTAAGGATAATTCTCTGCATGATAGTATATTCACCCAAAACCAAAATATCAAACTGGCACGAAATGAAAAGATAATGTTCTTTTTAACGTTTTACGATAAGTTCTAATCTGAAGGCATATACTGGAGATAAAAAAAAAGAAAAGAAAGAAGAGTGAATACAGATGAGCGTATTTAAAAAACGGCACAAAATGTTAATAACTATTCGTATTCCTTTCGTTTGGATAAATTCTGAAAATACGTCAGCGGTTACGCCTTTTTTTTCTACTTTACTCGGGAAATCGAGAGAAAAAAAGGGAGGACAAAAAAGAAAAATAGAGAAACTAACAAATAAATGAATACATCGTTGGAATTGAGAAAGTAAAAAAAGGATTTCTTTTTCGAATTCGCGTTTCTTTCCTCCCTTTTGTGCCTGGAATGGTTTTGAAATTTTTATCACTTCGTTCAAAGGAGGAAAAAAAAATCTTAACATTTTGCTTCTTTTATTACAAACGCCGAACGAGTTACCCGCCCTATTTTACTTTTTTATCATCTTTTTTTTTTCCTCTCGTGAATTTAAAAGTATATTATATTTCTTGTCCTGTACGCAATTTTTGATAACCGTTCTGTAAGTGAGATTCGTTCATATTGACAAAAGAGAGAAAGAAAGAAAAAAGTTTAACGACCCAAAAAGCTTTTTGCGAATTGAGGAAAAAAAAGTCACGTGAATTTCTATACAGTAAAGTGCAGTAATTTTTTCGAAAAGCTCTTCGAACGATTAAATTTTTTGTGTTTAAGTTATTGACTTAATGTTTTAGGCTTTGTGAAAGTATAATCACTTAGTATTCTGATTATTATCGTGCTCATTGTAATCTTAATATTTTATCAATATCTGCGAACACGAGGTTGATTATTATTTTTTTGCGTTAAGCTTTCAATATAATGACTTCTTAAAATTGACAAAAAAATAAAAAGTAGAATCTTCTCTGCTCGATAAAGTGAATAGAAAGAGAAGTATGATATTTATAACCTGAACCACCTATCCCATCCGAGTGCATATATTTATCTATACTTTATCTTGCATAGCATACAAGATTATACCAAAGTTAGCCTGTATCTTTTATTATTTTTCAGCCCCATCAAATACTTTTGTTCTTGAAACCTTTTTTTTTTTTGAAAGTGAAACTTCTTTACTAGCGGTAGTAAACTTGTATGACCTTGACACGCCGAGCATTACCGGCGAAAAAAATCAGACGTAGTGAAAGGAGCCAATAAGGCCCAATACTAGCTAAAAATATTTGACGTCAGTGGATTGAACCTTGAAGCACTTATTTCTTATTTTTATTACAGTAAAAAGGGAAAAAAGGTGTTTGGGTTTGCTCCCATTAAAATAAAATAAAAAACTGGGGTTTGGAAAGCCAAACTTTCAATAAAAAAGGGATCTTTGGATTGTTACCTATTCTTCTTTTGGAGTTTATTTTGTGATACATCGTTGAGTATGTTTTTAGGGCGTTGAGTTCCTATTTGACATTTATTCTTTCAATCTACCATTCCTCAATCACCAGTGGATTCAAAATGCCGCCAAATTTTGAAATCCCATATGTTGTTGTATGATACATAGCTATGTGTCTATGACTCTATGTACACCCATAGTACCTACCTACTCACCACGAGAAACGAAAAAAAAAATTTTCTCACTTTACCTATCTTTATTAAATTTACAGTTACATACAGTTTAAAGAATTAGGCTAATATCTTGAATTTTTTAGTTCAACTTTAGAACTCCTAAAGCACGCTTTTGCTGTACAAAATATGGCCAAAGTGAATTGAAACTTTTTTGTTTTTTGTGGCAAATACTGTTATATTAATTTCAAATAACAATTTTAAAGTAAATTTATTGATGTCATGCTTTTATTATATCTAGGACCTTGACTGTTGAAAACCGGACACATGTTCATTAATCATTTTTTATTTATCTTAAGGTGTACGTACTATCTATTGTTAAAGTTCGAGGGAATTCTCTGAAAATATTCTGTATAGATATAGGCTTGTAATATAAAACCTTAGTTGTATTTATTTTGTATTATTGTCATAAACAATGACATTTGTTTTCTTTAAGCTGAGCAATTGAGAGGGAAATGCATATGTTTAATTTTTTTTAATCGATTTCTTCTTTTTTTGGCGGAGGAGGGGAATTTAATCTTAAGCCCAATCCTCCTCTCTGCATGCGTGCTTGAATTGAATACTACAAATTATCGCTATCATTGCTTAAAGACCATTTTTGTATAATTCGTAGATTACCTTTGGATCAAAAAACAAATACATTTTTTACCCTTGAGAAGATTTACTTGTCATTTTATCATTGCAATCTACTTTTATAAATTTTCAACAGCTGATTTTTTTTTTTTTTTTTTTGTAAATTTGAAAAGGTCTTTGTATTTGATTGAGATAATTTTCAGCAAATTTTCATTCGAAAAAACAGCTAATTCTTCTCTTTGTTTCAAGTGTGCGTAGGTATTAAATTTATATCTCATAAGTTAATATTATATCAATAAAAGGAGATTGTCTGCTGACTGGGCCTTCCAATTGATTTTTCGGTTAAGGTTGTCATGAAAAGTTCCCTCTAAGTTTGTGTTTTTGTCAATTCGTAAATGTGCTATGATTAAACTTTCGAGAAGAGAAAGCGAACAAAAAGTTTTTCACATAAAAAAATGCAAAGTAATAAAATTTTCTATCCTATAACGTGCCACCGATTGCTGAGTGAGACCTTTTGAGTTTTTCTTCTCTTCCAGCTTCGCTATTCGTCACCACAGCGCATCAGCCTTAATCTTCTAAATTATTCGCTTCTTTAAATCTTTGAAAACTTACAAAAGTTGTTTCTATACTTTCACTTTCTTTGGCTTTTCCTTTCATGCTACGCATATAAATAACGCCGTAAATGTTTGAAATCGACCGATAGTGGCCACTTTTCCAATTTTTCTTCCTCTCGTCTTTTCTATTAGGTGTTATGGTCACTCGAAAATAATGTTCTTTATGTGCATACTACTACGTTGAGCCCACTTCGACGATTCAATTTCGCCGCATAATAGTGGTAGACATAGGTGTAATCGAAAAAGAAAAGTATTGGCCTAGTAGGGTGGGAGAAGGTCGTGTAAATACTTAGAGAGAACACGTTCGAGTACATTTTGCGTGCAAAATAAGTAACCGTAAATTTTTTTCATTTAAAAATAAATTTAACTTGTAGGTATAGGTATACGATCTTTGCGAATTTCATCCTATAAATACGAAAAGAGAATGGACGAAGTTAAAAAACGTGGAAAAACAAAAGGAATGATGTTGGGAAAGAACGAAACGAACATATTGTGAAAACAGAGTAAAAGGCGAGAAATGAGAAGCGAAAAAATGGGGAGAAAAAAGGAAAAAAGAGAAGCAGATTAACGAAGAATTGGAGGAGAAAATTGCGTTGCCGCTACGTTACGTTATTTTTTATTTTCTCCATTTTTTATCATCATTAGTGGAAACTTAAATCTTGTAAATTATCACTACTTTATCTTCAAAACTTATTCTTGAGCCTCAGAAGAGGATTTACCCCAGCGTGTAATAAACCAGCCAAAGAGAAGCAGCCGACTTCGTGCACATTGATAACCCTCCTCTTTGTGAGGCTGTGTTGAGGTCCGTCTGTCTAGCCGCGTTTTCAGCGGAGTTTCAAACTTGCTATTTAAGATCATGTGATAGTTTTTCGTTTCCTAACAAATCATGACTTTTGACATAAAAATCAGAAATTCGAATCGATAATCTCCTCCTTTTTTGAAGTCGGTTAAAAAGAGATGAATGGTGTTTGATAATTGTTGAAAATCTGCTTTTCTAGCGCAATTTTCTGCGTTAGTTTTTCTCTTAACTGCGGAAATAATTTTCCTTAATGCACTCTACGTTTGCCAGAGCATCGACGCTATTAACGAATTCAATGATTCGGTATTCCTCAATCCGTTGATTTCTTCAAATTTGTCGGTTTTTCGCGTAATTTTCGTCGTTCATCTGCGAAAAATTCTAATCAAAAGAATTGAAAATTTAGTTTTGTTCGTGTTACTTGAACGCTAGATTAGCTTCACTTAATTTCGAAGAAATACGTGTTTCTTATTAGACAGCTTCAGGGAGTAATGGCGACGAAAAATACGTTTGTACTCTTTCGCGTAAATGAATTGAAAAAGGTCAAGAGCCACGCGATGAGAAAAAGGAAAGGTTGTTTATATAAGTTTCGCTTTTATTCGGCAGGTTTTTTTAAACAATAATATAAATGATGTACCTTTGAATGATATTTCAATCTACGAATAGTAGTACTTCCTATACTTCCTTCTTATCATTTTATGTTCATTCACGGAAAAAACTGACTTTAAAATGAGTACGAATTCTTTCTCCGTTGACAGTATAACTCAGATTTATAACACATTCAGAATTCATCAGAATATTACTCAGCAAAGCGTGTTGCTGCCTTTGACTTGTGACTAATATAGATGAGATCTTGGCGTGCAGTTATTTATTAAATTGATGCATGCACAACACTCCACTTTTCGAATGTTTCAAATATTAACGATTAACCACTCAGATTGATGGTTTCCTTTTTCTTTTCGCAACAATTTGGCAGAAAGGTTCATTTTGAACTATTTTTGAATTTATTTGATCGATAACTGAAATATCGAATAAATAATTTACTGTATATTGAATTTCAAATATAGGTGTAAGCATTCTATTGATTGTTTGTGATCGAAGGTTGCCGTGCTACCATCGTTGTATGGGGTAGATAGAAAGTGGTAATTAATAATTACTGCAGTGAAAATTGATTGTCATTCAATTCGCTGAAAACCACAGGAAGGTTACTATAGGCTTTATTGTGGCGTTTCTTACCTATTCATCTTCGTTGTTGATCGTGAGTTAAAATGTGGTTATTTTCAATGAGCTGATAAGTCACGTTTTGCCATTTTTCTAGAGGCAAAAAAGGAAGTTTACCTTCAATTGTAAATTCAAGAAATTAACTAAGTTTCAAGCTACGAACCAGTGGAACTGTGCTTTCAGGGGTTTAGTTTCATTCAATCATAAGTGAAACTTGACAGAGTAAGTAAATGGTAGTAAAATGCAGAAAGAAGAGAAATATTCCGTGACATCATGTTTTGGAGTGGCATACTTATGTTTTGGTAAAAAGTAATTTGAAATTTGTGAGAAATCAATGAAATATGAAGTTCTTTTTTTAGAAATTATTGGTTTTTGACTGAGACTTAAATACTTCTGAGGACATATCATGTTTTTTCTAAAGCATATTTAATGGTGAAGAATGATTAACTGAAATATCATCTTTTGCTAGTTTCTAAAATAAATTGGTTTTCTTTTATTAGTCTTGCTGTGGTGATATTTGAATCTAATCTTTGAGCTTCTATCGGATGGCTGTCATTCCTTTTATAGGTATCTGTAGTTGTCATTTTACTCGTAAGAGAAAGGAATGCTTTAATAGTGCTGTTAAGTGTTAACTTATTCTCAGTTTCTCTTGTACTTTGATCTCATCAATCGGGGATTGGATGGATAATGTTTAAAATGTAAATAACAGTTCGCTGTATGATAAATAGGACCAATAGCAGGTCTGAGGAAAAAAGCCCGTGTACGAAATGCTTGGTAAAGCCTATTTTAATTAGAGGATACAAGACTTAATAATTTTTTATGCGGCTACGAAGGGCCAAAAAATATTTTTTGATAGTCAAATTTTGCTTAGCTAATATCCGTTAGATCAACCACTGAATAGAACGAAAAATCTTCCAAATACAGAACGTAAGCCTGAATAAATTGTTATGAACTGAATAATGAATTGATTCTTCTGAGAAAGAATAAATTCGATTGATAGCTTTGAAATTAATGGATACCTATTTAAAGTTTCAGGCTGATGGAACAATTGATAATATTTGAGAAATCGATGCGAAAATTTGACCCTCAAAAAAAAAAAGGAAGGACAATAAAATATGTAGGAATCCAGATTAAAGTTTGTATTGAGTTGTTCATCTCCTTCATATACAACGTCATCCATAATTATTTTTCACTTTATACAATTATTTAATAACTTATATTTAAGACGAAAAAAAAAAAACTCTAGCGCAGCAATGCGTCGCTAGAAAATCCAGTTTGTTGATGGAGATGAAGAGAGAGAGAGAGAGAGAGAGAGAGAGAGAGCGCGAGAGAGAGTTTCTAGCAATTTTTCTTCTCCAGTTTTATCGAAAACTACTAAACTAATAGGCACCAAATTTCCAAGAGATTTACACCAACATAAGAAAAGTCTATTGCAAAAATTTAATCCTGATCCCTTTTGTCATTTTCTCATAATCCCAGAAAAACGACTTTTTCAGGAATGTTTTGTTTTCCAGTTTTCTCGAAAAAAAAAAAAACAACCGATGGGTAAAAACTTCTTTTAGACCTGCTCCAGTATAGGAACTATCTCTCGTGAAAATTTCAGCCATATCCACTGGGTAGTCTACTCAAAAGCCTGAACTATATATATGTACGTATATAAAAAAAAATTGGGTCCAAATGAGAAAATGGTACCAATCGTTTTCTTTTCTCAAGAAACGGATAATTTTCATGACCCTCATTCCTAACCCCACTATGATGTCAATTTTAGTACCCCGTTTGAAGCAAACTGGGTAAAAATGTGACAATTGACGTCTGAGGTCTGAGGTACCCTAAGCTGGATGCTTCGTGAGAAGCCTGGTCTATATTTTATTGAAAACTTCTACTAGTAATTATAAAATTTCGATCGCGTCTATAATTGAGATCTGGATGGCTGACGAACCCCGCCATAATATAATTATTCTCGATAAATTGTTCAGAACATGAAATTTTGTTTTGGTCCATCAGTCAAGCAACTCTTAGCAGAACTTACAGAACATTTTACTTTTTGCAGCCTTTGTTTTCAGTCTTCGCCTTGTTGTTCTTTAAGCTGCTTCTTACGTGACAGTAGGTACTTTACTCCCACCCCAACCATAAATAAATTTTCTTTGTTGGAAAACTGTCATTTGTTTACTCTTGACAAAGCGTCGCAAACAAGTTTTTGTGGAAGGACACACAATCGACGAACGAATACGAATTGTATTTGTTTCTGGCGCTTTCTGAAGTGGCGAGGAAATTTCGAATTTATGGTGCACACATACTTCGAATTAGGATATGAGTGTTACACGTAAGTATGTATATGACTCTTGCAGAGACCGATTCGGTGCGAACGCTCACACACTTACACACACGCACCATTGCTTGTAAATATTCGCATTCTTGGCGGCGACGAACTATTAAATCACCTTTGAGGAGAACTTAATATCTTTTGTGTGTGCGTCGACGATGAGAGGACGAGGACAACTAAGTACGAGTAAGAAAAAGCGGTGGAATGCAATTTATTGTATGAACGTTAAATCAACATTTTCTGTTTCAAAGGCTTCGCTATACCAAAATGGTTGACTAGTGTTTCTCCTAACCATGTACCTTATATCCTGTATATGTACACCAACGAAGTGTGAACAAAAGAGAAGAGTGTACTTGGAAAGCGTTCTCTCCCGCTCTCTCTCGTCATCGTTTCGACGCGTAATTCACATTTTATACTCGGATATGTTTGTTGTACGAGGTGCGAATAACGAGAGTACTTGAAAAATTGTATTCATGAGGCGACCAGATTGTGCTCTACCAAACAGTGAGAGATTTACATTATAAATATTAAACGGTGACACCATCTTTCGAGCTTTTTTTCATTTATAATTGATATTTTTCATTCGGTACAAAGCCCACCCAAGAGTGTGGGTAAACCTCTGCTCTGCATTGCTTGTAAAGTATGTAAGTAATAATAATGGTTGTATTTTTTTGTTTAGCCTGTCGTTGCGAAAAATAAAATTACTTTTTTCTCATTTTTCGTTTTATTTAAAGTTTAAACTTAGAACTTGAAACCTTTCGTGTGTGGAGGATAAAAGGCAGTACATGTTTTTTGATGTTTGCATCCATGAGGCACATGCAACGCCCGCGTGAAATCAGAAATAAATAAAATGTTGGCAAGTCCTCATTACAATCTTGGTGGTTAGCACTGCAAAAATAATTAAGGCATGAATTGATGGCTAGAGACCATATTTTAGACATTTTCTTAAGTAACATCCAAAACACTATCTTGAAAAATTTCTTCTCTGCAAGGAAAAACATTTATGCATGTCCATGCATTCAGCGTAGATTAGAGAATGCATAGTTCACTTAAAATGACGTCAGAGACTGTGATACAAAGCGTGTCGAAAATTTTCGGTTTACCCTCAATCAGATTAAGGTTACGTTGAAGAATGTTTCACAAAAAGTATCACAAATTTTCAGTTTACTCTTATATTGAAAAAAGTAGTTCTCCTTTGTTGAATGAAACATCTGATCATGGATATGTCTCATGGCTTCAAACCTTCATAATTATGACGTCATCACCCCTTTTTAAAGAGGTAGCTCTTGCCCTTTGCCACCATGTTGCTAGGGGATTACCCTACCCCTCGCTAGGATGCCCCTTAATACTCTCGCCTTACCCCTAATTATGATGTTATCAGACTGCCCTTCCCTCGCCAGAGACACGGCAATAACATAGTGTGGCCGGAATTTCGGATTGACTGGCTAAAATGAAACATACCCATGTTAAAAGCTTTCACAAGAAGTATTGCAAATTTTCCGTGCAACTCCAAATTAAAAACATATAGGTAGGTACATGTTAAAAAAAAAGTCATTAAGTACGTTTGTTTCGAGTTTTTACTCAGTGCCTTAATTGTGGATATAGCTGACTAAGGAGGTTATTGGATGAATGGTTGAGGGTATTTAAGATTTCGATACATTTATATACCTTGGTAAGGAAAGCATAAACATATGGTTCTTGATATTTTAAGTGTCTAGAGCTCATATGTGTATGCTTGGTCCAAAGTAAAGTTTTGTTTGAAATGATCAGTTTGAAATAAAAGCTTTATGCTTGCAAAACTATGGATATCGGTATGTATTTCCCAAATTCATTTCCCCGGAAGGCCATTTTCCCGAATGGAAAATTTCTTAAAGAATACAAATCATTGAAAAGAAAAAAAAATCCACTTAACGTAACCTCTCCAATATCTGCAGGTACAAGATAGATTCTTTTTCCAAAAAAAATAATTCACCTTACCTAACCTGCCACTATAGCAATATACCCCAAACCGTGACTTGCGAGCTGCTGGTATCTTGCTGGTATCTCGCATGGAATCTAGCAGTAGCTTGTGAAAGGATGTGGTACTTTGTGGCACGATGATTTTCAGTGTATTCAAATTTTCACCTTCAGAAAATCCGTTTTAATGTATTTTTCAATTATTACATTGAGTGCAATAGCGGGACCTGGGGGTAGGACCTGTGGAAAAGCGCCGATCCTGAGTTGTAGATCACGAATATATAGGTCTCTCAAATTCTCCTGTACTCAATATATATATATTATATATCTCCACTTTTTGCTCATTTTGGCACTTTTTGGTAGTTTGTGGAGCCTCCGCTGTTTAACCTATGGAAATGAAACTTGGGGCAGTGTTAGAAGCTTTTATTAGCTACGCATCTGTGTTAAAATTTTTGAAATTTATCCACTAGTTTCGGAGGAAGAGGTTCTCACAAGGTTGCAAATCCACCATATTGTCATCACGATTATTCCCGTTAGTTAAAAGATTTTAGCTTATAATTTTTATGGCAGTTGGAGACTATTAGGAACTAGTTTGGTATTGAATTTGAGCGAAATCGGTGTACTAAGCTTTCATTGTTGAGAAAAATGTAAGAAAAAAAATCAAAAATTTTCAGGTGTTGTCCAGTTGGGAAACTGGTGATCGGGAAAATGAATTTTGGAAAAAAATGTTCAAGAAATTGTCTGTTCGGAAAAACAGCCTTTCGGGAAAATGCCCGAGAACCGTATATCATAGATACTTCATCTTGAAATAGTTCAAAAATTGCTGAATGCATAATATCTCCGATACGGAGCAAAGTTTTTCAAAATAAAAATTTAGTTCTAAATGTTTAGCCCCTCGTTGTTATGCTAATTTTTGCCTTTTACAATTCATCTTTTCCCCTTTATTTTATCACTCTTGAAGAGCTAAAAAAAAACTTTACTAGGTACTCTATCCCACCTCATATTTCTTTTAACATTTATTCTGGCTAAAATCTCCTACAAAGGGATCTCATTTATAACCCTCAGTTGGAATAATAATCGGAATTGGAGCAATTATCATTGTCCATTTATTTTATTGTTTTTATTCTCATCATTGTTCATATTATGTTATTTAATCATTGCGGAAAATTAAAGTTACTAATCAACCACTGTAGCTTAAAAGTATGAATTTTGGCTTAAACAAGGGAGAAAAAAGTATCAAATGGAGTTACTTGCCTGTTCTCGAAACTAGCAAAAAGCAACAACATTAATTGGAAAAATAATTAATTGAAATTTTGCAACAAAACGTTTTTCCTATCTTTATGCTGTTTGTTCCTCTTGAAATCACTTAAAAATTAAATCCATTCACAGAATACTCATTTTTGTAGTAAATACGAAAAAAATAAAAGAAAATTAAATTTGATTGCGAAGTAGAAATAGGAAAAATTTTTGTATTTTTTTTTCTCTTTGGCAAGAAATGAAAAAGAATAAAGAAAATAATAAAAAAAATCTAAAGGTTAATTTAAGTCGTGGTGTATAAACACTGGGACGGTGGTAGGGGAAAAAAAAGTGTTGGCACTTAATGTCAAAGAAATTTCTTAATTAAAAAACAGCGAAAAAAGCACGGCTAAAAATATACCGTTCATAATTATGAGGGGGCAGGAGGAGAAGAGGAACTTTGGAAAATGGAGGAAGGAAAGAGAAAACCGAAACCATAAAGAATGAAACTTTTTTTCTATTAGCATTTGCTTTTCCCTACTTCTGCCATTTTTCGAATTATTCGAGAGAAAGTATATAAGGCTGTATATAAGGCTGTTGAGTTTCACCTTTGTGGTTTTCCTGCTGATATTGATTTTCTAATGTTGGAATATCATTTTCACGACGCGTGATGTTCCAAAATACACAAAAAATGCGTATAAAAAAGAAAAAGAACTCGACAGAAAGTGTCGTTTATAAAAAAAAAAAAAAAAAGACTTGTAATGGACACATTCGAGGTTATATATTTTAGCCATTGAATTTACCTTAATCCTTTTGCTTTTAACCACAAATATGGGCGTCTTTGTTGTAAAAAACAACGCAATGTGTATATAATTATCTTTATTGAATCTTTATTGATGAAAATGGAACAAAAGTAATAGTTTGGTAAAATTTTATTTACATTTTTATTCTTCTTTGAAAAACAATTATAACTAGAAATTTGATGTTTCACTGATCAGTCCTCATATTACTTGATAAAAGGTTCAGACAAATGACTAGATACCTATATAATTAAATAAATTCTAGAAATTTGCCAATTTTTTACAAAACATTTTTGTTTTTATTTCATCGTTTAATGTCTTTGAAGTAAAAATTCCTTTGTAGTTTCATGTGTTTTTCTTTTTTAATGTGTGTTTCTCCACCATTTAATTTATTCAATACTGCTCATGAGGCGTCGGAAAAAATAAAAAAAATAAGTATGTTAGTTTCCTTAGCCAACCTCATCAATGGGTGGGCAGAGTGGTTGCTCGTTCATCATCATTATTGCTTCCCAGAACTGAGACAAATGAGTTGCTATTAGTTTGAACTGGGCTGCACTATCTGACAGCATCGCTTTTGGCATTCCATAGTCTGCAAAGAACATTTGGAATGCAACCCGATTCCCCCTGTTGTGAGTAACTATAAGGAGATAAAGTACACAGCTCTCATAGAGAGACATGTGAATATTAACACCCTCAAGAAATCAAAAACTATGAATATGGATAAAATATATTTTATTAATTAGGTTGTAAACAATAGTATGTCATGCAATTAGGGACGAAAGTGAGCATTTCTTAAGCTGTGCAATGTTTGCAACCATAAGTCATAGGCAAGTGCGTAATTGCACGAATTAATAAATTGCTTACTCTGACCAAGTTGCATACAATATTTTTTGCAATGAATGCATGGAATGCTGTATATCAACTAAAGGCAATAAAACCTGTGAGTTGATGAGCGGAATCCCCATTATAGCAGAGACAATTTTTTAGAAAAAACAAAATGAAATTAATTTAAATGAAAGAAAATAATATATTTAAAAGTGTAGAGAAAGTAAGGAACCAATTAGGTGTGAATAAAAAAATTAAGGTGTGAGAAAAAGAATTAAGGTGCGAGAAAAAGAATTAAGGAGTGAGAAAAAGAAATTAAGATTTTTGAAATGGGCTACTTTCATCACGCCATAAATGCCTTGAAAATACAGAATTTCATACACGTGTTGCAAAAAATGATTTATAACTGGAGATTAATATCGTAAACATCAAATTTTTTTATACATTTCTATTATTTTCAGCTATAGGAGAAGTTAGTGTTTAAAGAAAAATTTTCTAATAAATAGGTTTTTTATCAATAAAATATTGATACCGCAATTTTTAGGGAAAGACTGGCGTCAGTAATAATTAAAATTCAGCTCCCGAATTATTATTAAGAACTTGGAATTTTGATGCGGAAAAAAGTAGTTTTTATTAATTTTTTTCAGCTGTATTGCAACATTTATTCTCTTGTAATTGTATATTTCCATGCATTTCGAACTTTATTAAGGCTGGCTAAAGACAAGATAGTAGATTAATGATAAGAGTTGATCCGTGAAGATCCATTCTTAAACGGGTCCGAATAACCTCCAAACGTAGTCGGCCTTTACATTTGGGCGTTGATGAAAAATATTTGTGAAATTTTACTTGCTTGTTTGCGATCTCCTCTCCCCCTCCTATTACAGTTTACGTTTAAATCACCATTACTTCTTGTTCTCAGCTACCTAAGCCGCTATTAATTTAATTTTTTTCTATGTTTTTCCCCTATTTTATCTTTAGTTTCTTTCTCCACTTACGTCGCTTTTCAGCGACTGAAACAAACGTTGGCTCATTAATCTTACGTTTCGTGGCTCTAGACTTCTGGAGCGCTAGCCAAAACGTTATCCAGTTCGTCCTGTACTAGCTGATTAACTCAAAAGTACTCATTCCTTTGGTAGGAGAACTCAAAATTTATAGTGTCCAATTACAATGACACGGTTTTCTGGTGACAAATATCTTCAAATCCTAATGAAATTAAATTTGTTTTTTCCCTCAGGTCTTTTTCCTGATTTTTTCTCGCGAATCTCGTCGAATGGTGCAAGTGCGCAAGCGTTACGAAGCGAGAGAAAAAGTCGGTACCTACCTAATTAATAAATGTTATAAGTACGTTTTCCCCATCTTTCCTTCCGCTGTTACAGCCTCAGCTGATTACGTTATTTGTAGCGTGAATCAAATGGAAAAAAAAAAAAATGAAAAAAGGAATCCCCTTACTTGGAGGCGAGTTTGAATGAGATATTTGTGCTACCATCGCATCGTAAGAAATCAGTCTTTCTCTGTTCGAATTCATTATATACGTTGCTGCCAAGAAAAGGGAAAAAAATACGATGACAAATGATGGTTATTGCGAGGAATTACTAAGAAGAACGAATTTCTGTGCTTTGCGATTCTTCTTCATATGGCTACAATATCCAGGGTGAAACGCTCAATTTTCGATGATTCACTTTTTTCAAGCATTTGTGGTTAGTAGAGGGAAGAATACTAATTTGTAAAATAAATTTAACGTCGCCCTCGACACGTACTTATATTGTTGCTGTTATTTGGGAAGAAATTTTTATCCATATCACTATAACCTTACTCATTTTTAAAGTAAATGTTTCATAATCAAAATCTATACTCATTTCAGAAATTTAGTGAAAGAATTTTGTTTTGGAGGGGGGAGAAAAACGAAAATTGCCAACTAAAATTTTTAAAATCGCCATCTCTGAAAAAAAAAACCTGCCAGAACTGCCAATTTTTCTAGCTTTAAAATTGTCAACTGCTGTGCAAGCTTCAGAAACTAATTATAAAAAGTTATCAACTGGCACAATTTACAAACTATAAATACAATTGGTCAATTTTGTTCAACTCCAAAAAATATTTTAGGGCAAGCCTCCTCTATCCCCTGTAGCTATGTTCCTGACTCACTTGATCCATATTCTGAGATATAAAACGTTCAATGAGCTTATAATCAAGATGAAACTATCCTCGTGGTTCAAGCTCTTTCTCTCCTCCTCTATGTGGAATATATTCTTTGTCAACTCATAATAATGGTGTAACAACATAAAAGTTGTATTGTACTTGATAGAACACTATTTATGGGTTACGCTTTACACTAGTATATTAATCTCAAAAATGAGTATTAATAATTCCAAATGTTAATTGTTAAAAAATTACAGTCTTAGTTATGAAAGTAGAGTATAATACATTTTATGACAAACATGAGTTTATATACTGTTTTGGGGATATGTTTTTACACTGTGGTTTATAAGAAGTAGAGGGACTCCTGTATTTGAAGGACCAATGTAAATGGGGTCATAGAATACTGTTAGATATTGCCTGTGTTTGCAGTAATTTTTAAACAATAAAAAGAAGAAGAAGATAAATTTGTGAAAGAAGAAGAAGAGTCAATGGAATTTTGGGATATTGTGAAATAATATCACTTGTGTATGAATATAGTTGTCCATAATTTTTATGGGTGACTATATACATTACAGTAGGTAGTCCCCAGTAACTTATCTAAAAATTATGTTTTTTAATTTTTACCAAATTTATGGTTGGGTAATTTAAATAAAGCAAATTATCTATCATCTCCTCCTCTGTGGCGGGTAAATGATCAATTTTGAATTCTGAAAAAATGAAAAGTATCCAACCACTCCCCTAAAAAATTTGGCCTCTTAAATTCAAAATCTATGCTTGCTTGGTCCATGTTTTGAGCTATAAAACTAATAATTTAGTCAAAAATGCAATATGAACTTTATTAGGTCCCATTTTCTGATTCAAATATCATAACATATTAACTTCAGTAAAGAATGTCACCTGGTACAACTGTTGTAGCGGCCAGTAATATTAAAAATTGAAAACTTTATTTTATTTTCATAAATTACAGGATGTTTCTAGTATAGTAGATTCTTAAAAGACATTATGGTTACACCTACTGATCTGGATCCTGGTTGAAGGAATTTAATTTCTAATAGCTTTGGAGAAAAAGTCTATGCCCCTTCTCCACCCACTCCAGTTAAAAATCCTGGATTACCAAAATCATATATGTACATGTGCATGTACATTCAATATCTGATAGGTGGAGAAATATTATACAGAAAGCTCTTTGTATATGTGTATGTATATACACTGATGCGTCCCAAATCAATTGCCTTGTATTAAGAGGCAATCTGAAATAAATTAGCTCATAAAGTCAACCTTTAATGTATAGTGGTGTTTAAATGCTAATGACGTCACAATGTCCTAAAACTAGGGCATCATGCAGCCGAAACACCGAATTGAGGGGTCTTGATAATGAGATTTCAAGACATTTTATTTTTTTGACTGACAATATCTTACAGCTGAATTCTTCTTGACTTGAATTAAACTTCTTCGGACACGGTGGAACACAGCTTACATTTGTCTTCATATCTCAGCAAATTAATATGACAAATCAGCAATAAGCTGGGTGGTGCAGACAGAAGAGCCTAACAAAGTTTTTGATCCATAAGAGGTTCGAAACTTATAAAAACAAACAGCAGAATTATTTTGTTAAAGACTATAATTACAAAAGAACTATAGTGTTAACCAAGAGGAATAAAGCAAAATATACAGCAGAAAAATAAAAAGATGAAAAAAAGCTATTGCAGACAACAAGTAGGAGAAACCATCAGAAAGCTGTTTTGTCTTCACCTAATTATTTGTCTTCATAAGTGATGGTTGTTGTGTTGTGTAAAAGACTCCTATCATGAAACTTTAGGCTTCAGAGCTATTGGTTTGTGTGAGAGTGAGGTGAGGAAAATAACAAACATAGATGAAATCAAATTCACTATGTGCGAAAGAAGGCCCTACGCGGCCTTTGAATGACAGAGCAAAGCAGTTATCTCGAACTAAGCTTGTCTTAAATTTGTCTTCAACACACCAAATTTCCCTCCTAACAGATGCCAGGAACTCCATTTGATTGTATTGTTGACTTAAACTTCACCTCGCAGGTATTTACAAAAGATCATTTTGAAATACGATATGAAAACTGACGAAATTAGAAATGGCTTATGTGTCATCACTACTGATCCTTCATGACAAAAGAACATTCCTAATTTGTCTTTTGTCTTCAACTGAACCTAACCAGAATTCGAACTACCATCCTAGTTTGTCTTAAAGGTAGATCAGGTTGAAGTAAATCTACATCCGCAGATAGTACATTTAACAATTGTCTACTCGAGGACTTTAACGTATGTCTTGAGACTTGGACCTGCTACTATCCACCTACACAAAAAGGACTACATTGTAAAGATGAACCTAGTACCGGGTATCGCCAGAACAAGAGTGAGTAAAAATTAGAATTCGTCTTCACAAGTCAGTACTTCTTGTTGGTAAAATTTCCCCACTTATTGTCTGCTTAATTGCTTTCAAACATGCGATGTCGATAATACATAAAAAGCGAGAGGAAATTAATGTATATGCAGCCAATAAAATTAAAGATAGCAAATATACATGTCGACATACAATAGGCAAAGCGCACGTGGATGACTGATAAAATAAAATATAATAAAATATAATATGACTGCAAACCGTAAGCAAAGCTTGGAGAAATGAGAGATAAAGCAAATAAGGTTGGCTGCATTCATGTCTGTCGATGGGTTTTTACTTCAATTGAATTTGTGTTCATCCTCATATATTTCATGGCGCCATTCTGTCGGACAGAATCAAATTATTTGTCTAAAATTGTCTAAATCTGGATGAGTTGATACTGAAATAAAATGTATTAAGATTGCCTGAAAAAGAATCGGATTTTATTTCTTTCTTTATGTCTTCATCTGAATATGAGTTTGAATTCGGATATTATAATGTTCGAATTCGAATTTTGTTTCTGAAAAACTGTCTACAAATTGTGACGTCATTATCACGTTCAAAATAATTTTTATTTTAGGTCCAAGATCTCGGACTTCTCAACACCTATGTAGTATAATAATACGCAGAGCATCCAGTTATGTTCTTGTATTTTCTTTTGCTGTTACCTTGTGATTAATTTGTATTAGGTGAAATTTGATGATGGAAATGAATTTGTCATTAAACAATGATCGTCCGTGAAAATTTTTCTGTCATCGTTAGTTTTTGAAATAAATGACAAATTAAAAAACGGTAAATTTCTCATTAATTTGTAGTTTTTTCATGTTCATTTTGTGAAAAATTAATGAAATAAATTTTGGTAAAGCACTCCAACAAATTTTCTCCTCTTTTCAATAGTATAAATATTTGACAAAGGGGGTATTTGTCCGATGGAGCAAGTAGATGAATTAGATTATGAATTATATAATTATTAAACAACTAAATAAAAACACTATGTAGGCACCGAGAAAGAAGTTTATTTAAGAAGTGAAACAATAGAATTGACTTTACTTTAAGAGAGTAGAACAACGGAATTAATTAAGATTAAATTATAGACAAACGTAATAACTGAGCGCGTGTGTGAAACAGTGTAGCCAACTATTACTCGACCAAAATATGAATAGTTCCAAAGCCTAAATAGAAGTTGATAAATCGTGAAGTGAGAGAAGAGCAATTTTCTTCAAAATTAAAATGTTGCGAATGTTGCAAAAAACGCGGATAAATATATAAAAAGTGGCATTGAATTTTATAATTTAGATTTTATCTCTTCAAACCTAATGCAAAACTCCAGGTTTTTCGTTAATAAGTCTTTCGAATTGAAAAGTAATTCTTTCTCCACAAAGAAACAAATTAAAAAAGCATGCGTAAAACATATGTTGATCAACAGACTGAAACCTAGAACAGAAAACTTGGTATAATTTTTCAAAATATCTCGAAAAAATTCAGAAAATAGTTTATAATACTAGTCTCTTTTACTGTTTTGTTTGTTTGTATCTGTTGTTTAAATATTTCCATTATTTGGGACCACAGAGAACAAAATTTTTGAAAACCTGCTTTTTTAGCGTTGCTTGCTGCGCTAGTTTTTTTTCCTCTTTCTGTAGATCTTCTGTATTTAATCAATGAATTACAAAACTTGAATCAACCTTAAAACTATGCCCCTATGTTTAAGCGGAGTCTGAATAATACGAATTTGAAGGTTTCATCTTATTGATGACTATTCCCTCTCCACAATTTTGATGGCTTAATCCACATTTCATCCCTCTATTCATCCTGAGAGAAAATCGTACTCTCACGTTAGATAATTTAATAATTAAGAATAACGTTATCAAGTTTCAAGTTTTTCTTCAAGACGTCGTCGTCGCGTCATTATGAAGTTAAAACTACTCTTCAAGTTTTTGTTTTCAGCCCCAATTCACCACCCTATGTTTCTGTTTCCTTGTTGGATGATAACGAAATGGTTTCGATTAATGTTCTGATCATTAATTCGAGCAACCACTTACTGGTTCACTGGGGATCCCGAGTGTATTTCATTAGCTGTAAGGCCTGCATAAGAATTTACCAGACAACAAAAGATATAAGTAAACCATTCTCCCATGACGAAAAGTCGATTGGTAAATATAACTTAACGACTACTATTATCACCATTTCCCTTCATTGTTACAGTGGTGTATTTTAGTTTAATGAGAGTTATGAAACCACGATGTAAGTATATACTTACGGTTGCTTCAAGGGATGAGTGATCAATGATACATTTTGATGCCCTTATTCTTCGTTCTCCCATTCGCTAAATTCCCAGACTTATCATTTTACTCATTTCTCGATTGAATTAAAAATGTCGAAATTAATGGGTAGCTGTTTCAAAAGAAAGTTGAAACATAATTATTCATTTAGGTAACTTAAGTTGGCGTTTTTATTATTCTTCAGGACATGGAGTTAAAAAATATGGAATTATGGAAACTATATTTAGTGTACGTAGATCTTTCAAGAAATTGTACAGAATACACCAGAATGGTGAACAAAAAAAGAGTAGTATTTTTAAGTAGATTTCTCGTTGAATCTAAGTTACATATTGGAGAGGGTGGTATGTTGCGACTTTCGAAAAATTTTACTATAGTTTTTCTAATCATGGTCCGCAGACCCAAAATCACCCTCCTCACAAATAGTTATTCTCAACACCCTTCCCAAAAGTACGTTTTTCTGCGCGTCTATTTCAATACGGAGTCAAAAAATTATCTTCTGCAAATGTGTATTTGCAACTTGAATTTCTCGCTTATCTCGATGAATTTCTCACGCGGGTTGATTAATTTCTCTCATGGGTTGGCTACTTTCTCAGTTTGTATTATTCTGAATACCGTATTTTTCAAAAACATTCTGAAAACAAGCAAACTGCGAAAATTTTGAAGATAAATTTTTTGGTTTAAAAAAAATAAAATTATTAATTATTATTTGGGTCTAAAAAAAAAAAATGTTCATCACCATTTTTTTGGGGACATTGGAAGGGGTGTTGCAAAAAATAGTGTGTGATACACGTGAAAAGTAGGTGGTGGATATTCGTATGATTTGTGCTGCAAAATTCACATTCGTATTAAAATCACCTACTTTTTGCACTTGTATTACAAATAACTATTTTTTATATGCTGCGATTTCGGTATAACAAAATAATAAATGTACGCATTTGCGCTGTGCAGTACAAATGCATCTATCATTGACGCATCGAAAATATCAAAATTACATAATAATAAACGAAACTTTTGAAAAATTCCTCATTGAAATTGACTGTCCGTGGTTTTAGATTATAAGTATTGTAAAAATTCTCTCGTAGCCTAGAGTCTTAGGCTACGTGTATTTTTCTGTCTGTTTTTTCCCCGAACTTATACAAATTATTATTCTCTCTTTCAAATACATCTCCGCAGACTGGTTTCTTCATTCTTCTCATGCATTTCATGTTGATTCATTTCACCTTTTTCGTCATATTTTTTCCTGTCACTCATCTCTCTGTACTTTTTTCATCCTTCTTATCTTTCACAAGTTCATTACTCTTTCATTTCATCGTTTTTTCACTCTCTTCACCCCTCAAAGAAATCGCCGCGGCTCCGTCCATAGTATATTGTTACGTATATTCTGACTCCCCACTTCCTGTCTTCCGTGGCTGTTGCTTCTGCTGCTGCCGCGGAATCCGAAATTTAACCAATAACAAATTTTCTTATACTCCCACATTAGTTTCTTCCCTCTCTTTTTCCGCGGACTATCTGCTCTAAATTAATTTTACAAAATATTTTTTATACACTTCCGTTTCTCCGTTTTTCTGCTTCGGACATGTGAATTTGTACTTCTCATTATTTTTTTTTTCATACACTGCTCTTTCTTATGCAGTTGTATTATTATGTTATATTGTACACGTCTGTTTTAAACAGACTTAATTTGTGACGGAACTTTATATGTGCTGTTAAAATGTATACTGGTTTTTATTTTTTCATTATATATTCCAATTTATTGACGATGTGTTGATTTGTTTAATTTGGCAATGGGGTAGTTCTGGGTATGTATGGTCCGCGGTTTTTGATTTAATATGCATGTAAATTGAAACTTTCGCGGACTTTGAAATAGCCGATACATAGGGAAATTAAAATTTATTCCGTACATGGTCGAAATTTGGGTCCACGGACACCTGGCAGGCTATTCTGGGTTGGGTGGTGGTAATTCTGTGGCCACCATCCAGTGTAGGTGGTTTTACCGAAGTCCTGGATATGTGTCAATGGTAGTATGGAGATATTGGTTGGCTCTGCGGGTAGTGGCGGCCGTTTGTGACCCCCCTCGCATACCACATATTTTTTCCCACTTGTACACATGTTCCAGGTTCCAAGGTTATATATCACAACTACATGTCCGTAGCAATTGCTGTCTAGGATATTTGTCCCCTAATAATAAATTCGTTTTATTTAGTAACACCTTGGTCGTGAGTTTATTCATGACAAATGGGCCTGATACTAAATCATCATGTGTATAAATAACCATCGCACACGAAAAACTGGCTCCCGAACAGGGACCCGAACCATGTACCTTGTTGTGGCATTTCCAAATCACACCCAGGCTGTTTTAAATATCAAAATAATCCATTCAGCCTGGTCTTTATATTGAATCGCAACCTCTACTGAGGCTGGCTCCCCTTAATTAAAATAACCATAGGGAAATAGGTTAACGTAATTTTTTAATAATAAATTCAATATAACCTGACGCCAATGTTTTGAACATTGACATTTTTAATTTTAGTCATGTTTAGATAGGCTGCCATGTTGCTTGGATGATCTTTTTTATAGATCTGTTAATAATAATAAAAAAATATACTACGTCTTACCTTTAGAGCCATCATGATTTCAAAAACACATAACCTTGGAAACAAAATAAGCTCGTTTCAATTTTTTGCTTTCTTTTTCTTTCGAATTATTCCAAGGACGTTTTCACCATCCTAACGTAATTATGATAATAATAATAATATGTGTTAATTTTACAACATCTGTTCCACGGAATTTCACTTAGCATATTGATCGGAATTTCCACGGACTAGACTGCCTTGAACCCCCACCCCCTGCCGCCTTCTCAACTGAATTTAATGAGAGGAGTTTTAATCTCGTAGAATCAGCGTTGTTTTATCACACATCGTTCTTTTGTTTTGAGACCATTTGGTCGTATTTGTTAATTATATTTTTGATACAGTGCTCACTCCTCTCTGACGTGATACCCGGAAAATCACATTTTATTTACTTGTTTCATTTCTTGTATGTAATTTTAATGTTCCTCTAAACGAGCTTTTTAATCAAATTGTCCGGGGAACATTAAAGTAAAACTTTTAATTTGTGACTTGTAAACCTCGGACTTGTCCTTTTTTCACGTGACTTTGAGTCAACTTATACTTGTCTCACTCACGTCGGTTCATGCTCGAGAACCAAAACTTAACAAAAGTGTGTTTATCCCTTAGCATACCACACTTAGGTAAAATATTTGCAAAAAATAAAAACACACTAAATGTAAATTTTATTCTAAAAATAAATTTATAAAAACCAGTAGAAACCGCGGACTTTCACTTTACAACCGGTTTAGTTTTAACCTATGTGATTTTCCTCAAAAAACAAAATTATTTATTGTCATGATCGGCCCTTCAACTCACGTCTTTCACTGTATGAGTGTTTGTGGATAAAAGGAAAATAGATCGGGAGTTACATTAATAATAATAAGGTTTTGGGTTTAATTTAGTGTTTTTTGGCATTTTTTACCTCAACAAAGCAACCTTCCTCGCTAGCTTTTACTCCTAATTATATCCGTGGTAAATATAAGACAGCCATACCGATCAGAAGAAGAAAAGCGACCACCCGAGGAAGACATTCAGGCTGTTTGTCCGAAAACCCTAATTTGACTCAATCAGAAGACTCAGACGCATTAGTCCCAGAACAAGAATCCGTAATACCATCTGGCCTAAACCCTAATCAAATGATAGTAGAGGTTGAGGTACATCAACCACCTCCCCTACAAATCATTAGGCAACCGGATGTGGATGGCGCACGGCCGGAGCTGGATCTAAATGCTTTGCAGCAAAAGCTCCAACAACATGATGAGGACATGCTGATGGTCCAACAAAAGTTGTCTGAAATCCAAAATTTGGTCCAGAAGACAGCCGAACTTGAAACGTCCGTGGTCGCACTCTCGTCGCAGATTGGAATGACTGAAAATATTGTAGCCGAGCTGGTCACAAAAGCAGTAGCTAACGAAACAGCCCTGGCAGCACTGACTTCGGAGTCAAATGCCACCAAAAAGGCAATTGATGACCTTGGTCTAGGTATCCAAACTGTGGCTAGCGATGTGACTGCGATGAGGGAGATGACCAAGGGGATCGAGAATATCAACTTCATCCTCCAGGATTTGGTTAAACAAATCCCTCCCCCAGGTTCAGAGCCAAGTGCGGATCAGACACAGACTACCCAGCCAGCCCCCTTGTCTGTAACATCGAGCGACATAAATGGGAATGGATCCTCGGAGATCCGGGTTGCCTTTCAACCCCCCCAAAACAGCTCAACATCTAGCATCAGGTTGAATTCGACGGTCCCAATGACTTCAAACATGGAGAATATTAGGTTCGAGGCTGTACCCTCCACAGGTTCGACACAGTCTTCTCGATTGCAACCCCAAGACAGCAGTACGCCAACCATTAGTCAACCTACACAACCAGTTCAAACTCCTTTTCCTGTTTCCGAGGCCCCTCCACCCGTTGAGCTGCCTTTCACACAAAATTTAAGAACTTCAATGCCGCAACCTGTTTATGTCATGGGTAACCCGAATATGAGTAAATCTGGAGTCGTAAAAGCTCTACAGGACTCGGAAAGAAAAAATTTTGCAATTCCAAAATGGACTGGACCAAGGGATAAACGAACTCCTCTGCAAATTGTGGAGCAGTACGAAAAAAAACTCCGGAATATTCCAGTCTCCGAGGAACAAAGGGCCACTGGATTTAGACAAATAATCCAGGACCACTGCAAATGGATAGAGACCGAGGACCTGGAAATGCACTATGACGAGCTCAAAAGGTTATTCCTCAGGAGGGAATGGACCGAGAAAGCGAAACGTAAGGTGATCCAAGAGTTTGAAAATGTAGAAGAACACAATTAGGGGTTTGAAAATTTCCGCGACTTCTACAAACACTGGACCAAGAGACTCCGTGGTTGCGGATTGAGAGATGAAGCAATGATTAGCATCCTTGTTGAAAGGATCATGCCAATCGGTTGTCGGCACAATGTCCTTAAGGAAGGAATTACAACCTTGGTGGCGATGGACGCGTACATAGAGAAAATGCCTACTCAAGCCCTAGAATGGTACGTAAGGGCACCAAAGCCCGTGAGTAGTGTGCAACCCAAACTTGACAAAACATCCGCGGATAAAAGACCCGTGGAAAAGAAGTTCTTCAGAATCAAACCCAAAGTGGCGAAAATCACTCTGGAAATTGTCGACGAAAATCAACAATCAGACTCCAGCGCGGAGGACACTGAAGAAGAAGATTCTTATTCCGCGGGGGCGTTAGCTCCGAATCCGTCGGAAAACTAAACACTCTCGTCCTCAGACAGCAGCCGTGGGATGGAGGTTAAAACACTGAGGCTGCTTACAGCTGAAGATCACAAACCATTGTATTTAATGTACAAAGACTTTGTACTAATCGGAGATGGTCTCGCTCTGCAGATCTTTAGGGACGCTCTCAGCAAATTCAATGCGCTCGAGTGTTCCAAAACAAGCGATCTGTTTTGCAGAAAGAACAACTCGATGAAGTCCGTGCTGAAGAAAATTCACAAACTCCCAAAATCCATCAAAAAGGCCATTATAATCATGGGATACGAGGAACACCAGGGGAGTGGATTCCACATCGAGGTCTTCAACAAAGAATACACAAAGTTGGTCAAAAAACTAAAAGAATACGGTCTAAAAGAAATAGTGGTCTCTAAAATACCGCCTAGCTGTACGGACACCCGATATATTACATATTGGACGTCATTGAATAATATCAATGCCAATATTCACAACATGGCCAAAAAGTTCGATTTAAAGTTTGTGAATTTGGATCACGTCCTTATGTTCTTTGACAAAAATAAATCATACGACACAGAGAATTATTATTTTAATAAAGATCTCTCACTGCGTTTTAAACTTATAACCAGCCTGTTTCAGGAAGACTTGTCTCTTAGCACTGGAGCACTTGATGCAATGGCCGACAAATTCAAATGGGTGTTCAAAGATGAACAACTGAGGCATGCAACAAATTTAACACCTTCGGACACCGCGGAATTGATAAACAAAAGGAAACAAAAAAAGACTCAATCCGTGGCGTCAAAGAAAAATGAAGAAAATGTTCCTGCAAACTCCGAGGCTTCGAACAAAAACACGGCTGTCCTGAAAACTGCCCAGATTACACCGGAGGCTCCTGAAAACATTCAACCACTGGATCTATCGAAAACGCCAGGAAGTGTAGATCCCCTCTGCTGTGCTGGATTTGCCAACTTACTTGAAGGAGAAGTCGAGGGTGGTGAGCTGATCATAAGATCACCTGTCCCTGACTATATCAAGGCTCCTTACATCCTTGCAATATTGGACAATTTGGTTTTCCCTCTCCTTGGAGACACGGGATCACCATGGACCTTTGCGGAACACAATGTTTTCCAAGCGATTCTTAAGGCTTGCCCAAATTTGGAATACAAGGAGATAAAAACTCAAGGACTGAGCGTGAAGGCGATAATCGGAAAACGGATGACCAAGGTCACTCGCACGATTTTTATAACGCTGTACCTTTACGACTCGTATACACAACAGAAGATCCCTGTAAAAACGGTGATCAGAATTGTAGAAGGGTTGAACTTACCTTTTGTCCTTGGCCGCGAATTTTTAGTTCAATATCACGCAGCGATTGGCTTTGGCAAGCAGGAAGGTCTCTCCTTTATCACTCCTGATGATGTAAAACACAAGGTCTCAACGTATACCTACGATAAGATCCAAGATTTGGTGATAGACAAAAAGGTGCAGGACCCGCTAAACTATCTGAGGGATTGTCCAATTGCACTCTGTCAGTATAAGGAGATGGCAAAAATAGAAGAATAACAACTTTCTCCTATCTATAACATGGAGAAAGTTATTAATCCGGATTTTTGTAAACCCACCTTGGAGAAAACTAACTCCGATCCCGAGGTGGAAAATAAGTTAAAACAGGAGTTTTACAAAACTGAAATCACCGTGGAAACAAATGAGGATTGCATTGAAGCTTTGTTGGCTGTAATATCGTCCGTGGATGACGATGAAGGTGAATCAGGCTTCAAACCATCAGATCTTGAGGAAATTACACTCAAAGATCTCGCCCCGATCTGTGGCAATGTGCCAGAAGAAGCTCTGAGGGAAAGAATCGCTAACAAACCGAAATACGATCTGGATTTCCAGGAACTAAGAGATGAATTCGATGATGTGTTTAGACCTGAACCAGGGGCATGCAACTTGTATAGGCATCACTTGAAGGTTAAACCTGAATATAAGCCTACAATGTGCAAAACATACCCCGTTCTGTGGCACAAAAAAGAGAAAATCCTCACAAAGATTGTTGAGTACTACAAAAGAGGCATAATAAGGCTCTCTAAGTCTTCGTATCGGATACCCTTGGTAGCTGTGCCCAAAAAAGATGGCACTTTCAGACCATGTGGCGATTTTAGACAGCTCAATCAGTATTTGGAAACTCAAGGGGATGAGGTGCCACACATTGACAAATTTAAAACCCTCTTTGCTGGATCTCAGTATTTTTCCTCTCTTGATTTCAGGGAAGGTTTCTTGCAAATTTTACTAGATGAAGAATCGTCCCAGTATTGTCCTTTCGTATTTGAGGGAGTTCCTTATGAATTCACAAGAATTCCTTTTGGGACGAAAGACAGTATGCAAGCCTTCTTGTCAGCAATTAGACAAGTTTTTAAAGAGACCGAGGACTTTATTGCCGCGTATGTGGACGACATATTGATGCATTCCAAAACACAGTCTGAGCATTTAAAACACCTCAGAATAGTGTTTCAAAGGATACGGGATGCCAATATAACCCTAAATGAGGAGAAGTGTTTCTTCTTCCAAGAGGCGGTAAAATTCATCGGGCATTATATCGGAAAAGACGGGATGAGACCTTTAGAAGAAAGAGCTCAGGTCATCAAAGATTTCCCAACCCCTAAAAACCAAAAAGCCGTACAATCCTTTTTAGGAATTGTCAATTTTTACCGTGGCTTTATTCCGCGTTGTGCAGAAATAGGCCACCCGCTGTATCGGTTGTGTGGAAAGGTCCCTTTTGAATGGACCAAAGCCTGTGAAATGGCATTCAAAAAATTGAAAGACGAAATCTCTAGGCAACTCCTAGAATCACATCCGTGGTTTGATCGACCCTTCTTTATAATGGCCGATGCGTCCGGGTATGGTATACGAGGTTTTGTTTATCAGTTAGAGGATGATGGTACCCCCAAAATAATTAGTATGGTCAGTAGGCTTTTGTCTAAAGCCGAAACAAATTACATGACCTACGAGAGGGAATTGCTTACCATCCTTTACACACTCAAAAAGTGCTATTTTTACCTCCTTGGCTATGAGATTGTGGTTTTCACTGACCATCAGAGTCTGGTCATGTTGAGGAACGAAAAACGTTATTGCACTCCGAGGGTTGCATGTTGGATTACCACATTGGAGGAATTCAACATCAAGGGTATTAACCATGTAGCAGGAAAAAAGAATGAGATAGCAAACACTTTCTCTCGCTATCACAAAGCATACATCTGCCATGATGATAATTTTGTCATACCTACCACCACAGTGCAAGCCCCAGAATTAATAGTGAGTGTGGTAAAACCCCTATCTGCGGACACCAAGGTCAACTCGAGAAATTTTGGACAATGGTACAATAAAATTTCGGAAATGCAAAAAAATGATGCAGAGATTTCTTTGGCTCTTCAATACCAGAACTCCAGGAAGGTCACCAAGGATGGAGATTTCTTATATATCCAAGGTCGAGATGGAAAGAAAAGAATTTATTTACCCACCGACAAACGCCTACAATGCATTAAGTATTATCATGCTGACGCCCAGCATCCAGGCATAAACAAAACCACAACCATCATACAACAATACTTCGATTGGCCGGGCTGCAAAGGCGACGTGATAGAATATATATCAAAAAGTGTAAAAAATGTATGACTTGTAAAAGAGCCAATTTCATCCCCTACGGGCAGATGAAAAACGTGGTGGCCAAATCAAAAGGCGAACTGCTTGCCGTTGATTATTTTGGTCCATTACCAAGAGGCCGTGGCTCCGTGGAAAAAATCCTGGTTGTGTTGGATGTGTTTACTAAATTTGTAAAACTTTATCCGGTAAAAACCATGAATACATCCACCACAATAAAACGTATGCAAAAATACATTGAAGAATTTGGGAAACCAAATTGCATCTTATCCGATAATGGCCCACAATTTGCTACTGCCAAATGGGTAGACCACTGGAAGGATGCTGGAGTCGATGTTAGATTCACATCTGCCTATCGTCCAGCATCAAATCCCGCGGAAAGAGTCATGCAAACTCTGGCCAAATGTATGAGGATGCATTTGGATGAAAAACAAAAACATTCATCTTGGCCAGACTTAATAAAAGACATTGAGCAAAAAATAAATACCACGGAACACATCGTCACTGGGGTCCCCCCAGTCTGTTTACAACTTAAACAAAAACCCTCCGTCGGTGGTAGCTCAAAGTTAGAAAATATTCCCTACCAAGACTACGAGAATATTAGAAAATCAGCTCTCGAAAAAATAGAGCTGAAATTGACACAAAAACAAAAATACTTTACCAATTCACATTCACACCCGGTAAAACTGAAAAAAGGAGACTTAGTGTACATAAAAACCCACTATCAATCAAATAAAGACAAAAAATTTGTCAAAAAACTGGCTCCTCTTTACCGTGGTCCATTTGCAGTGCTTCAAGAAAATGGGACTAATGCATATTTGCTTGAGAATCTACAGGACGGAACACGAGAAGATCAACATATAAATAACCTTAAGTATTAAAAAATTGTCAGTTAATTTAATCAAAATTACGAACCTCCCTGGGAAGAAGGAATTTTTTGGTTGTAACACCCTTCTTCTCCAAAAAATATAATAAAAAAGAGATATTAAAAAATGGGCCACTCGAAAAATAAAAATAAAAAGAATAAGAGCCATCAGAATAAATATAATAAATCAAGAAACGAATAAAATAAAATAAAAAGAAGAGAAAAGGGTGAATAAAAAATGCCGAATCGTGAGAGAAAGAGAAAATCCGCCCCACATTTCGATCTGCTTAATTATGACGCGACCTCGGATTATATTTAGAAATTTTCATGCACAAAATATATAATTTCTAAGTCGAAAAAGTACGGGTGTGCGTTCAGTGTGAAGGCCTCCTTTTCTTATATGTCATATAATCTGTCCGCGTTTTTTCACCGCTTCTTAGCGCGTCGAAAAAACGAAAAAATTCTCGTAGTTTCAATTAGAGTCCATCTCATTTTTACTAAGAAAAATTGAAATTAGAAATCCGTGTGTAGAAACTACGAGAAAACGAGGCGCGTGTAGTGAAAAGGAAGAATAGGAAATACCTAAGTATTATCTTAGCCTAGCCACCGTATACCGGAGTGGCGCTTGTGAGAGTGTGTGAGTGTGCGTGTAGGTAAAAGACGACAAATATACATATTACCTTATCTCAAATTGTACACGTTTCACTCATATCTCACTTCTCATCTCCGCGGCACATCTCTCTCTTATCTCTTCCCACCAACTTAATTCTGTAAATGCTGGACAAAATTATTCAAACAAAATTCACAGTCCTTCACTTTATATTTTTCTGCCATAGTGGTTGCACAGTATAATTTTGATCTTTTCCTTTTTCATACTTGTCTTTTCACCATCATTATTTTTATTTTTTGTATTGTTTTTTCGTAAATTCTTTAGAATTTTAATATTTTTGGTAATCAAAACAAATTTAATAACCTTTTTCATACGTTTTTTCATCTTTTTATTAATAGAAATAATTTATTTTTTTAGTTTTTCTACGTATTCCGTGTTGCACCACGTGGTCAACCGCCCTGAAAAAGTTCAAAAAAATTTCTCTACCCCCCATTTTCTGGTTTTCACTTCTTTTCTTGTTCGATTCTCGCCTAATTCCAGCACGTAAGTAAAAAAAAAAAATAGCAACATGTTATTTATATTTTTTAGTGAATTTTCGTTTTTTTTATTTATGTTCTCGTGTCGTGTCCGTGGGTTGTAATTTTAATAAAAAATCTTTTCTCCATTCCTTTCAAAAATTCAAGCAACAATGGAGAAAATCGAGATCGAGATATGCAACATCGATGAATCCGTGACCCGCATCATTGCCGAACTTCACCGGTTGGGCAACCCGTCCGAGGTGCTTCGAATGTCCGCAAACGAGAGAATCTTCACGCGTGTTCAACTAATAGCTGCGAAAGATAGGTTGACGCAGCTTACTGACCGCGTGAAGGATGAAACCACCGCGACAGCCGAGACTTTGGTTTTGGTTATCGACCCAGTGGTGACTGACGCAATCGACCTCACAGACATGGCTGACGAAGAAGGATTGCCGGAGTTGCCCGATTCTACTCACGTGCGCCCATCTTTGTCATCAGACGCCGAGAATGCCGCAGTAAAATGCGCGGTAAAAAGGCATTGTCGCGAAGGCGTGATCACTCTGGGTTCACGCACGTTCGTCTTGGTGCCAAAGAAGACTGTCTGCCGTGTGCCATGGTCCGCAGCTTGTTGGGATCTGGGGAGCAAAAAAGAAAAAACATCGACAACCCCGGCCGAGAGTTCGTCGGAGAAAAGTAAAAAATATTTTGAAAAAATAAATTCTGAAAACATAAAATTAGACACTTCCGTGGTTTCTTTGGGTTCTTTAGGTTCTGCACCTCCGACACCGACACAGCCAAAAGAGGTCCCTCAACAACTGAGCTTCATGGTTCAAGTCGGGAACCAACCTGAACCAACAACAGAAGCCCCCGAGGTTGTACCATTGAGCATCTTGTGTGGAGGTATGATGCAAAATAACCCGACCATAGAAAAAATGGACACAGTCGTCACAAGTATAACCCATAATTTAATAAATAATTTAACACTCCGAGGTAATTTAGGTGCGGAATCAACCCAGGTTGTCGAGAACAATGACCTAAATGTGGAAGTGGTTGACACCGACATTGTCTCTGAAACCGCCGCTGGGGGTATTGAAAATGAAACACTTACCCCTAATCACTTGGCAGAGGATGGTGCCTCGCCCACATCAATCTCGGAGAAAATGGACGTCGAGGGTAAAGATAATAATTTTCTTCCTTCCGTGGTTAGCATTTTCTCCAAAATTGAAAATTTTTCACTTCCTATTGTAGAACCCCTGGTTCCGACAACACCCTTGTGGCAGCAGGAACAAGAAGGGAACTTAACCACCCCGGATAATGCGACTTCTTACTCGCCGATTGGTCAGCAGGGGGCGGTTCTGGAGACTACAAAAGAAAAAACAAATACCGTAGTAAGCCCATATATTTCACCTGACCTTAACGACAGTGTGGCAGGGATGGGCAGGGTTGAAACCGCGGCATCCAAATTATCTCTGGCTTTATTTCAGAACGAACCAGTATCTTCTTCCGTGGCATCTTCCTCCTCGGGCACAGACTCATCAAGAAAGACCCGTATTGAGGCTGGCGGAAGTGGAGGTTGGCCAAAATCAGGCAGGAAAACCAGGCTTGTAGTCTCAATCCCGAGATTAAAACCTGATGACATCTGGGTGGCACACTTGGTGGAGTCAACAACAGGCGCAGAGGAAGATCCAGCTCAACCAAAAACACAAAAAACAAAACCTCGAGCCACGACTTCTACAACAACAACAGTGACGAGACCCAAGGTCAAACCGGTGAAAGTTCGGCAAAACACAGACACGGAGGATTCGTGGTCCACCATCAACAGCGACGACTACGCCACTGGGGAGGAGTGTTTGAGGTTTTCAGTCTCTCCCATACGCACCACGGATGCTGAGACGGAGTTGGAATCCGGAAATACAGCACCAAAAGGACCGTCTATATGTAAGCCTGCATTAGATATTAATAGTATGTCCTCAAGTAGCAAGAAGAAGCCTATCGTAAGGACGATAAAAAACCTGCTTCTTCTGGGGAAAAATTTGTAGGATCAGTCCGTGGAAAGTTGGAGTCTGTTGAAGGTGCGTCTTCAACCTCACGAGCTAGGCCTGGAACGTTGTTGTCTACCAAGACAGCATCAGCATTAACTTTTTCATCGAAATCCGAGGCTGAGCCTCAGCGCAAAGGTGCATCTGCCGGATTGGCAAAACGGGTTGAAAAACCCATTCCAAAACCCTATAAGTACGTCCCAGGAGCCGACCTCCAAAAAAGTTGAGTCTCGCCACTCAACTAAAGTCGTAGAGGACTCGGACTCAACTAGGTCTTTGGACGCCTGCGGATCTTCGGATCACAGACTGGAAGAATTCCAAAGCGAGCTCCCTGCCCTCTAAAATTGGTCGGGCCATTGACAATAAAAAAGCCGTGTCATCCGGATCTGTCAGTCCGCCTGACCTAGACTTTATATTTGCCGACGTCAGAGTCGCTACCGGGGTATTGTCGCCAAAGGATGTGCATATCATCGAACCTAACAGCCCCAACCGACCAAGCACTTCAGCTTGTCATGACCATTTTTACTTGGGACCCGTAGCATTCCCAAACCTTCCGATAATCCCCAAACTAAAAAAACCATCGACCGTGACAACCAGTCAAAATTTAATAACCCCCTCTTCCTCGGCTGTTACAGTAAGCTCAAAGACAACACTAACTCGTCCCACTAATCTTCAAAATCAAAGTTGGATGTCGGTCCTGACCAGTAAAAATATTGGCGTGAAATCGAGTAACCTTGGTCCCTCGACTACACGTCCTCTGTCACCTCCATCCCGCTTTGAGTCTGTCACCCCCTCTCACCTTCACCAACCCGACAGATTCAACTCAAATTACGGGGTAACAGAGAGTTATACGAGCCTTGCTGCTTATGGAGCAAACCTAGTGGACACGCACCCCAGTTTGTTGAGACGGCACGACAGCAGGAGGCTCGTCCCAATTTGAATACGTCACAATACTCTCTCTCTGTTGTCGAGAGAAATTATTGGGTTGCCGGGAATTCACATTCCCAATACAACCCACAATCACACCCCCTTCAAGGTTATCCTTAGGAGGACCACCATCGTGTGGACCAGAGCATAGCCAAGAAGGCCGTATCTTTCAAATGCTACATTCAAGGTGACAAAACCCGTCAAATCCACTACGACCCCTTGGCAGAATACTCGGTTTCAGGCAAGCGGCCTTTCGACACAGAAACCTTGAGGAGAAGGAAAAAGCTGTCTCGAAAGTACGAAGTCGTGTTCGAGTGGAGAATCCGAGGACAAGAACACTATTGGTTCGATAGGTCGTTGCCGATGAGGTTGGTCACTCCTCATGGCCAACACATCGACTTGGAGGTCGGGATAGTATCGAACTTATGCGAATCCGTAAATCTCGGAAAATACTTTGGCACAAAATATAACGTGCACGTTTACATTCCTCCTGGAAGAGATAGTGGCTACATTATCATAGGTGGAGAAAGCCTCCCCTGCGAATATGTGAAGGTAGACCACAGGTTTGAGTCCAGGTCGATGTCAACTACACGTCACCTCCATTAAAGTCCGTGGTTTGAGGCGTGCTTTCCTTCGGTCTCTTGCTATTTCATGATTGGTCTCTATGACAGTTTCCCCTGCTTCTTGATTTTTCCCCAGCTTTTTGACATTCACCCCTGATCTTATCTTTTCTCCTGTTTTGAATACATCCTTGTTGGATGTTTTCAATGTCATGTCTTAATACACTCGTCATTTTCTGTGGTGTTGTAAATTACTTAATAGCAGAAAAACGTTAAAGATTTGTAATTTACACCACCTTATATATGTATATTTTTTTTTTGGACGATGTATTTCTTATATATATGTATATATGTATGTTTAAAGTTGACTCAGGACCTTTAACGTAAAAATTCTCTAGTCCCTTAAAATTTTAATCAACTAAACTTTTGTTTGACAAAATGTTTTTATTTTTATTTTATTTTTATAACTATGTCAGACAGATAATTGATATTAGATATAAGAAAATTGTAAATATCTGTCCGATCAATATAACTCCATTTTTTACCATCATAAAAACCAGTCCCTCACTCCCTCTTTTTTGAGTGAATTCATATGCTGACTTTTGTAAGACCTCGTCTATTTCCTTGAAAATGATGTGGTCTAGGAGGGGAATGACGCATGCGACATCTCGAAAATATCAAAATTACATAATAATAAACGAAACTTTTGAAAAATTCCTCATTGAAATTGACTGTCCGTGGTTTTAGATTATAAGTATTGTAAAAATTCTCTCGTAGCCTAGAATCTTAGGCTACGTGTATTTTTCTGTCTGTTTTTTCCCTGAACTTATACAAATTATTATTCTCTCTTTCAAATACATCTCCGCGGACTGGTTTCTTCATTCTTCTCATGCATTTCATGTTCATTCATTTCACCTTTTTCGTCATATATTTTCCTGTCACTCATCTCTGTACTTTTTTCATCCTTCTTATCTTTCACTAGTTCATTACTCTTTCATTTCATCGTTTTTTCACTCTCTTCACCCCTCGAAGAAATCGCCGCAGCTCCGTCCATAGTATATTGTTACGTATATTCTGACTCCCCACTTCCCGTCTTCCGTGGCTGTTGCTTCTGCTGCTGCCGCGGAATCCGAAATTTAACCAATAACAAATTTTCTTATACTCCCACATTAGTTTTTTCCCTCTCTTTTTCCACGGACTATCTGCTCTAAATTAATTTTACAAAATATTTTTTATACACTTCCGTTTCTCCATTTTTCTGCTTCGGACATGTGAATTTGTACTTCTCATTATTTTTTTTTTCATACACTGCTCTTTCTTATGCAGTTTTATTATTATGTTATATTGTACACGTCTGTTTTAAACAGACTTAATTTGTGACGGAACTTTATATGTGCTGTTAAAATGTATACTGGTTTTTATTTTTTCATTATATATTCCAATTTATTGACGATGTGTTGATTTGTTTAATTTGGCAATGGGGTAGTTCTGGGTATGTATGGTCCGCGGTTTTTGATTTAATATGCATGTAAATTGAAACTTTTGCGGACTTTGAAATAGCCGATACATAGGTAAATTAAAATTTATTCCGTACATGGTCGAAATTCGGGTCCACGGACACCTGGCAGGCTATTCTGAGTTGGGTGGTGGTAATTCTGTGGCCACCATCCAGTGTAGGTGGTTTTACCGAAGTCCTGGATATGTGTCAATGGTAGTATGAAGATATTGGTTGGCTCTGCGGGTAGTGGCGGCCGTTTGTGACCCCCCTCGCATACCACATCATGTTATTCGCCTACTGTAAGTTGCTTGTATGCTATGCACTACAGATGTAGCATATGATTCACATACTGAAAGACGTACCTATGTTAAATTAATTTCATCCTATAAAACGTTCAATTTGTAATGCGTCAAATCGTCCTAAAATTTCATAGTTTCCACACATAATATTACAGGCTGCATGATTGAAGCTGCAGAATCGCATACGTGTATATTTTGCCAATGGATCCTCCACATGTTCCCACTTAGACTATCACTAAGTACAGTATAAGTTCAGCCGTAATTTAATCTTTTTTTCCCCGTTTTTTTCTCTGACCTGAACCTAGATACCCGTTTACCTACCCGCCAGTGTGCATTGATGACGGCGACAAGTAGCTGGGAGGTTAAAGGGAAAAAATTAGTAATATACTACCACCTTTGAAACCGATGTTTAGGTGGCGAAAACCTTCCACTTGTAGAGTTTGGATTATGAAGACCATGTCCAACACACTATAAAGTACAAGTATTATGCCATCTTACAAATTTATTCGATATTGAAAATTTACATTTTACAAAAGTTCCCAATATATTGGCACTTCGAAAATTTATTCTATTTTGGCTAAATTTTTATTTAAAACTATGCTGCGACTGAGACTTGACATTGAAGCGTGTTTTGCATCAGAGTTGAAGTAACACCAGCAAAGGTCGTCGACTGAACACGAATCAATGTTTTATTTCTTTCAAAAGCCTAGTATAAAACGTAGTTTATGTTGTAATGGAAAGGAATGTAAAAAAAAAAACTAAATTTTAAACGCAAATTACAAGGCCGCAAAAATATTTGAATTACTAATTTTTTAGGGTTATTATACATACGCCAAGAAAAAGAAAGGATATGGTTCCATACGTTGGTAGAAGTTTTAAGAAAAGAGTTTTCGCAAAATGTAAGGAAAGTGGCGAGGTGAAATTGGTAATTTTTGTATTAATAAAACAACGCACGTTTTCTTGTCGACAGCGACAACTAGCTAATTAAAATAACTGTCGCGTGTGTATACAAAACGAGTATTCGTTTCTTCTACTCCAGCTCCTCGCTGCTGTCAAAAAGTCTTTTATTTTTGCTAGGCTTATTCTGCCTTCCGCTGATAATGTCGTTGCTGCTACACAGCTAAAAGACAGGAATGAAATGAATTTTATTCTATTTATATGGTTGTATGTAACTCGAGCAAAATTAGTTTACTCGTACTTCCTTATAATATGGTATCCTTATGGTGTATGTATCTTACACTGTACAGTGTATAAATGTGTACGGCTGAGGGTATATTTTGAATATGAGTTTTATCACCGTAAAGTAGAAATGATGACAAGAAGGTGGGAAATGGCGGAGGTGAAAATTACAGCCTTATTTTAGCGGAAACAAGTCATTGAGATGTACACGAGGCTGTTGGTTTTTAAGTAGGTGTTCTATAAAAATATAGTTATTAATTTTGATCCTGTAGTAACCACCGGGGGTGAGGGTACGGTTTTCCTTTCATGGCCCAAGGAAAATTTCGGCACCAACAGTTCAAATTCGTGTGTACAAGTATATGTATATACAAGACCTGAAGTTTGCTTGTGCCAACTCTGAATCTCTAGTAACACTGTAGAATTTGTTGTTTACATGGAGACAACGAACTTCTTTTTTTCGTGTCTGTGTATGGCTTTGTTGATAGTAGCGCATACGTAGCGAGGGAATAATTGGCGAAATAATTTTGTGAAATATTTAACAGCTTGTACGTTTATTATAGTGATGCTCTATTATCTTGTTTCCATGGTACAGGTCACAATTTTTGTCCTATAATCACAAAATTTGGTAAAACATTAACTTAGTACTAAGCCAAGGATCAGACTCATTGATTTTGGTGTGAGTCAACTAAAGATACTTTCAATATACAGCTATTTTTATTTTTATTTTGTCTACAAAATTCTCAATTTTAAACCAATAGATACGAAACTTGGTACAAATATCAATTACTTGGGTGCTTCGCTCCCTGGCCAGTTCGCAGCACAACCACCTTTGGTGTTTGTTTCTTACAGTTCTTTGCACCTCAAGAAAAAAGTTAATTAATTATGTTTTATTGTTGAAGGAGATTCAAAAATGAGCAAATATACTATTTTTCTTCATCCTTTGTTTTCCTTATCTCATTAATTTTTATTTAAAAAAACAATGGTCAGGTTGTTCCCTTGCGATGTTTACATTAATTAGTAGACAGCTAATTAAATAATTGTTGGACCGATTTTCATGTATAATACGTAAGTGAATTCGTATTGTACTGGTGTGTGATACTGGATATATATAATTATTCAAACAAATAAAATAATTTTATTGAGATTGAATTTTTTCAAAATTTTTTGTTATTGAAATATGTTTTCCTATTGAACTGCTGTAATTCCTACCGAAGAATGATCATTATTCGCAAGAGGAAATCTCTGTAGAAGCGCTAGTCTTTTTACCTATTTTTAGAATCCTTATAAATTACTAGTAGTAGAATTGAATGTAAATGAAATTTAGGCGACTGAGAAAAATGAGGTAGATAATTGAATTTTTTCATGTCATACTTTACAAATGAAAGAAATATTGAAAGTTTGATGAAGTAAGTACATCCATTTACGCATTTTTCTTCATGATATCCCACTTTAAACATCAATAGAAGGTATAAGTACATACTTGAAAAACAGCTAGGCTACCTATTTTCAGTAGTTTAAAATTGGCCACCAGATGCTGCCCACTTCGCTTTCTCTTAAGAATAAATAAAAATGAACCCATAATTATTGTTGGCTATTGAGTTATTTGCCAATAATATGAATTCAACAATATTGCTCATACCATTTTTATAGTCTGATTTAATTTTTCGTTAAAGATATATTTTTATTCCTTATTTCATCTGTGGTTACAAACTTCTTAACAGGCTATCTGTACTGGGCTAATAGTTCCTTATAAATATATGTTCGCTTAATGTTCAAGGGAAAACAAAATAGATGATTATGTCTCATACAGTTAAGAGCTCATACTGCCGCAGTCAGCAGATAGTTGCGTGTTCTGCCACTTCATATTTACACACATATGAGTAAGCCAAAATCTGGGCAAACACTGCCAATTTTAGAGCCAGTTTGGATGATTTATATAGGGACTTATTTACATGTACACATACACACATACGTAGCAAATAGATACATCAGTGTATAAGGGTGGTTCATCATTTTTTATAGAGATAAGAAATGGCGGACTGGTTCATTACCAAATTGTGAAATCATCGTAATTGTTTAATTAGTTATGCTTTGGTTTTCATACATTACTTCCAAGTACATACAAGTAATTACGATCAAATATATTTTGTACTATTTGTTTAACATCATAAAGATTTATATTAGCCAGCCTTTCGGCCCTCACTATTATTGGGGGTCCGAGCCCTTTACCTCACACAGGTAATGTCCCCATAAGTCCATTTTTGTTTCGATTTTGAAAGTGGTAATAATTTAAAACTGTAATGTTAGGTCAACAATCACAAAATTTAAAGCCTTCAGCAGGGGAATTGGACTATTTCTATAATGCGTCTGAGTAATGCGCCGTTGTGAAGCCTTAAAACACAATCATTAATTTATTATGATCTATTACTAATTTTTTAGGTTGGTAGGTATTTCATTAGTAATTAATTTTTTACTGTTTGAAGACCTATTTTTTCTAACAGAGCTGCTGGCTGCGTTAGAGTTTTTTTTTTTGTTTTGAAAAGGTAGGCAAAATTGGTGAAAACACGGTAAACGCGAGAATATTAATTTTATAGAGATAGTGGCAGCAGCAACTGCTGCTCTAGCAACAGTATCAAGAACCAAATAAGCTATATTCCACTCCATTAAAAGATGGCATCGGAAAAAGGAACGCCGTTCAAAATCGGCGATGGTATCGTAGTTGCGACGAACAGATATCCTCTTTTCTCGCCGTATCGGAATCGAGTCTTCTCGGATTATGCTGGTGTGCTGCTGTATACACTATACCTACGTCTTTTAGTGCTGTGCTAAACGCAGAGGTTTAATTAAATTGTGTAAAAAGTCAATGATTCTGATAATGCGGCGAATGGGTTTTAACTGTTTGCAAATGTCGTCGCTGCAAAGGTCTCCTCCTCGTCCTTCTTCTTCTGTGGTATCGGATGTAGTATGCTGGAGAAAGTATTAAAATTTGACTTCGCTGATTTTGGTCGCATACTTTTCTCCTTCATTGTTTTCTATCGTTGATAATTTGTGGGCTCTTTTTGAACCAATTCACTAAAAAAGAAAAATACACCTGCAAATCAAAAATAAATTCCTATAAAGAAGAGAACTGAGGAGAGGGAAAATGAGTGCTGAAGTTAAAGCTAGAATAGGAGTGAAGAAAAGTGGAAAACATGATAAATATCAAAAGAAAAAAAAAACTGTAACACCATTAGCTTCATTAGAAAAAGTAGATTTTTAAAAAGTAAGAAATTATACTCCGTCAAATATAAGATAATCCTTTACGAACATCACAGAAAACGCCGACCAGCCAATATTGCTTTAAATTGATATGTAGTTTCCATTTATAAATAATGCTAGGAATTTTGCTGTATGAAATAGTATTCAGTGTATTGATTGGCAACATAGCGTTGCAGCCAGGGATCCTCTTATTGGACGAAGTATAGTTAATTGCGAAAAAGGTCGCTAAAAAGTTTGTAATAGATTATTAATTGATGATTGTATTGAATTTTTGTAGAGCGCTGTTGACTTAGAATTACCCACTTTAAAACCATTACACCTTTCAGACAGCAACAGAAATGGACTTTTTATTACATCCACCCCAAAAACAGACATTTTCGTGCGTATTAGTTGTTGTAGTGGGTAGAAGCTTATAATTAGTGTGGTTTAAGGTCCAAGGGACCATATAAAGTTGGTTGGAGTCACACGCCTGCTCTCACAGCCTCGTAACTCGCAACTGACATTGCCTCAACACCAATGTCTCCTCTTCCTAGAGGGAGTACTTCGGCGCATCGCCTGTGCACGGGAGACCTGTGGGCGGAGCCACGACACTGGGGGCGGTGTGCGAGGGTAGTCTTCGGAGACTACCTTCTGAAGATCGACCTGAAATCTAAGAAAGATTTGACATGACAAGTACAAACAAAGTTTTTTATTTAATATAAAAATAAAAAAGTACAAACTGTAGGAACTAAAAATATATAACAGAATCCATTAGTCTTCTGAGCAACTGCCGGACGTATTGTAGAAGAGGAAGACACATGTTATATTTGGCCATAGATAACGGATTCTGTAAGGAAGAGAGGGAAGTTAGCAAGTTGCAAAACATTGTCAATGTCTTAGAAAGAGTGCATGCGCTGTCACCAATTGCCCGTGGTCCTTCATGAGGTACTTGACAACAAGAGTGGGTGCCAAAAAATCAAAAGTATACCGTTTTTAGGAGCATAGTATTCAATTATGGCGCGCCCTAAAGACAGTAAAAATAAGGTTTTTTGAACCTTTCCTACATATGTCATGTCCAGGTATATCTTAGAAAGGAGAAGGAAAATTATTTCTAATTTTGAGTAACCTTTGATTTTAGCTCTAGCGGAGCCAAAAATTTCAGTGGTCGAGATGATTCTTTTTTACTAGAGAATTCAATTTTTGCGTGTCTGATGTTTCTATCATGCGATTTCTCAAGACCAGTGATTCTAGCGAGTTTGTATACGCCAGGTTTAGATGTGTAATCTAAAACATGAACTATGTCATTGACGTGCGGTTGGTATTAAACCGAACGATATGCATTGGGTAAGGCAGACGGGGGTCTGTCTCGAAGATAAAGTAAATACTCTCTCTTCCAAGATAGCCAAAGTTTATTAAGGTAATCTTGATCCAATTTCCACATATCTAAGATCTGTTTAGCCGTAGGAGTTGATTCCAGTAAAGTCAGATCGTCAGGTAAACTTAGTGTTCCTAAGTTCGCATGTTGAAAATGCGCAGGCATCAACGTATGTTGACCATTATCATCGGAAGATGGGCAAAGAGGTCTGGAATTAACCATAGTTTGAATGTCCTTCAAACTAGCCTGAAAAGTATGGATGTATATGGAGTTGTGTCCATGAACTCGGTAAAACACTTGTTTTATAATGCCGATAATACGTTCATAAACTCCACCATACCACGGGGCTTTTGCCGGGATGAAATGCCATTCGATACCTTTTGTATCGAGACTGTCCTTTATTTCTGAGGTTTCAGAAAAAGTTGTCCAGTAATTCGGTAGGTATACCAAAAGCAGCTGAAATTGTGCCGCATTATCTGACAGAATTGCTTTGGGTGTTCCTTTATCAGAAAAAAATGTCAGAAATGCTGTCCAAATTTCTGTCGTCGTTAAAGACGAAATTGAAATTAGATAAACAGCCCTTGTTGATAGACAAGTGAAAATAAGAACCCATTTTTTATAAATGGTAGACATTGGTGTCGCCAACTGATTTTTCCTTTTTGGTAAGTATTTGTCGAATACAGGAAAAGGTCCAAAAATATCTACACCCGTATAAGAAAAGGGGTGGGTATATGGAATAAGTCTAAAATCTGGCAAGGACGAGTGAGTCGGTTGCTTAAAAGGTTTATTTTCAGATTTTTTGCATAAAATGCAAGACTTTTTGAGTATTTGTGGAAGGACTTTCAAGGCCTTTGGTACAAAATAATGCCGACGGAAATCCGCAAGTGTGAACTTGCTACCCGTGTGCACATTGGTAAGATGTGTATGCATTAGAATAAGTTCAGTCAGGTAAGACTTAGGATGCAATAATATGGGCGAAAGCATATCTTTTGCATAAGGTATTTCTGGAAGGTAATTTCTAGTACGCAAAATTCCAGAGGGATCCATACAAATATGAAATTTTCCATAGGAAACATATTTTGGAGGATTTTGCTTCAAAAGAATGTCAAATATTTTGGGGAAATATTTCTTTTGATTGGCATATATGAAGCAAAGCATTACAAAATGAAAGTTAAATTTCATTATTGTGTATGGACTTAACAAACGTTTCCGTCTGATCCTTCGATTGTTAAATCGACGAACTGCTTTCAGACATTGGTAAAATGTCCTAACAAGTTTTTTCAAAGAATTGAATCTTTCGATGTTAATTTCAAATGGTGTATTTGAAGGAGGATGAATAAAGCTCGTAAAGGAATTACGATATTTATCGGGATCCATATTGCTTTTTGACAAGTCAATGGGTTGTGAAGATTGGACTATCTCTGTTTCCTCTTCCTGTACAGGATTGGGTTGAGAGTTAGGCAATTGAACTTCACATTCAGAGTTATCTGAATTAAGGAAGAATTGAGGGATAAGTCTCTTTCGAGATTTTTCAATCCTTCTTCGTCTGGCTGGACGACAATTATCAAAGGTATCATCTGCTTCCACAGATATTGAGGATGATAATTTTGGTGAAATACTCTAAGGATTGCCTTAAGGTATTAAATACTGGTTTAGAAATTTCTTCCTCAGTATGTTCTGGCAGAGACTCTATGACGTGTAAGTCAGTTTCTGGCCAGAAGGATGAATCTTGGTGGAGCCAAGATGGACCAGTCCACCAAAGTGACTGCATGAGATTGTCTACAGTAGATCCTCTGGATCCAATATCTGCAGGATTTTCTATGGATGGTACATAGCGATAGTCAACAGATGGAATGGATTTTATTTCATTAACTCTGTTTGCTACGAATTGAGGTAAAATTTTACGCTCAAGCAACCATGTCAAGACACATTTACTGTCAGACCATAGAAAGGTACATGAATTTTGTAGATTCATCGGTTTACGTGTTGCACGTAGACCTCTAGCACCAATTAAGGCGGCTATAAGTTCCAATTTTGGAATAGTTATGGATCTCATGGGAGTGACACGAGATTTACCCATAAGGAAACGTACAGAATAAGAATTTGAGTCCTTATTGTAAAAACGTATGTAAATTACCATTGAAAATACAACGTTAGATGCATCGGTAAACACATGTAGTTGGCATGCATCAGGATTATAAGTCCCAATATACAATTGTCTGGGAAGACAATACCTAGTAGAATCCAGAAGGTCATTAAGGATATCAGTGGCTACCGGTTGTAGTTTCTCTGGGATTGGCTGATCCCATTTCAATTCTTCAGACCAAAGTATTTTAATAAATGATCTGGAGGGTATGAAAGCTGGTGCGAACCAACCAAGAGGGTCATAAAATGAAGACATGACCTTCAAGAAAGATCGTTTTGTCCAACAGACAGTTAGAGCTTGAGGTGTTGGAATATACATAACATCGTTATCCATATCCCAAACGAGTCCTAAAACCTTTACAAGAGGCTTATCCAATGCAAATTTAGGATCAAATTCTTTTTGCATAGGTATACAGTTTGTGCCCCATAATGCGAGTTGCATTGAAATGTCGTTGAACAGTTTATTCGATCTATAATATAGATCCTTTACCGCTTGAAAAGTAGATAAAGATGTTGCCAAATTGTCAACATAAAACTGTTGCAAGAATTTATCATGGAATTCCTTATCAACGAGTTGAAAGTGATTTAGCAAAATCGCTGCTAAAAGAAATGGTGCCGTAATTATTCCAAACGGAACACGACAAAACCGAAATACTAATAGATTGGTCAAATCCATAGGTTTAGTAGGGTCTTTTATCCAGAAAAAACGAGTGACATCTCTGTCAGCTGGATGTAGGCCTATCTGGTGAAAGGCTTTTTTAATATCTGCTACTATTCCGTAAGGGTCTTTACAAAAGCCTAGTAGAATCGATATTAAATCTGCTAAGATTATTTTCCCTTTGAACATACAATCATTGAGAGAATGATTAGACTTCTTGGTTTTTACGGAACCATCGAAAACTACGCGAAGTGGAGTACTTTTGGTAGGATCGTATATACCTTTGTGGGGTAAGTAGTACACTAGCTCAGTTGGAGTATCATGATCTATAGGTTCGATCATTTCCAAGTCTACCAAAGAGTGAAAATACTGGTTGTATAAATGAAAGAATTGGAGATTCTGTATCATTTTTGGTAGTTGCTGTGCTAGGCGACGATATGCTAGACGATAATTGTCTAAAAGTGGCGGAGGATTGAACCTATATAGCCATCGTATTTGATAATGATTATTTACAAGAGTAATATCCTTGTAAAACAGTCGAAGCGCTTCAGCTTCCGCTTCCGCTTCAACTAAATTAGTTGTTTCAATACCTAGGGTATCTAACTTCCAAAAATTTTCTACACTTTGTGGAGTGGTAAAAAAGATAGAAGTAAAAGCGTCACTTTCCACCAGAGGGTCGATAGAGCCTCCTAACATATGTCCAAAATCAGTACTGATTAATGTTAGAGTAGGGGAGAGTTGTCTGACGTTTCTCACGAAGGACCACATAAAATCATTACCGATAAGCAAATGTATCGTGTGTTCACGGTCAATAACGGAGAATTCAATATGTGAATATTGAGGAAAAAGAATTTTGAATTCCTTAAAATCTGGTTGAGATAAATTTCGTGCTATGTAGGGCAAGGTGTTTGCCAAAATAAGAACTTTCGTTCCATCAGGTTTTTGAATCTGAAATTGGACTTTAAACGATCGAAAGGTATTCGATATTGAGTTTGCAGCACCTTTAAAATGCAAAGTCTGATAGTCATCAGACATATTTTCCTTAAGATAAGTATTTGCATACTCCTGATATATGTAAGTTTCCTTACTACCAGAATCAAAAAATCCATTAATTTTAATAGAATCGGAAAATTTGGATACGTGAACATACGATTGAAACGTAAGAAAATGAGCAGAAGTATCATTATTGTTAAAAAATGAAAAAGACTCACTCAGTATGGGCAATCCGTACTGCTGTTTGGCCTCTTCTTCTTCTACTCCTGATACTTTCGGTATCAGCAATGGATTGTTAGATCCATTTTCCAGCTGTGGAAATAAAGAAAGATCATTATTTATAGAATTATCATTTTCTATAAACGATTTATGTTGCTGAAACATACTTTTTTCTGGCAAGTACACCTTGTACTCTTCCAGAACTTCCTGCCATGCGTCGCATTTACCCCGAGTGATCGGATACGGTGCATTAGGGCACAGGTTGGGATGATGTCCTCGTCCCAAGCACTCGAACCATCTGCAGTGTTGTGGTGGCAGCACTCTGCAGACGTCTTCATTCTCGTTATGCTTGTTAGAGCATCGAACGCAGAGATTTCTGCGTTGGTAGAACTGTTTACGTTCGTCCAACGTATTTACTGAGCAGCACAGGAAACTGTGGTGCTGGCGATCACAAAAGATACAATTACCTTTTGCGGTAACCTTCAGCACGCTGACGGGGATTAATTTACCTTTCGGTAATCTCAGGTAAACTGAGCCATCAGCACCTGTAACAACGGAAGAATTTGTTGTTGAGGATTTTGAAAACGATGTGTTAGCATCTGTAGATTTAAAACGTTTATTAGACGAGTTTGAATTAGAAGGATTAGATTTATCTTTTCTCTCCTTTTGCCAGTATTTGTAATGGCAAAATTACGTCTGCCTTTAGGCTGATTATTCCTATTTCTATTAGATGTATTGGTATTTCTATCAATATTAGGCTTATTAGAATTAGATGTTGAGTCTACTTTTTTAGGCACGGATGTACTAAGGTCATTAGTAAGTTCTCAAATTTTAATAAATTCACGAATTGCCTCAAACAAATGTTTGACATGCCTTTCTCCTGATCTAATATTATTTTGGTAGGATCTGGGAGGAAATTTTTTAACTATTATATTAAAAAGTTGTTCCTCGTCTACAGTTTTGCAGACCATACGATAGCGATCTATCATAACAGACACTGAATCAAGTCCATCTAAAATAGATGTAAATTCATTGGTTGTTGTAGGAAAAGCTGTAAGTTGTTCCCACAATGCAGCACAAATTTTAGATTCGTCACCATATCTACTATGGAGAAATTTCAAACGTTGAACGTAACCAACGTCATCGGGAGAAAAATGATTAATTTTTTCAGAAAGAAATTTTGGTAGTGCACCCTGGAGTAAATTTATTTTTTGAGGTATCGCAATGTCGTTGCGTTTATTTACGTAATTATTAAAGCCATTAATAAATCCAGGATATCCCAAAATTTCTCCGTTCCATCTTTCCAGATAGAATTTAGGGGGTTTAAGGTTGGTGAAACCTTTCTCTAACGGATTTTCCGTTTGAGATTCCCAACATTTTGGAATATAGCCAAAAGATTGTTTTTGATAATCAGAAATGTTAATTTCTGTGGAAGGAAGAATTGGTTCAGATAGTCCCAATAGTAGATTGGATTGCGTATTATTATTAATAATAGGCACAGGTGTGAACGAATGTTCTGAGGAATTAAGAGGTAACTCACCTCTATGTGTTTTAGAAGGGGTTGGGGCCTCAACTTCCTCAGAATGTCCGTTTGACATCTGTTCGAAAGTATGTTTTTTAGAATTACTTCTTTCGATTTGCGGTTGTTTCAGCTTGGCAGGCTGATCCGCACCTTCCTGCTCCATGTAGTCGTCATCTTTCGGATGGCTTGAGTGACCACCTGAAGTTTCTGAAGTTTCCTTCAGATACAATCTTTCAAATTGTAAAATGTTCATTTGAAACTCATCGTTGATCGATGTTTCCACATCCTTTAGGGATTTCTCCCAGTGCCGATACGAGTTGAGAGATTTGTACAATTCTTCACGATTTTGTACAAGGGATTTAGCTAATTCCTGAGCCCGAGTTTCTCGTCGAAGTTTCTCTTCGGCCTCCTTCTTCCTCATATTTTCAAATTCCTGTTGAAATGAAGTCGAAGGGGGTGGTGTCGGCGTAGGTTCGAAAGCACCAGGCGCATACTTTTTGAGTATTCTGGCCCTTTTAACCAAGAGTTCTCTCTTGCAGTTGCGGGAAGCAACCAAGATTTTTCTATCTAGGCCTTTCGGCGGAACCTCCAAGTCTTGGTGACAAGAATCGATGGCTTCGATTTCCGACAAAATTTTGTCGTAATTTTTGCCTTGAACATAAGGTGTATCCAACAATTGTTCAAGTTGTTGCGCGTACGACTGGCAGTTGTCTACAATCGCCATAAACTCGTAGGCGTCATCAGATATGTCTGAATCCGAAGATGTTGACATAAATGATATTGTCTTACGAGGAGCTTGTTTATCGACGATAGCGTCGGCTCTCTTTCACTGCTCTTCTTCAGCAGCTTTTTTCTTTTTGGCTTCGTTAGCCAATCGAAGCTTTTCGGCATCTTTCTCTAGTTGAATTTTATCTTCGGCTAGAGCTTTGCGGAGTTTCTTGACTTCTTCAGCCTTTCGGGCTTTGTCGAGATCTAAGACCTTTCAGCCCTTCTCCAGGTCAGCAGCCTTTCGGGCTTTTTCCGAGTCTACAGCCTTATTTGCTTTTTGAGCATCAGCTTCTTTTTTGGCCTCCTTGGCTTTTTCAGCCTCTTTTTTCTTGGCCATATTCTTGCGAATTTTTTCTTCATGTTCCTTGAACATGCGCAACTGTTCATCGTCAGCTGCCTTCTCTTTAGCTTGTTCAGCTAATTGAGCAGCTTCTTGCTGTTGTTGTTGTTGGATCTCACGATCCACTTCCTCATGCCATAGGACATTATTGGGATCGAGGAGGGAATCCTCTTCAAGAGCATCAGCTGGTGATTGTGGTTGTTGCTGATTTTTGTCAGCCATTTCGCTTCTGTTTACAGACAGATATACAAAAAAATTTGTATAGAAATGCAAAATTACGTTTGGAAAACGCGAAAGAAAATGTGTAATAGGAAATAATATGCGTTAACATAGTGACCTAATTACGAATACGTGTCAATAACACGAACTTCAACTAACTAGAGTTGTACGAACATAAAATGTACGTAAAAAAAAATACGTAAGCATTTGCGTATTCTACCATGTATTTTAGGGTTATATCTGTGAGGATATAAATATTTTTGAAAATATTTCTAAGTGTTTACGATCGATAAAAAATCGGGCGTGACCTTAGGACAAAATTATGATTTTTATATATGAATAGGCAATTCATAAAATTTTTCAAAGTTTTTCGAACTTGAAAAAAAAATTGGGCGTGACCCTGGGGCAAAATTACGATTTTTTATACATGAATGGTCAATTCAAAAAAAGATTTTTAAGTTTTTAAAACATAAAAAAAAATCGGGTGTGACCCTAGGACGAGTATCCAATTTAAGAACATGAATGGGAAATTCAACAAATATATTCTAAGTGTTAGGGACCCCAAAAAAAATCGGGCGTGAACCTAGGGCGATAAAAGATTTTTTAATCGCGACACTTAAAAATGCAAAATTAATTTAAATAAAATTTACAAAATATATGAGAGCAACCCCATATTAATCATTGGTCAAATGAATACGTAAATAAATAAATTAAATGCAAATAAATGATTTCTCATTCAATAAATATAGGATTTTTCGAATCCAAAAGACCTAATTTTGAATTTTTTGTAATTGTAAGATTACGTTTCGCGTAATAATTTTACGGGAAAATATACGCTAATTACTTGGAAAGTAAATAAAAGCATATTCTATATAATATTGAAATATTATAATCCATTAGGACTTACCAATTTTTGTTGATAATAGATTGATTGGCGTGTGGATTATTGATTCTGGCCACTACACATGTCGTATTTTGAGGATACTGAGAAGATATGCAATGAATCGCGAGATGAATCTTTTTGGCAAAAAGATGAAAATTTGACGTAATGTTAATTACGGAAAGACGCACAAAATTAATTTTTGAAAAAAGATTTCGAAAAGAAAAAAGTTTTTTCAATATGTTGTATTTAACACGTAATAGATCGTGGCGTGGGAACGCACAAAATTTACGTAAAAGACGTAAAATTCGAGAAATCACGTAATAATTCTCGCGAATTATAATAAAGCGTACGAAAATCCACAAATTTACGTGATAATTAATTAAAAAACGCATTAATTAATGTGCAAAAATAATTAAAACTTATTAAGGAATGAGCTGTCACGTCCTTGCAGCATCGATAATCGGTAAATTGGATTAGGCGGCAAAGTGGACGTGATCAGAATTTGCATTCTGCGCATGCGTGAGCATACGATGATGATATTCGGTTGATGCCTACAATGTGCAACGCGTGTACGTAATTGTAGGGTTGCGTGTATATACACGTAAGTTGTAAATGTGTGAGTTTATCATTTGCAGGTTACGACAATGTTTGCAGTTTTCGTCCTTGAATACGTCGATGTGATGCATTGACACTGTATTTTATCTATTTTTGGACGAATTTCTACATTTCCTAAATCGTATTTTTTAATCGTGCGAGTGCGAGAGAGAAAGAGGTAAATATATTTTGCAATATAAATTCTCGTAGACGCAATATTTTTCGTGAGAAAAGACGATTAAAATATTTATATGTGGTTTAGACCTAGAAAATTAATTATTGTCTTAACATTTTTCGATGCTAATTGTGGACATAAAATTAATTTTTTCGCAGACATTTTTTCAAGGACTTTATTCCGATGTCCGTATGCGTGAGAAAATACGTAATATGGTCAATATTAATGCTAGTGGCGGTGGAAAAATTATTTTAATAATTTTTTTGCCTATATTTTCGTGTGTAAGACGAAAAAAAATTATAAAAGAGAATGTTTAGTTCTGTTTTTTACTGGGGGCGGCGAAAAATATGTTCGCCGCATAATTTTCTATAGTATTGGAGATACCATATATTGCGATGTGTCATTTATTTTTTGAATAAATATTTTTTCTGTGTTTAGCAGAAATAAAATACGAAGTATTTACGGTCAGTAAATAGTCTAACTTATTCAGTTATAGTTGAGAATAATAAGAGATTATTCAGGAAAAAATACAAGTATTTTTTAGTTGAGAGTTATGCTTTGTGGAAGCGATTTTTATAGACGAATTTATTCAATCCGCAAAGAATTATTCATTCCTTTTGACCACATACCTAATTGCTCCTGCTACCATGTAGTGGGTAGAAGCTTATAATTAGTGTGGTTTAAGGTCCAAGGGACCATATAAAGTTGGTTGGAGTCAAACGCCTGCTCTCACAGCCTCGTAACTCGCAACTGACATTGCCTCAACACCAATGTCTCCTCTTCCTAGAGGGAGTACTCCGGCGCATCGCCTGTGCGTGGGAGACCCGTGGGTGGAGCCACGACAGTTGTACCGCCGGTCCGTGAAATAGGAGATTTTACTCCAATGTTGAAAAGTAAAATTTCGCGCATCTGCAGATTGGAACTACATTAGATTATTAAATCGCTCTTATCTGCGCATGCACGTTTTATCTTATCTAATATTATGAAATTTCTGCGTTTCCTAAATTAATAAAAAACTGATTGTCAAGTTTCCACTTCAATAGTATTTAGCTTTAATTTTGAAAACAAACCTCTTTTACTTCGTTCAACGATTTCTCAACATCTATTTAAGCTAGAAAGCTGGAGTTGGTGTTGCTGGAAAGAAGATAAAATTTTAAAAATTTCTGTATAATTTTTAATTATCTTTAGCTGTTTGAAAATAAACGAACGAAAGAATGATAGTTATTGGGAAATTGATTGGTTTTTGGAATCTAGAAACCTATTATCTTCCTTTAATGATTCCTTAGCGGCTATTTAAGCTAGAAAACTGGGGTTGGTATTGCTGGAATAAGGAAAAATTTATCTCAAATCTTCTTTTCTCATAATTTTCGAATCATCTTCAACTTCTTGAAAATAAAAGAACGAAAAACGTAAATTAATGAAAAATTTACCGTTTTTATACTATTTAAATACCATTTCAAAATAGTATACATAAGCAACATTCGAATGCTGCATTTAAAACTGAGGGAACAAAACAGAGAAAATGAATGAAAAAATCAATGAATTGAAGGAAAAAAAGTGAAGAAATGACGAAAAAGGAGAGATAAAAAAAGAAATGGGCAAAATATAAAAGGAAATGTAAAAAAATAAAATCTGAAATCTCCCGCTCTCCGTTACTCCGCACTCATAGAAAATTCTCATTTACAACTGGTGTATTTAAACAGATCATCAGTGAAATTGAAAAAAAATTACCTAATTGATGCAAACAAATAAAATAAAACTCTCACCATCATAACAGTGGGTTATAATGTGGCACAAAGTCAGATGCAAGGCTGAAATCTGCACGCCACTTCATATGCTGTACATGTAGGGGGAAAGAAGAGATTTCCCTGTGTCCTGGCCTTCTTAGGGGCCTGGCATTTGAAAAAAAAGAAAAAAAAAGAAGATTATTCGGAGAATGTACTGAAAAACCATCAAGAAAATGTCATGTGTCGCTCTGCTCGCGAAATTGGCTTCTACCACAGATAAATCCTGCATACCTACAGTACTAAACACAGAAGCAATTTTCAATTTTTTGGAGGTTCGATGAATTTTTTCTTCTCGGAGCATAAATTTCTTTTCTATTGACCCGAGTACATGTTCTTTAATTTTTACGTAATGAACCGGTTTCCATATCTGTTATTTTGTTTTCTTTTGGCTAGAATCCCATCTTAATAATATGCATTAGCTTTAACGACAATACCGATGTGTGTGGTATCCTTCATCTCCACTGCATCCCTTTACATTTGCACTTTGAACAACATCTCCGGATGCAGTAATTTGAAATCCTTGTCTATAGTAGTTGAGTGCTTGACTTTTGACCTTGGCTCTGAAATTTTAAGGAAAGTTAAGAGTTTTATAGAAAAGACTGACGCTGATGGACGAGAAAAGTGAATTTACTCGTCAAATTATAGGTTGTATTCTGAATTTGGCTGAGATATTCAGGTTAGTTTGAAGCTCCTAGTTTGGCTCTGAAATTTTGGGAAAAAATTATGTTTTTTTGAAAACGTAACCTCGATGTTCTATTTACCAATGGATATAGGAATAACTTTGCCTTATCTATTGAGGAATATGAGTCAAGTTATGTTTACTGCCACCTCTTCCATTGTTATATCACAGCAACTTGAAAAGAAATTTACGATTCTTTTTTCTGTTGAAAACATACTAAAAAAGAAATGGAATGTCAATACGATTTAAAAAATTATACGTTGGAAAAAGAGGTAGGTAACCTATTAAAAATCAAACTCAACTTTTTTGTATCAGTTTGAATATTTTAGTCTACGCAATTATCACCCAATTGATGTGTTTCTCGAATTACTTGAATACTTAATACTTGTGGAATACCTTACATCGTGGAAAGTAAAACCAACAAAGAAGGTGTTCAACAGAACAATTTGCGTGTTTATGCCAAAATACCAGAGAGGTATAAGGGAGCCAAGACCTCGGGAAACACTGGCGATTTAGTCTATGATTTTCTGGCCTTATATACCCGGCTCCCTACACGCACACATACACACCTATGTAATATTTACATAGGTATAGTGTAGATAATTTATTCGTACTTTACAGTTGCTATGGCAACGGTAAAGTACGGAGAATGCATCTTCGTATCGGTCCGTGACATCGCCGAGATCGTTATCTATCAATTCGTCACAGTCTGAGATTTGTAACTTGTCTATCTGCAAAAATAGACAAGTACAAACGATCATACATTTGTATTTTGGTTTAACGTGCAAGGCACGAATAATTGTCACCAAAGGTAACAGTCGACTGTTGTCGATAGGCCGAGCCTATTTCCTCATACGAGTTATGGTCTAATCCCCACAATACTTTTCTAATCTACTTTTTTTTTCTTATAATTTACTCCTTTATTTATTTTTTTATTCCAATACAATTTTCACCCTAGAATCAGTTGTTGTTTTTTCACTTTCCTTATTTATTTGCCTTGTCTTGGTAATCGAAATGAAGCATGCCTTTCTTTTTTTCCCTATTTTTTCTTCCTTTTTTCTCTCCTTCGTTTGGTCCTTTTTTTGTGGTTCAATGAAAATTACTTTGTAGAAACAATCAATTACTGAAGTGTGCATGAAAGCGTTTCTCTGACTCCGTTTGGGTAAAATCGAAAATACGAAATTTTGTTTCGTTGAGGGAATATAATTAAGGTAGCTGTAGTAATTAAAACGGAAAACTGTTTTTTCGACGATGTTTGTTGCTTTTCGTGTGTTACGATAAATGTCGATTTCACTTGACTTTTTTGTGCTTTTACGATGGAAATATTTGCGATGAAAATATTTTCAAGTGAATTTGATTTTTGTGTCTGCTCCATTTAACGTTCAATTCTCATGCGTACGTATTGCTATATCAACATGATGATCATACCAAACTTATTAAATCAAGAAGAGAAAGTAGGAGTGTTTATTTTATAGTTTTCATTTATATTTATTAAATCATGAAATTAATTGCCTTTTTTTGGCTTATAGATCGAGAGGTGTCGGTTTTTTCAGTTTCTTACAATGTGCACGAAACATTTGTAATTGATAATGATTTTTTACCGAACTCGAATTAATTTGATTAGGTTTGGTATCCTTTTCACCTGTTTTATTCCTACAATGTGGATTTTTAAGCGAATATGACTATGATATCTTTTCAATTTTTTTCTCGATACCTATGTTTAAAAAAGACGTATATTCCCTTTTCCTGAATTTTAAGCTATATTTGTAAACTTGATTTTTTTTTCTGTGCAAAAATTGGGATTAATAACCTTTACGTTGAAATGAATTTCTCACTCTCGTTTGTGTTTTGCTGAAAGTGTATGAGAAAGTAAATCGATAGATATAGCCTTTTACTCGCCGGTTTTCAATAATCGCGTCGCTTTCGATGTTTGTTTTTTCAAATATTTTGTTTACCTCTCAAAAATTAGTTAGGTTCTCCCTCCTTGAATTCTAGAATTTTGAAATTGCGTTCTCTACGATATTATATCGTAGCCTACCTGAAATTACGCGGGTTCGGTCATTAAAATTGAATGGATTGATGCGAAACATCTGTTTTTCTTCCAACCCTCGTGCCTCCCTACTTAACTCCAACGTTATCCTTGCTAACCAATTTGACCTAGTGGCGTATAGCAACCCGAGCATATTTGACTTGTCGATATCGAACCTCACATTTTGGCTGATGGTCGGTCGATTAAAATGTACATATTGTTAACGCAAACTACACCCTTTGCACGTAGCCTTCATTTTCATTGTTAATTATGGTATTAACTGGGACGTAATTGTTTCTGTCATGAAAATCCATTCCAGATGACAAATTATACTGCGCCAATGGTTTTTGTATACAAAATGTAAGAGTATGTCCGTTGTATAATAATTATCATGTTCATCGTAGAATCAGCTCCTTTTGGTACGGCCGCCTACACGTTAATTTACTTTTGCAGCGGTTCGAACACAGTCAGCTGACATTTATTATCGATTCTCTTTGACTGGCTGTTCGTCAAACTTTTTTGGGGGTCTGCGTGGCGTAGCGGTTAAGTGCTCGGCTTTGCGATCGAAAGATTGCAAATTCGAGACCGGCCGCGTCATTTTCTCAACCTAAAATTCGGTGTATTTTGTTCGGATCCGTTCTTGGTAGACTATTAGCCAGCAAAACCTGACCATTCCCCTCATCGAAACATCAAGATATGTGCAGTATTATTCTTCCTTTACTGAGTAAAATGGCCTCGGAGCCAAAGCCCATTAAAAAAGTGTGAGTTCTGCTGGGTCTATACTCATGAAGGATTGATGTGTAAATATAAAAACAAATTTATCAACTTCCAATTTCAGGCTATTCCCACAAAATGTAAGTCAATAATGTGTTATTGCACACACTCACAACCACCCACCTACACATCATGTAACACTCACAAATGAGAGTTAAAATTGTAAGAGTTACACAAATCTGATGATTGTAATTCTCATTTAGCCCTATCAGAGACCAAGCACTAAGATGTTTACGCATCAAAAAGTCGGCAAAGCTTTCTGCTGATTTCAGGGTTTTGATTATTTTTGTTCCTGATTTTAATGAATCGTATTGAATTATAAATTTTTTGGGCCATGAATTTACCTTTCCTATCATATTTAATTTTGTTTTTTATTTTACTTGTTTCAGAATTTAGAATATCAAGACAAAAGATATGGAATTCAAAAGGAAACATTAAGGAGAGAAGCTAGGTATTTAAAAAGAAAACTGGAACAGTTACAAATTAGCTGCAATGCTGCGGTGACTGCTGGATCAGCAGCAAACATGAAGCGTAGATCCGTTTCAGAGTGCTCAGCTTTATCATCGTCATCTGTATCATCATCGTCCATTTCTGCCTCCTCCAGTTCTCCATATTTGTCAAATTCGTCTATCAACAATTCATCGCTTTCTTCTAATTCTGAATCAGGTGAGAAGAAGTTTTTTTTCATTGTGACGTCAGTATGGAGATGGTTGATACAGCAGAATATCAAGAAATAACTTGAGGTTGATTGGTCTGTCCTGATAATTTAATTATCCTTTATTCAAACCACCAGTAGTACTTATCATTCTCAAAAACTTGTTGAGTGAATTTTTATTTACTCATTTAAAAAAAATTTGTTAGTATTTTATGTATTTCTTCTGTCTTTTGCCCATCCCGTGTAGTTTAAAATATTTGGTTGTTTTTTATCAATATTTTCCTTTTCTTTTCCCCTATTTAACTCACCTTTTGTCTTATTTTCTCTGTTTCACTTTTATTCCCAATTATTTTATTTTATTTTTCTGTTTTGCTAATTGAAATGAGCGATGATGCGAAGCTTTCTTACGTACTCATTCACAGAATGACATTTGCGATGGCGCCATTACTCTCTGGTGGCTAAACCAAAAATTACCAGAATTCTCAAATAACTATTTCAAGTTGAGCTCAATATTGTGACCAAGCACAATTTTTTAAATTTGATCTATTAGAAAGAAAATTCTGTTTTTATACAGGATTTGAATAATCGCCATATGAGTATTTAATATTTGAAAATTTCAGTTTTTTTCAGAAGGAAATCCTAATCCCAATTGGCAATTGGGACTGGAATATTGTCTTTTTTTTTTTGTCTTCAAATTGAGTGACAAGTAAGTATATCACCGCTTATATTGATCGAGACATTGAGTTAAAATTTTCAGTTCATTTTCAGACTGAAACACTCATTGGGCCCCCTGTGACCCTAAAAAGGGGGTTAAGATTTTCTTTAAAAATTGAGTGATACATTGTTGATTATGTTTTTTGAAAGGCTGAGTTCAAATTTTGTGTTCATGTTTTGATTGAACCTCTTATTGTTCCCCGATATGTCTTAAAAGGAGTTGATTAGGAAAATTTGATGCGTAAACATCTTAGCGCTAAATCTACACTCTATTAGGGGCCAAAATTAAAATTATAATCGTAACTCGTACATCTTACAAGTTACAATATTGTAAGTGTTGGCATGTAAATGAGTGGTTATGTGCATGTTCAACACGCACACTCACAATTACACTGTTATGTTTACACGTCAATCCTTTATGAGTCCCAATTGGGACTCATCCCTTTGTTTTACCATTTTATTGTGTGATACATCTCTTGATATGTTTATTGAAGTGCAAAATTTCACTTCTTACATGTGTGATATAGCTCAGGTTGACTTTTTTTTTAGATGGCTTGTTCTGGGTAACCAACTTTGCTTCAATTATGGATCTGAAGTTAACTTTCAACCCGCAAATCCTACTTAGTTATGAATTTGAGCAGTAGTACCTATGAGATTTAATTTTTATTTTTTTTTATCATTTCTTAAACTAAATGAAAGGAAGATTGAATCATTATTAATTATTAATTATTATTATTATTATTATTATTATTATTATTATTATTATTATTATTATTATTTTTCGCGAAAATAATTTTAATAGAAACGTATATTTTCCCTGTCTAAGAAATACAAATAATTGAAACTATAAGGATCAACAACAATTTTGGAATGTTACGCAGTATCATTTTCGTAAAAATGAATTTTTAACGACTAGCTACTTTTTTTTCTTTTAAATCTAAAATTTGGAAAGCGAGTATGACTTAAATATAAATCAAAATGAAGTCTAAATGTAGGTATTTCAAAATGGGCAACACCCAATTTTACCTACCAAAAATTAAAATTTTAAATTGCTTAAAACCCATGAAACTCTCCACTTTTGTGAGGTTCAGAAATTTTTGTCAGCTGCTAAACGATGATGCCCTCACTTGCGAAAGAAAAAACCTAATCTGTCTATTTTGACATATTCATAAGCTGTGTCAAGTTATTCAAATTTATTCGATGGGCGGCGATCATTATCACAAAAAAATAAACCACCAAACATTTTCGAGGATATCAGTTCCACTTTTGTTTTTTCGGTTTCTCTTGTATCTTATTTGTTAATTCAGTTCATTTGAAGAAATGTGACTAGCTAAATAAGGACGATGAAAATTTCTCTTTTCTGGGGGTATTTTCTACTTTTTTTCCTTGTTTGCTGCACAAATCCGAAAACGACAACAGAATAATAAGTGAAGACGATACTCTTTATTTCTGTGGAGTGTAAGTGCACAGTATGCACTGTCAATAAGATAAAACGGTAGAACGAGCTGGACATAAACAAAACGAAAGAAATGAAAGGGAAATGGCAATTTCTATTTTACCGATTTTCCGAGAAAATTTTTTTCCGCCATTATCCGTTTTGAGTAATGTTCGTTCAATTTTAAACAAGTAAAAAAAAAAACAAAATTCGAACCCAGTCAAATACCATTTGTGGCGCGCGATATGAGAACGTAATCGTAAATTGTGGGTTCAGGAAGAATTGGGGCAAAAAAAAAATAAAATAAAATAAAATGATTACCGTAGTCATTGCACGTTTATTCGACATAAAATAGGATATTAATGTATTTCTATCATTGATAATACGCTCTTAAGCAAACGATAACTTGGAGAATCGGTAAATGCACACGTAAAACCAAATAAGATTAATATAGTAATCATATTTAACGAGATTGATGCATTTTTAGGATTGACAGTGAGACTCCAGAGGAGTTAAGAGCAGTTCGCACAAAATTTTTCAAAGATATCTTATGCTAAACTGTTTTGTTTATTCGATTTATCATTCTTTAACCGCAACGCACGTACTCCATTGCAGTAAAAGATTGAATAAATGCAAAATACTTACCTAAAAAATATATAGGTACATATTGTCAAATATAAATTTTTTAATCAATTTTTCCCCCAATTTTTTGAAGAATTTAGTGGTCGTTAAAAATTTTTATTTTATTTTTGTCGACTAACATTCGTGCCATTTTTAAAAATGAAACTCAATAAAGCCGTTCGTTAAAATGTTCCAGTCATTTAAAACAAAAATTTTTTATTTTTTCATAAGTATATTGTTTGGTTCTTTTCAGTTGGAAAATAAATTTTGAATTTTGAATGTGTATTAAGAAGTATACCAAAGTTTTTCATTAACCTTTAATGGGATCGTTGTGATCCTTTTCTTCAAGTTCACTTGACTCTGAAAAAATTAGTCTTCGCAACTACTTCAGTCGAGAATTCTATTTTAGTGCACTGTCAGTAATTCTCAGTTTGAAGAATTTGTTTTTCTGTCCATAGTTAATCTCACAATGTTTTTACGCGCGTACTTTTTTTTTTTTTTTTTTTAAACATTAATGAAAATATATAGTTTGTTTTCTCAACTTCCATTTACAAATATTTCGTAGGTACCTACCTACCTCTACCTACATATTTGATTTTCTGCTTATAAGCATTCAGATTCTTTCGAATAAAAGTCATTTCTCACCGTATTTGATTAATCCTAAAATTGAATATATTTTTTATTGTTTCTGCTGCAGTTGGTTTGATGGATTTAATGATCGTTTAAATTTTCATCATTTCTGATGAGGTAGCACGGTACCTAACTAAACATTTTTGTATATATTTAGGGTTTGTTTCGCAAAATTACTTATTGGGATACATCAAGTGTATCTTTCGTTTTAGAAACATTTATTTTATTCCTTTTGTCCTAGTAACTTATGTCTGAGAAGCCTGCTCTGATTTTATCTATTTTTGATGAAAATTTCGTTCAAATTTTCTGCTCTGTTTATCTATTTTTTATTTATTTGTATCGTTTAATCTTTTTCACAACACATGCGCCAAAACACCAACGTTATATGCACATTTATAGCGAACATGAAGAAACAAATTTTTGGACTGTGAACACAAACTTCACAGACAATAATTTAATTTTACACACTGTTGCCCAGGATTCGGATGCACAGAGTGAATAAAATATTTTACCCCCTCATTACAGACCATCCATATAATCATATTAACTTACCTACATATTTAAACTACTCAACATACAATTGAAGCGAGACGTTGCTTAGCTGCGCCTTACCAAGTTCCGAACAGATGGGTGTGTGTGTAATTATGTTTGTCCCCGAATTCCTTGTGACTTACATAACCAATTTTGATGAATTTTTTTTTGAAAGTTGAAGTTGATCCCGTAATTACTATCATATTATTTTTGTATACAATCGATGCCATAGTTTTTGAGTTACTTATGTGCAAAAAACTATTTTTTTGTATGTATGGTACCTACCTACCTATACGTACCTCGAGAGCTACTTGACCGATTTTGATGAACTTTTATTTAAATAATTGATGATTACGTCATAATTTTTATTATTATTTTTTTTTTTCAGAATCTGTGAGATAGTTTTTGAATTATCTTTGAAAAAGTTTTTTAAACCAGAGTAAAATTCATTCATGTTTAAGTCGCCGTTATACTGTTGTTATCATTATTATCCAGCTTTTATAACGTCCATTTCTGTAGATTTTTCGCTAGGGCTGCTCAAAGTGACTTTTGTTCGAAGGGTAGAGTTACATAATTTGACCCTATGTTTCTCGCCGTATGCTGAATTTAATTTTTCTGAAATTTTTCATGCGATCATTCGCTAACCATTTCTCCTACCTTTCATCTTCGTTTCAAAGGAAAAATTTCTTTCATCAGCAATATTGCTTTTGATAGAGTCTTTGGAATCTAGTAATTTAAATCGGCGAAAATTATTTCTCGATACCAAAATTTTCTCTTCATGCTTTCAACTTCCAGGCTGTATGAAAGTTTTCAGCAATATGGTGGAAACAGAGTCGATCCAGTTCTTCACGAATACAAATTCAAAAGAAAACGTAATTTTAATATCGAAATTTGCATTAAAAGAAGCTGAAAAATTTTGACTACTTAGTTGCAGGAGGAATTGTAGCCGGTGAAAAAATTGAGACGAAGGAATTTGCATTCGTTTACTCTTTATTCGTTAATATTGAATAATTTATTTTTGGGTACATATTTAATTACACGTACCAGACGTTATTTTTTAATACTATTTATCCTGTGTTTGAACTGATTACAATAGAGTATTGAAATTTACGAGACAAAAGGACGAATCTAGTGCCATTATGTAGTACACGAAAGAGTCGATTCTTTTTCCTATTTTTCTCCTTTGCAAACGGAGTATTATTTTTTCTCTCTTCTCTTCGTTCCGTTTCCTTTTTTTTCTTCGTTTCTAGTAATATTAAAAAAATTGAAAATGTTTCGTGAAAACAGCATCAGCTACATGAACAAAGAGATAATAGCTGAAAAAAATTTTTATTGTTCGCGTTTCATTAGACGCGTCACTGCTACCATTATAAAGACAGCTTCTGTTTCTTTCTCTCGTTGTGTCTGTATGTGCCTCTTTCTCTCTCATTCTCGTCTCCTCCTTTATACACTTTTTTGATAATAACCCTTTAAATACAAACTTTAATGAAAAAGTGCTTGTGAAATTTCAACGAGCGGAAACCACGTGTACCTGCTTGTACATATACAGACTGAAAAGGAAAAGTGAAAATGCTACTTTTTCGTGAGAAAAAAAATGGAGCTGAATAAATAGCAGCCAGTGAAAGTGGTTCTAATTTTTAGCAAGTTTTTTCTGTTTTTCTTTTGTGTAAAATATGAAAAAATACTCTCATTTCAAAAAAAAAGAAGAAAAAAAAGTAAAATTCGTTAAAAATTCTGCCAATGTTTAACGTTTTATTTACGGCGAAATGAGTATGCAATTTCACATACACCAATGTTATAAGAAGCTCTCTCACTCTCTCTCGCTCACTTTGATTTGAACATAATAATTTGAAAATATTTGATGCAGCAACAGAAATTCTTAATTTTCTCTTTATACTGTTTTTTAAACTATTATATCAGTAAAAAAAAGTTACATCATGAACAATGTTCTCGTAAAAAATTTAATAAATAAATAAACTTTATTTAAAAAAAAAAAAAAAACAAAAAAAAACAAAAAAAAACAAAAACGTGTGCGTTAATCTGAGTGAGTAGCTCTTATTGGTGTATATGCCCAAATTTATGACAATAATTTTTTCAATCTTTAAATTCTCATTTTCTTCAATTGCACTCTTCTAATTTTTTAATTTTCAAATATGAATAGCCTTTGAGCCTACTTTCATTAAAATCTATAAAGTAAGACACTTATCCTGAGCGAACGAAATTTCGTTAGTTCCGAAGATAAACATACCAAACATATAAACTCCTTCCTACGCAGACGGTAAAAAAAATTTATTCGGTCATTACTTTGAAATTATCAGTTTATATCGAAATAAATGAGAATGAATGTTTTAAAGGACAGGATATGACTGTGTTGTCTAAATGGAGACGAACTTAGCGGGATGAATATTCTTGACATTTATTGGGGCGATTTTCGAAAGGAGAAAATTCGAATTAATCCAATTTTATTTTCGAGCTAACTGAAGTGGTGACGATTGAAAATGTGCTTCTTTGTCATACAGCGTATCAGAAATATACTTTTGTGTGAATCTTCTCAACTTCCTCGAAAGTGTAAATATTTTTGCCTTTGCAGAATTTAAAATCGGACAACACTATATTTAATGCCGACGTATTTTGGCCTTTTGAAATGAAATTTTGCGTTAGTGAACCATGTTTTGCTCAAATGCAAGAAGTGGTGGCGATGATTTCATATTTTTCGTATAAATTAATTTCCGGTTCCTTTATCGAATGTTAGCCCGCATCTAGATCGTTTCTGGATAAATTGTGTTTGCCCTCGATAAAAGGTTACCCATTCGAAATCACGTATCTTCAATGGGCGTTTGTCGAACATTTTGATGCCGAATACAAAATTTGAAACCAACTACTTAAAAATATGTTTGCAAAATTTACCTTGAGTGAATCGCTGTTTTCTGTGCAAAACTGTCAAGGAGATAAATCTGGTATGAACATTTAAGAAACACCTTTCATGAGCATCTTCACGTTGAGAGAGAAATTCGGCTTAGAATTATTGCTATCATTGACGAGCATGACGTCATAAGCCAAAAAAAAACAAAAACATTTCAGCTACTTATTTAATTGGAAATTTTTTATTTAACTCACTGGCAAAAGAGATATGATTCCTTATTGCACATCGATGATAAACTATGATAAAGTTGAATAATAAATATAGATCATTTTATAATCAATTATAATTTTGTGTTAACCTTGTAAATGCACGAATATTACAGAAAATTCACAAAACAAGTGGATTAACCTCAGAAGTAGGAAGATTCCAATTAATTTCTATCTCAGTATTATTTGTTGAATGTTTCGTCTAAAAAATTCGAAAATTTCATTTTTAGATCTTCAGATTTTTTGCGTTTTCTGTTTGCTGAATTACAAATTTTCGAATCTTCCGAATATCACCTCCCCGATTTCTTCTCTCGAAAGGACTCCTCGAATTAAAATTCGTTGGCTTCATCCCTTACTGATTTAATTCGTTTCTTTATCAACTTTGAATGGCTATGCAGGATTTTTTTTGTATGATGTCCGATATAGTGGTCTGGACCGTGCTAAAGTTTTCGCTATTATTTCTAGATGTAACTGATCGAAGAATATATAGAGGGATGCGATACTTGGAAGGTAAAAAAAATAAATAAAAAAAAATAACTAGCGCATGTCTGCTCAACCTGACCGTCGTAAAATGTCATTATAACATTCTTCGTTAAGATTATGCCGAGGTAGTTTACCTTTTCACCGTATCCCCTGTCTCATCCCCAATTCCTTTCGAACATTCCAACATATAATCATCGATACACGTCACTCTTTGCGGTCTTAGTCAATGAAATGCCAGACCAAAGTTGTTCGGTTGGTTGTTTCAGGTACTCTGTTGTGGTGTTAGTACTTTCCGAACACGGTCACTGCTGCTGCTGCAGCTGCAGCATAAGAAATTAATTCTTGGTCGGTAGTATTATTGTGAAAACAATAAATTATCGTTGTCAAGCACACTGGATTTGACGGCCGATGGTGTAGCTGAACACCCTAGCACCATTTTTTTTCTCACCCTTTTTCCTTTCTCTCTCTATTATTCTTTGTGCCGTCACCATTCGTCTATTCACCTCCCGAGGTGTATCCACGTTTTAAACTTTTTTTCTCTCATTCCGCTCGAGCTTTTTGTTCCTGGAACCAACTTTTTTTTCTTTTCTTCCAACTCGATACTCTAAGCACCAGAACCGTCTTCAAATGAAGGGTAAACCCCAAGTACTGGACTTCGCTTTTTTTCTTCTTATTGGCCATTTTTCAAACTTTTCCGCCTTTATAAATAATGCACATACTTTCTTCGTAAATTATCGTATAATTTTGCTACAGAATTTTTTTTTATTCTTCTTCTTTTTACTTTTCTTTACTTTACTTTTCTTTTTTCTTGGTTGCACTTCGGTGTACCTACTCTTCTTGTACGCTGTGCTGACTTGGTTCGTCGAATGAGGAGAGCTCCGTCATCATTTCTCGTTATGATTTATATACTAATGTCGGAAGTTTCCTCTACAGTTTCCTTTGTTGTGTATTCGCTTTTTATATTTACGACATTATGCGAGAGAGTTGCTCTGCCTCTTCTCTTTTTTACTCCTTTCCTTCTCACTCTCTTTTCTTTCTTTTCTTTTTTTTCTGCATTTTTTATCCTATTTTCTATCTCCGTTTTTCATTCTCTCTTTTCTTGTTTTACGTATTAGTTAAAAACATGATAAATGTATTTTGTAAGCGTTTTCTGCCTGCGATAGGATTCAGAAGACAACGAGGACGACAACAACAATAATAACAACAACAACAACAACAACAACAACAACAACAACAGCAACGAAAACAACGAAAAACCTAAGTATTTGCTCTTTTCTCTCCTCACGTTGTATAGAAAGGAAAAAGTGGATACGAAAAAGACACGTTTATTGCCATTTACGAAAAGCCATAATAAATGAATAAAGACAGTATAACGGCATTAACGACGAAATAGAATTCAGTTCAAACAAAAGTGAAGGTCAAACTCGATTAAAAAGTGTATCGAGTAAAATGTGACTGAGATTGATTTTTGAAAAATTTCTGTGTAATTTCATGTTTAATTTGAGGAAATTTGTTTCAGTTATGACGACACTGGAACGAATTCACCCTTCAAAAAGTTAAATTGTGATGTTTACACTACAGAAGAAACTCGTATTTTCACCAACTTTGCTTGAAAACGGGGTATTAAAATTAACCTTACGAAAAGGTAAGGGTTGGGATGATGAAAATTATCCGTTTCATGAGAAAAGAAAACGATTGGTACCATTTTCCGACTTTAATCTAATTTTTTTTTATGCGTACTTATATGTCGGTTTGATGTATGTAACTCCAATATTTTGTATTCACGATTTTGAGAAATTTAAAAAACGGATAGAGCTGAAATTTTGGCCTGAGGTAGTTCTCATACAAAAGGATCATGTCTGAAAGAGGTTTGGTGCCTATCGATTCAGTAGTTTAAATTCTTGGAAAAACAATTCTTCCAAGATTTTAAGAAAATGTCAGAAGGAATTGGGCTGAAATTTTCGAGCTAGATTTTCCATATTTAAATGCTAGTTTGGTGCAAGTTTAGTGCCTACTAGTTTGTAGTCTTCGAGAAAACTAGAAAAGAAGAATAGCCAGAAAATATTTTGTGTTCACGATTTTGAGAAAACTACAAAAGGGATAGGGCTGAAATTTTCATGAAAGGTATTCTTTATATAGGAAAAAGTCATATAAGAGTTTGATGTATATTAGTTCTGTGGTTTCCTGAGAAAACCAGAGAGCAAAAAAACATTAGTAAAGAAAAGTGTGGGGATTAGACCATTACTCGTATGAGGAAATAGGCTCGGCCTATCGACAACAGTCGTCACCTTCGGTGACAATTATTCGTGCCTTGCACGTTAAACCATAACACAAATGTATGTTCGTTTGTACTTGTCTATTTTTGCAGATAGACAAGTTACAAATCTCGGACCGTGACGAATCGATAGATAATTATCTCGGCGATGTCACGGATCGATACGAAGATGCATTCTCCGTACTTTACCGTTGCCATAGCAACCATAAAGTACGAATAAATTATCTACACAATACTTATGTAAATATTACATAAGTGTGTATGTGTGCGTGTAGGGAGCCGGCTATATAAGACGAAAAAATCATAGACCAAATCGCCAGTGTTTGCTGAGGTCTTGGCTCCCTCATACCTTTCTGGTATATTGGCATAAACACGCAAATTGTTCTGTTGAACACCTTCTTTGTTGGTTTTACTTTCCACGACGTAAGGTATTCCACAGTGGTGATCCCGACGTGATTTTTTGGCCACGTCGTGGTGTCTTTTGGCGCAGTGCGCTTATACTAAAGTGGCGCGGTGCGCTGGCGAGTAACTCGCTTTCTAATTAAAGTAAAAATAAAATTTTTTCTAACCAAGAAATTTTATTTTTACAAAAGACACCAGGAGCTCTCGAAGGTGTCTGCTAAGTGGGAACTTATACCCCCCTTCTAGAGTATAATTACCAGAAGGAAGAACAGCAGACCCTGGAAGGACATAGTTGGCCTCATCCACCAACTCCTCCACCTTCAACACACCAAAGAGAATTTGAAGACCTCAACCTCTCAGAAAATAAGAAGAGGAATAGACGTCCCGAACTTGAACATCTAGGTGTGACAATTGACCAAAACAAATTGTCCACCAAATCTCTGAGGAGTAGAAACATACCAACTCCTCCAACAGATCAGCAAACACGATCTGCCCCAACTTTTGGCGAAGCATCTAGAACTTCCGAGACTACTAGCCAACAAGGTTCAATGGCACAACCAACCAAAAACCCACCCACAATGTCAGCAACCGGATCCTCACAGCAAGTGCTAACACCCGAACTAATAGCCCAAGTCATACAGCTATTAAACACACGAACAGAGCAGAATCCGACATTCTATAGACGGAGGATTGATATTCCAGAATTCCTCCCAAATGAAGTCGATGTCTGGCTGACCCTTCTCGACGGTAGATTTAAAACCGAGAATATTCAAGCCGACCAACGATACACCATATTTGTGGAGGCATGCCCCACAAATAATAAGAGGAATTCCGAATATCATGGATTGCCCTCCGGCAGAAACCGATAAATACGCATGGTTCTGCAAACAAGTAAGAAACGTATTTGGGAAAACAAAAAACGAAATTATAGACGAAATAATGGGTGGAATGAAGATAGGGGACGATAAACCCTCAATCTTCATGGCTAAATTACGAAAAAAGGCTGACCACATAGTAGCCCCTTCAGTAATCGGAAATCAATTCTGTAAACAACTTCCTCAACATGTTGTACAGGCATTGGCAGCGGTAGGATCAACAATAATAAATGAATCCGCTGATCTAGACTACCTAGCCAAAAGCGCTGATAATGCACTACAATACTCGAAGAATTCACCTTCAATTAGTGCAGTATCAGTAGAGACAGGAGAAATTGCACAGCTGAGAGCACAAATAGCCCAGCTCACTACACAAGTGCAAAATAACAACAAAAACTGTAAAAGTAGAAATAATAACCAGCGAAATAACCGGTCTAGAAGCAGACCCGATAAGAAAAGACAAAGCTGGTCAAGAGACCGAAGAACCGGAAATTCTCGCAGGGGGCAGAGTCCAACTCCCCCGAAAAATCAAAAATCTTCATCCAACTCTCCTTCTCGAAAATGGGATGAAAAGAACTGCTTCTATCACAATAGATTTGGCGAGGCCTCCACCAAATGCAACAACAAATGCCAATGGTGGGGCAAAACTTATAAACCCGATCCGTCAAACTAAAACGAGGGGCCATCTACTGCGGCCGAAGACCCCTCGGAAAAATACTCACGCCGCCTGTTCCTAAAGGACAGGACAAGTAGGAGAAAGTATCTAATAGACTCAGGCGCTGACCTAAGCATATTGCCAGTAAATAAAAAACATAAGATACACACTCCGAAATACTATCTCCGTACTGTGAACGGTCAAAACCTTCCAGCATACGGACTCGAAACAATCAAAGTCAACATTGGATTACGAAGAGACATGACTTGGTCTTTTACAATTGCGGACGTTCCAAACCCAATCCTGGGTGCTGATTTCTTAGCACACTACGGCCTAATCATTGATCTAAAAAATGGAAAATTGATCGATAATGAAACAAAACTTTGTGTGGAAGGCAAAACACTAGTGTCTCAACTGGACACAGCCATTTCCAGTTGTAGTAAAGTCGACGAACGATTCTTACGGATCCTGTCAGACTATTCTGGAGTCACTCAACCATCAATTCGCAGGCACCCTACCTATAAACATGATACAGTTCATTATATAGAAACAAAAGGGCCGCCATGTCATGCCAGAGCAAGACGGCTTCTGCCAGATAAGCTCAAAGCAGCCAAGGAATACTATGACCGAATAATAAAAGAAGGTATTTGCAGACCTTCAAACAGTTCATGGAGTTCCCCAATCCACATGACTAAAAAAGCAAGTGGAGAATGGCGAATTGTTGGTGACTACAGAGCCCTAAATGCCAAAACAGTTCCTGATCGTTACCCAGTTCCAAACATAATGGACTTCAATGCAAACATGAAGGGTAAAACGATGTACTCTAAAATAGATATAAACTGGGCATTCCACCAAATACCAATGGCCGAACAGGACATTCCAAAAACGGCACTCATAACGCCCTTTGGACTATTCGAATACCTTCGAATGCCTTTTGGACTCCGCAATTCAGCTCAAACTTTCCAAAGATTCATCAATGGACTGTTTCGGGATTTGCCGTTTGCATATGCATATCTGGATGACATTTGCATATGCTCAGAAGGCGGTGAGCAACAGCATGAGAAAAATGTGAGAGCCGTTATACAACGTATACACGCTGCCGGCCTTACTATCAATGTAGGAAAAAGCTTATATGCACAAACCAAAATTGACTTTCTCGGCTACAAAGTCTCAACCGAAGGCATAGCCCCACTAAAGACCAAGGTCGAGCCAATATTAAATTTTCCAAAACCCTCAAACGTAGCAGAACTCAGACGCTTCTTAGGGATGGTAAATTTTTACAGACGCTGCATGAAAAACGCAGCAGCTGAACAAAGTAAGCTGTTTGCTTTAATTAAAACATCAAAGAAAAGAGATAAAACTCCACTCGAATGGAATAAAGAAGCTGAAAAAGCATTTGAGAATATAAAAAATTCACTGGCTAATGCAGCCCTCTTGGCTCACCCAGACAAAAGTCTACCACTATGTGTCGCATCCGATGCCTCTGACTTTGCAATTGGTGCAACACTGTACCAAAAGGAAAATGACCAAAAATATCCGCTCGCTTTCTTCTCCAGAAAGCTATCAAAAACAGAAAAAAATTACAGTACTTACAATAGGGAATTATTGGCAATCTTCGCTGCATTGAAGCATTTCAGGCACCAATTAGAGGGTAGATGCTTTACTGTATATACAGATCATAAACCCCTAACACATGCCTTCACGCAGAAAGCAGAGCCAGCATCACCGAGAAGAGCACGACAGTTAGACTACATAGGTCAACTAACTACTGACATCCAGTATATAATTGGAGAACTTAACACTCCAGCTGATGCACTCAGTAGAATCGAAGCTATCTCAGCCCCTGCCCAATTACCTTATGCTGAAATAGCTAAAGAACAGCTTAAGGATGCAGAATTGTAAGAGTTATTGTTAAACGAAAACACATCTCTTAAATTGAGGCAACGAAAAATTCCCGGTACTGATGTCTTACTAACATGTGACATCAGTACAGGCAAGAATAGGCCATTCTTACCGAAAAAATATCGCAAATTGGCATTTAACAGCGTGCCCAATTTATCGCACTCTGGCCCCAAAAGTACTGCTAATCTAGTATCATCAAGATTTGTCTGGCCTCGACTCAAGTCTGACTGCAACAACTGGGCTCGCACTTGCCTGAATTGCCAAGAGTCCAAAGTAGGAAGACATACTCGATCTCCACTCAAATCTTTTAAACAAACAGAGTGGTTCAAAACAATCCATATTGATTTGGTGGGCCCATTGCCCCCTTCACAAGGACACAGATATCTCCTCACTATGATTGACAGAGCAACCCGATGGCCCGAGGCAATCCCATTATATGAAATAACAGCACCAACTATAGCTGCCAAACTATATGAAAACTGGATTGCCCGATATGGCGTACCTGAAGTCATAATTACAGACCAGGGTCGCCAATTTGAAAGCTCACTCTTCCAAGAGTTATCAAAAAAGCTAGGTATCCAACATAACCATACCACAGCTTACCATCCTCAAGCAAACGGAAAAGTTGAGAGATGGCATAGAGCTTTAAAAGCCTCAATAATGGCTCATGACACAAAAAGATGGGTGGACGTACTTCCAACCATACTTTTAGGCCTACGATCAGCTCTCCAATCAGATACAGGACATTCTGCAGCGCAATTAGCGTTCGGCGAAGAGCTACGCCTACCAGGGGACTTTTTCACAAATCCGACAGAAACTAGCCCAAAATCCTAGTTCAGAACATACAAACCAATGCCAATAAATTCCTAACACAGGCAGCTCGCCATGGCCAGCCAAAGATCTATGTCTCAAAACATTTGGCCACTACTTCACATGTATTTGTCAGAGACGAAAAAAATAAGATCTTCACTGGAAAAACCCTACGCCGGTCCTTATAAAGTGATATCACGTGACAACAAAAATTTTGTGATATCCATAGCAGGTGAAAACAAAACAATATCAATCGATAGATTGAAACCTGCATACTTGGTAACAGACGACAGGAAAATAATAAGGAAAATAAAAGGAAACACACAGACTAATTCCTCCGAAATCACTAAAACACAAATAGTACAGGAAGAACCAGTCGAAACACAAAAAGAAAATTCACAAACAAATAAATTAACAAAAAAGAAAAAGACAGTAAAATTTTCAGACGACATTGTCACAATAAAATATGACCCTGCGGACCCAATAAACCCTCGTAAAAGAGGCAGGCCCCTAGGAAGTAAAAAAGCGAAAAACCAACTTCCAAAACGAAGATCCGAGCGACTAGCACAAAGAAAATAAAAATCTTTCGAAAAATTAATATAACACACAAAAATAAAAACCCGCTAAAAACGACGACTATGGAATCCCTCGATAAGAAAAGTGCGTGAACAATAAAACAACGACAGGTATCAACAAACCCACGTGCGCTCGATGACAACAAAAACATCGCAACGTGTATCTGTTGTCAAACAAAACAAAAAGAATAAAAACGTTCATCTTATTGATGACGTCAGAAACGGAGATGAATTTCTATTCATCTCGAATTACCTATAGCTTCAAAATGTTCAAACACGCCTAACTTTGCAGAAAATGAACAAAATTTTTCGGGAAAAGCTGCAAACGATAGAGAATTTTTATATCTATCCCCTCCATGGACGTACTCGCTCAAATAAAGACAACGTTTCGACGCAACGGACAAAATTAAAACTTACCAAGTCCTCACTCGCTTTTTCTACTGTCGCCTCGACTGTTGAACTTTGCTTCTTCTAATTTATATAATTTTCTTTTGTATCCTTTCCTTTTTTCCTCTAATATGTCGTCTATAAACCAGCAACAATTATCCGCCGATTTTGACCCGCAAATTCCTTCGTGTTCCAAGGACAATGTTGTGCGTATCAACAATATGCAACAGCAATGTCTTATAGAACACGAAAAAGATTTGGCCAGAATCGAAGAAGAATTGTTGATGGACACGGACTTGTCCCCAGTGGAAAAGATCGTCAATCACATGACGAAGGAACTGCCACCCCTGATCTCGCCTCCCAAAACGCCTGTCAAAGAGTCACCATTTCTGGCAACCCCAAAAATGGCGACCCCTAAACCGACGATGCGGGAGCGGGCCAAATTCCTTTTTGCCGACAAGGACCCTGCTCTCCAAGCAACTCCTCCTCCGGCCCCAAAACCTATCCGCACGCAGCAGTTTTCGGCAACTCCAAAATCAAATTTGCCACTGCTGATCACTTCCGGACACTTCAATCCTCGCCCCTCCATTCCTGTCCGTAATCATCCTTACCGTCGTCCCCAATATCGACCACCGAGACAATGAGGACAGAGGAGTAGGGACAACTTCCTTCGGCGACAATCCCAATGTATGGAGAAATACAAATGTGTCGGAGCAGCCGTTGGAAGTGCCCTTGCTAAATGGGAGAGGGAGCAAAAACAGCGATAAAACCTCTAATCCCCCAGGCATGCGATTAATCGTTTTTACGGCGCAAAAACTGGGGGGAGTAGCTGTGGGGATTAGACCATTACTCGTATGAGGAAATAGGCTTGGCCTATCGACAACAGTCGTCACCTTCGGTGACAATTATTCGTGCCTTGCACGTTAAACCATAACACAAATGTATGTTCGTTTGTACTTGTCTATTTTTGCAGATAGACAAGTTACAAATCTCGGACCGTGACTAATCGATAGATAATTATCTCGGCGATGTCACGGACCGATACGAAGATGCATTCTCCGTACTTTACCGTTGCCATAGCAACCATAAAGTACGAATAAATTATCTACACAATACTTATGTAAATATTACATAAGTGTGTATGTGTGCGTGTAGGGAGCCAGCTATATAAGACGAAAAAATCATAGACCAAATCGCCAGTGTTTGCCGAGGTCTTGGCTCCCTCATACCTTTCTGGTATATTGGCATAAACACGCAAATTGTTCTGTTGAACACCTTCTTTGTTGGTTTTACTTTCCACGACGTAAGGTATTCCACAAAAAGGAAGTCGTCTTTATTGCACGATGTATTTTTTTCGTACTTACGGCGGAAGAGGTTTTGAGTCTCTTTTCTGTGTAGTATTAATTCAGGTTTTATTTTTGAAATTGTAGTTGAAAATTGGGAAACTGAGTTTTTTAGCGAAGTATTGCTGCCGTAGTGTTTTCAAGTAGATTTTGGAAAAAAATTTGTGCATTAAAATTGCCTGAGTATTCAGACCCAAGGGTGGGAGTGTACGTATGTTTTTCTTTTCATGATCTTCTGAGCATTTTGAAAATTAAATTTTTTTTATATGTACCCTTTTTTACGTTGAGTCTATTTTCAAGCGTAATTTGATCAGATGGTTTTGAAATTTGAAAGACATTTTTGGTCCATCTAAAAAAAACCCTCTTATTTTTGGTCTAGATCGGGCGCATAGTCGGTCCGGTAGGTCAATTTGTATGCATTTTTTTATTAAACAGTGTATAGGTCGCAATTTTCAATCGGTGGATCTGAAATTTGGTACGCGTATGTGCTTTAAGGTTAAAAACAGTACTTACTAATTTTGATGCGGATAGGCTCTAAAAAGAGTTATTTTCAAGCTATAGTCACAAAATTTAGTACATGTATTAATTTGAAGTATATCTGACAAGATTTCAAATGTGGTTTCTATAGGTATCATGGTTCATTATCTGGGGCTATTGAAGGTTCTAATTTTTCATGTTATCTTAATAAAAGTTGCAATTCTCTTTTATTCTCTTTCAGTAGTCACGAAATTTGTTACAAACAGTACCTCCTATATAAGGAACAGATCTATCAATTTTGGTTTTGATTGATCTATTTGTTCCCAACTTATTAGCCATTCAGTGTGATATTCCGTCTTTTATCCTTCTGATAATGGTCCTGAAAAATTCATTTTCCAGGCTTTATCGAGAAAAACACTCGTTTTATCTAACAGCACGATTTCAGCAAAAGGTCAATTTTCGAAGGAATTACGAGAGAGATTAGGTTGAAATTTTTACGATAGTTTTCCTTACATATGTGCAAGTCTGATAAAAGTTTGGTGTATATTCGTTTAAGAGTTTCTTAGAAAACTCGAAAAGAATTTTGGTTTTCGGTTTTGAGAAAATACAAAAGGGATCGGGCTAAAATTTCCGCGATAAATTGTCATTATGCGAGTTCAAGTTTCATAGAAGTTTGGTGTCTATTGGTTTAGTAGTTTTTAAGAAAAATTTAAAACAAAAATAAAAAATAGCTGGAGAAAAGCAAGTCGGCTGTGTTGCTTGAAGCATCTTTTTCTTACTTACTGCGCAAGAGGTTCTGAGCATCTTTTCTGCGTTGCATTAATTTTGTTTTTTCATTTTTTTTTTTAAATAATGTTAATGAAAACTGGCGAACTGGGTTTTCTCGCGAAGTATCGCTGCGCTAGTGTTTTTTTTTTATTAATCAAAAATAAAACCATTATGCGACAATTTTATTTATGGTTGATTTAGAATAACCAATTACTTGTGTCTATTTTCATTCACTAAATGTGTCAGATTTGTTGAAAAATAAATGATCAAAATACGTGATTCCCTATTTTACTTACCTTCCTAACATAAAAATAACGAAATAATGATAACTAATACTGCATTTCATGATCAAAATATTCGCATTTCACATATTTGTGTTTTTTCATTTTAAGGGTCAATATCAGCAGAGCAATGATAAGAGTGATTGAAGTCAATAAAGAAATGTTGAGATAAATCTATGTATTTAATAGGCAGACAGTTTTCTTGTATTTAGGTAGGTATTCCTTTTTACTCTGGAACTGCTGGACCAGTTTTATTGTAGCAGGTCACTGTTGAAAGGGTTTCAAGTGTAGGTTTGCAGAATCTAATTTAAAGAAGATAAAAAATGGTTGGAAGATAAAAAATAGGGGCCGAAAAGATAAAGGCTCCCACAGACTGAAGATTCATATGCGTAAAACTGATTCGTAAGCAAACAGCATTATTTTTCACTGATATAACTGTAAAGCGGATTCAGGCAAGGGGATAAGAGGAGGGGAGAATATAATTTTTTTAATAAACAAAAATGAATGGAAAGTGGAAATGGAAGCCCGAAAATTAAAGTCGCTCACAGACTGAAGATTCGTGGTTGAAAACCTGATTCTTGAGTAAACATGTTTTTATTCAGTGATGTGCTTACCTTTGCTATAAAATTTTCTTAGGTAGGGGGAAAGAGGTGTGAGGAATCTAATTTAAAAAATAAAAATAAATGAGAGCAAGAAAAGTAAAGGTCCTGGCAGACTGGGGATTCATGTGCGATTTTTCGATAAACAACTATAGTTATCTTTGACTATATAGTACTAGACCAGTAAAGAACGATGACTTCTGGTTAGATATACCGGCGTTAAATGGGCAATCACAGTTCACCATTTGACATACTTTGCTTTACGTTTATGTACGATATCCTTGTGAATTTAAGAGATGTCTTTATCAGATGTATTCTAAATTAGTGAACTCAGGCAAAACATCGAAAATACCCAGAAGGCAGTCTACGGCTACCTATTTTTTCGCCGGCATGTCTCGACATTGAAAATTTCGTTGGTCTTATGGAGCTTTACTGGTCCAGTACTATATATATAGTCGAAGATAGTTATATTAAATTGGAAACACAAATTATTGTGAATATTATGATATAAGATTTGTTTTGTCTTTTGATTACATTTGTGCTCTAGCTATTAATTCGCTCTTAAATAAATTGTTCTAAAAGTATAATTATATGTATAGGCAGAGCTAACTCTACTTATCAAACCTGCAGTGAAAATCGCTATGTCGCAAAAATTGGTTCCTCGGCCGTATTTTTGAAAATGTAGATGTATTTTAAGTTGATTTTAAAATTCCTTATTCCAAAAAATATAACTAGTCATAAATTTTCGATCATTTTTGTTATTTTTTTTCTAGTTATGATTGAGTAATAAAGAAAATCGATTCCACACCACTGTTGCCAACTTCACCGTTTATCACTACTTCATGGTTTGATAATTAGAGTTGACTTTGGTATAAGACATGTGAAATTCCCACAATGTTCGTGTATTTCAGGTTTAAAGATTATTTTTAGTGACATATAATCGATGCTACTTTGTCGCCATTTATAGGTATCGATTTCTAGTTAGTGATGTGGGCTACATTCGCAACGTAAAATTAATTGATAACGTAGAGTTACAGGTATTTCTTTATTAGTTTTTCAGTATACACTATCTCACAAATTGGAAAATCGAAGGACCAAAAATCAAAATTTTTCAATTTTTCAATTTTAGCACCATTTGTGTTATACGGTAAATCAAACAATGGAGTCAGTATTGGAGATTAGTTTTAGGCACAATACAGTATTGTGAGCTATAAAGGTATGCGATTGCTTATGGTCTTGTATTACGTTTGATCGCCGCATTTTGTTGAAACGCATATCAATATTTGTTCTGCGTAAAATCAACTTGTGCATTCTCCTCCCTTTACACCCAGTTTTTTTCATAGGTTGAAACTGCCTTTTTGAATAAAGGGGGTGAATTTGGTAAAGGAAAATCTAGGCCTGGGGGTTGTTCAAGCAAAAAACAAAGGTCTTCAGTTAATTTTTTTTTTTTAGGTACCAAGGACTATTGAGTTGCCGCCCTTATATCTGTGTATGGTTCCTTGTGAACCAAAAAATGACAGTAGTGATTCACTGATACTAATATTAGGCTTACTTTATCTCATTTTCCGAAACTGAAATTTCTTTTCTATAATTTCAAATTACCTATTTTACCGGTTAATTTGGTATGCAATCTTCAAAAGTAGCCATTTGATTGTAACCTGTAATTGTGGAGCTTAGGGAATGATTTTTGAATTAGGGCCCATATTCACAAACGTCACTTTAACCTCCCTTCACTTAAACTTCACTTAAAAATCGCTTTTGGAAAAATTTTGTACTTCAGAATGTGGTAACATTTTATTTTTACATTGGAACTCTCGTAAGAGATACAATGTTCCCACACTTTTAAGTACAAAATTGTGCAAAAAAATTTTTTTAAGTGAAATTTAAACGAAGGGAGGTTAAAGTGACGTTTGTGAATATGAGCCTAAGACTGGTTTTGGGTATATCCAGTCGAAAGTATATATTTTTCTGTGAAATACTGAACCGAGCCGTAGTTGACTTCTTCGCCGATAGAAAATTGCCTTAGTTGGTATAAAGTTTCACTGAATCAGTGGGCAAGAGTAGACTTCAAAACAATTTTTCTCACAATTAAGTTTTATAGAATTGCTATACTTCTATTCTGAACCGTTCAATCAGTTATCTTATGCTAAGGGATGGGTGGCTGACTTTTAGCCCTAAAACAGAAAACAGAAATGGCACGATAATACTACAGTTGTAAGTACGGAATTAATTTTTTTGGCTAGTTTGTTGAAAATTCCTTCATTCGTTTTAAGTTTTCAAAATGAAAATTAGTAACTTCAAGTCAAAGCTAGTTCTGTTGGTTCAAACTTCTGAATATTCTTACTAATTTTCCATCATTACCTATGAATGCAACATATGTTCTCGTTCCACCGAATGCTCAGAGCCGACGAATATTGACTGTTGCAGTGGGTTCTGCAAAAAAACAATGCACTAATGTGAAAATATATTGATATAGAAATAATATTTAGGTCATCATTTTTAAAATACAATATAACTTTTGTGGTCAAGTATATAGAATATTTAAAATTTGAGTGAATCGAAATTGCGTTCGTTAGCATTGGAGAAGTGGAAATGATAATCTTTTTATGACAACAGATAGGTGTGAAGTTCAATTTCGTTATTAATTTGTCGTTCAAAGTCGAAGTAACCGTCATTATTCTTGTTAACTCGTATGATCTATTATTTGAAAAGGAGAAAGACAGCCAGACAATCAAAATACTTCGAAAATGTCGGAAATTTTGAATGACAATGCGCATTCTATCGCGTTTTTCCGCTGTGACACTACGTACAAGATTAAGTGTAAACCTGCCAAAGCATAATTGAAAATCACATTAAAAATCACATTCACAGCTGCCTTTCACGAAAATGTGTCAGATTCTCGCGTATTGTTTTTTTTGCTTTGCTGTTTCGTTTTTTTTTGTTTTTGTTTTCATTTGTCCTCGTATTTTTTTTCTTGTTCGATAGTTTCGATGGTAACGTTGATAAAATCACTCACCCATCTCAACAGGTACAAAGTTAGTAAGAAATCGATTCTTTTTTTTTTTTTTTTTGTCCTTTGAAGAAAGTCAGAAAAGAGTCAAGAAAGTGGAACACAAAATACGATCACAATTTTAAAAAGTTCGTTTTACGGACGTAAAAAACTATTGGATAATTTATTATAGTGGAACGAATAGCGATGACCGAGGGTAAGTGAGAGGGTGTGGAGAGGGAAGAAGTAGAAAACAATATTACTAAAGTGCGAAATAAATAAAATGAAATTACGATTATGATTGTTATTTCAGTGAGGGCTGTATTTTGTGTCTCATTTTAATTATGTTTTTTTCACGTTACATATTGATAACGTTGCCTGTTTTTCATTTTGTAAGCATTCAAACTAAATTTTTTAGTGTAGGTGCAGGTGGAATTATTTGTAAAGTATTTTCTCTTATTTCTTTCAAAGTATTATACCCGCAGCTTTTCTCAGGAGTTCTGATTCATTATAATAAGCCCTAATTACATTATATCCTTACGTATGAAGTAATAGTTGTACGATGTAGTGTAAATAAGTGAAAAGAAATTCACAGACACTCAATACTTGGTAGTATCTTACGCAGCTATAACTCATTCGATGTATTTTCGATGATGTTATGTTACTGCCTTCGCATTCACATATCTATATCTATACGAGTACTTAATATATAAAGAGAAAAGTTTGGAGATGTGTATATCGAGGGTAATCTCAGAATCTGCCAGACCGATGTTGAATGTACATGCATTTTTTATGAACTTAGGAAGGTTCTAGGCGTAGTTTTATTATTTTATCACTTCGAAAAATTTATTCATGAAGGAAAATTGATGAAGCCTAGAATTATAGAAAACATTGTGCAAACTTAGTGATGCATGTAGTGTGGCCTTTCCCTTATTCACAAATATACATCGTTTTAAAAGGTTCCACATGTTTTTTGTTAGTTTTTTGAGACGCTGAATTCGAATATGATGTTCATTTCATCATTTGACCCATTCTTCGACCCTCACTAGGCCCATAAAGGGCAGAATTTTTGATTTTCATATTTTATTATGTAATATGTCATCAATATGTTTTTTGAGGCGTTGAATTTGAATTTAATGTTTAATTTATCATTAGAGCCATTCGTCGAACCTCATGGGACCCAAAAAGGGGAGAATTTTTGATTTTTATATTTTATTGGGTAAAATATCATCGGACCTGTTCCTTGAGGCTCTAAATTCGAATTTTATGTTCATTTCATCATTTGACCCATTCATCGACCCTCACGGGGCCCAAAAGGGAAAATTTTTGATTTTCATATTTTATTATGTAATACATAGTAAATTTACTGGCTACTATCAGTACCTACCATGTGGCTGATATTCATAGTTGACATTAACGCTGTGCTAAAACCGAACACCTAGGGTCAGTTTCAAACATGAAGAAAATATATTTTTGCTCAGCTATATTTCTCAGCTAAACCAATTTTTTTTCATAGCTTTGCTGCAGTTTATCACACAAAAGCTATATTTCTTAGCTAAAATATATTTTTTAGTAGCATCACATTCTTTTAAAAACAGGCCCTTAGGTTAGTGAAAACGTAGCTCAGAGTTAGGGTCAAAGGTCCTAAGCATTTGTCAAATGAAGCTGACTCCACAAGTAGCTAGTTATATATATTTAAAATAATTTATAAAAATCTACTGAAAAATTTAAGGACTATATCTCGTGATCTAGTTAACCTACAGAGTCCGTTGAGAGCTTAAAACACTTAGTACACCGATCTACATACAGTAACCTTTGAATCATTAAAATAGGTTCAATCTAAAGGAATTTCTGTGGTGACATCTCAACCTCAAAATTCTCATTGCTTTTCATGAACATCATTATTACCCTTATACCCATATTTCAGGATATAATTCACTTAAAACACTCAACAAAACAAACTTCATGCTATTAGCCCTTAAAGAAGATTGAATTCAAAGCAAACAGTTCTAATTGAACTAAGAGTGGTGCTTTGAGCAACAGTCAACAAGTGAATGATTTGTGTTTGTTGGTTGTTGTAAAGATATGGTTCATTTCTCATTTTGTAATCAGCTGTTTGTGACATCATTCTATAGTGTTTTGTGTGTTTTATCTTACCTTTGATTTTTGGGTTGACATACGAATATGTTTCAACGCACGTGTGTGATAAGAGTATGAGAGATTTTTATTATATATATAAATATTTTCATTTTCTGCAAACTCGAGGTGATGTTCTTGTCGGTTTCTGATTGCTTTTTTTATTTGTTCCTTTTGACCAGCCTCTTTGTTGAAGCTTGATTGGGTCCTCAGGATTATATGTATGAGTTATTATTTTATCATTGAACCTGACTATTTTCTTATTTTTTGTGTTTGTTTTTACCACCTATATGTTTTTCGTGTTTTGTTTGTATGTGAGTTAGATTTTGTATTTATTTTTCGTCTTTTTCGTATATTTTTGTGTATTTTTATTTTTATTTTTGATTATTATTTTGTCCAATTTTGCATTTTCACTAATTAGGAATGCTGGTTTGACCTGATCTATCGACACCTTCTTTTCCTATCCTGATATAAGTATTGTGAATGTTTTTTCTGTTCTGTTAATTACCTTATATGGTCCAGTGTAGGGTTTTTGTAAAGCTTGTTTCATTCCTTCTTCTTGTAAGAACATGTGCAATGTTGTAGCTAAGTGTCTTGAGATGTAAGGTTTTTTTTTACCATGTGTAGGTGCTTGCTTTTATGTTTTATACTAAATTTTTGGGGTTTATTTCTTTTGAGCCTAAGAAAAAATCCCCTGGCAAGTGTAATTCTTTGCCTAGTGCTAATTGAGTAGCAGAGTGACCTGTATCAGTTTGCAAGGGTGATTCTAAACCTAGTAAGATGGTTGTTAAGATTTCGATTTACATTTTGGTGTCAGTGGCCATTATAGAAGCTTTGAGAGCTCTGTGCCACCTTTCTACCTTTCCATTTGATTGAGGGTGGTACGTTGTAGTAGCCCAATGTTTAGCACCCAATGTTTTAGTTAGTTTGTTAAGTAATTGGCTTTCAAATTGCCTTCCTTGGTAAGTTGTGATGCTTTGGGGTACTCCACATCTGGCAATCCAGTATAATTGACTAACTAATGTTTGTGCTGACATTTCAGTTAATGGGATTGCTTCTGGCCATCTTCTTGCACAGTCTATGATCATAAGGAGGTATTTATGTCCTTAAGATGAGGGTAATGGATTTACTAGATCTATGTGAAGGTGTTTGAACTGATCTGTTGGTCTAAACCTTTTGAATGCAGATTTTGTGTGTTTGCTAATTTTAGGTTTCTGGCAATTTAGACAAGCATGGGTCCTGTTGTTGCAATCTGAATTTATTTTGGGTCATACAAATCTCAAGGTCTTGAGTTTAGTTGTACTACAAGGTCCAGTGTGTGATAAATTGTGCACACTGTCGAATGCCATTTTTCTATATTTTATTGGAATAAATGGGCATTCTTTATCTGTTGGCACATCACTTATTAGTAGTATTTTTGAGTCTGGGAGTTTTCTCAGTTTTAATTTGAGACCAGTGGTGTTGGAAGATAGTAATTTTTCTAGTTTTTCATCTTCAAGCTGATCTTTTGCAATTTCAGCTTATGGTAACTGAGATGTAGTTGTGATAGCCTTGTTTTGACTTAAGGGATCAGCTGGTTCATTCAGCTCTCCTTTCATATACCTTATATCAGTCATGAATTGACTAATGAATTTGAGCTGTCTTATTTGGCGAGCTGAGGCATGTTCACTTCTTTGTTCTTAGGCATGTGTTATGGGTTTATGATCTGTATATACTGTGAAGCATCTACCCTCTACATGATGTGTGAAATGCCTTATTCCTCATTTATGGCCAATAACTCCTGGTTATAAGTACTATAATTTTTCTCAGTTTTGGAAAGTTTCCTTGAGAAGAAGGCTAGTGGTTGGTTGGTATCATCCTATATTTGATATAAGGTTGCACCAGTTGCAAAGTCAGATGCATCTGTTGAGATGCATAGTGGAAGACTGTTGTCCAGGTGAGCTAATAACGTTGCATTGGCTAGCATATTTTTTGTATTTTCAAGTGCTATTTATTTATGCCTCTACATTTCATTCAATAGGTGTTTTGTCGCACTTTTCATTTATTCTTATAAGTGCGAAGAGTTTGCCTTGTTTGGGAGCAGCATTTTTTATGCAACATCTGTAAAAATTGTTCATTCCAAGGAACCTTCGAAGTTCTGCCATATTTGTGGACTTGGGGAATTCCAATACTGGCTCTACCTTTGTTTTTAGGGGCGCTATACCTTCAGATGTTATTTTGTACTTGAGAAAGTCAATACTGTTTTTAGCCAATTCTCTTTTAGGTAAATTGATGGTAAGGCTGGCAGCGTATATATGCTGTAGTACGGCTCTTACGTTTTTCTCATGTTCATTGATGCCCTCTTTTGAGCATATGCAAATATCATCTAGATAAGCGTATGTGAATAGTAAATCCCTTAATATCTGATTCATAAAATGTTGGAAAATTTGAGCATCATTTCCAAGTCCAAATGGTATTTGTAGATATTTGAATAAGCCAAATGGAGTGATTAGTGCTGTTTTACAGATATCTTTTTTGGTCATTGTTATGTGGTGTAAACCCTAATTAATGTGTATTTTGATGAATATTGTTTTAACTTTCATTTTGTTATTGAAATCCACTATATTGGGTACAGGGTTTTTGTCTGGAATAGTTTTAGCATTTAGAGCTCTGTAGTCTCCTACAATTCTCCAATATCTGTTAGCCTTTTTGGTCATATGTATTGGTGTTGACAATGAGCTGTTAGAAGGTCGACAAATACCTTTTTCTATCATTTTAGAAAATTGCTTTTTGGTTTCTATAAGTTTGTCAGATGGCAATCTTTGTGCCCTTGCTGAACAAGGCTGACCCTTTATTTCTATTATGTGCATTGTGTCATGTTTGTTTGTCAGATGATTTCTTATTGATGGTAATAAAATATCTGGATATTCATTTAGTATTTTTAAGAAATTTTTATCTATAGTTGCACAGCTTCCAATAAAAGTATCTAGTAGTTTGTAATTTTTCGTTATGCCTTCCACATATTTGCCAGTGATTGAGTCGATTAAGTGTTTATTTTTTAAATTGACCAATAACCTATTGTATGTAAGAAAATCTGCTCCAAGTATTAGTTGTGGCATGCCAGCTATTGTGAAATCCCATGACATGTCTCTATGAAGGCCTATGTCTATTTTGCAATGTTTTTGACCATATGCAAGGAATGTATGTTTGTCAACTGCATTTAGTTTGGATTTTGGAGAAGATTTCTTACATTTATTTTTAGCTAGTAAAATTCTGAGGTCAGCACCAGAGTCTATCAGAAATGTTCTCCTTTTTGACCTGTCCTTGATGAACAGGTGGCGAGAGAATTTTGGCAAGGGATTGGTAGCCACAGATTTGACCCCTTGGTCTAGTTTGACTTATTAGTCTGTTCTCATTTTTTGATCTCAGCAAGGAGAGTTTTCTTCTCCTGCATGTCTTGGACCATTCTTTCCAAGCATTGTTTACAGAGGGTGTTGCAAACCTTTGCTTTTTCTATATATCTATTATGGTAGAAGATAATTTAGATCAGTTTTGATTGTGTTTTTTGGGAGATTTGGATTTCCTGGGTGGTGTTGGACTCTTTTTCTGTCAACTCTCTGTCCTCAAGAGTGTGACTGCTTATTTCCATTGGGATTGCGTCCTCTACTTGTGGACCTTGTTATTGAAATTACTCTAGCAGATGTGTATTCTCTGGCCTTGCGAGTTTCTTCTGCTATTTTGGCTCTGAGTTTGCTGATTTCATCTGCTTGAGCTGCTGTTGCATGTATTGCAGGTTTTCCTGAATACTCCATTGCTGTTTCTGCAGCTTTAGCTAGTGCCAGAAGGTCATTGTCTGTTCTTGCATTGGTGAAGTTGAGTGCACCCAGCAATTATACTACTGAAGCTGGTAGTTGTTCACAAAAACTGTCTGCAATTACCATTGGAGAGACATGGTTATCACATTTTTTAATCAGTTTTGTCATGAATATGGTTAGTTTGTCATCTCCGATTGACATTCCTCTTAATAATTGCCTCATTTCTTGGTAATGAGTGGTGCCAAATGTTGTTCTTATTTTCTCAATGAATCATTTGTTAGGGTCTTCTTCGTCTTCCAGACAGTTCATTATGTCTGGGCATGCCCTGATGATTTTGGCTGCATACTACCACAGAATTGTTGGTAGTGTTCTTCTCAGGGGATTTCCTCAACCCTGGAACAGCCTGTTAATTGCATAAGCCATGTCTCTATGTCTTTAGGCAAGAACGTAGGAAGTTCTACCTTTTTTTTCTTATTTTTGAGGTGTTCTATTAGTTTATTTTATTTTCCATGGCTTCTTTGACACTAGCTTTTATTATATTCTGAATAAGCTTTTCTCATTCTTCAGCTTCTTTGGAAGCGATAGCTTAGATTGCTATTGTCTAGCTAATTTTTGTACTTGTTGTTCAATAGTTTCAACAGCATTTTTGTGAACCAATGTAAAGAAATTCAACTTGATAGAGGATCTTTGTGGGCTACCACGATTGGTGAGGCTTTTTTTATTTTTATAATTTTATTTTTATTATAAAGCGTGTTTGATCACCCTTCCAAGTGGACAATGTTTATTTGGAAAGGGGCGTTTAATTTTCCACAGAATCAGTCTTTGGGTGAAGAGTCTAGCAAAAGTTTTTGCTAGATAAGTGCAATTGCTCGCACTTTCAGGCTAGTAGTATTCCACCAGCTAGCATTTTCACACCCACTTTTAAAAAATTTCCAACCTGAAATATCACGTCAAGGTAACCAGGCTGTGGGTATACCTTGATGCCCACAGGTATTTAATATGGATTTGCGTGTTTTTTAGTTACCATTTGGGTAAGGCAGCCAACCTTTTATAACATTGGAAACTGGCTACTAACAATAGGCATTGCTGTAGTATGGATTAAGCTACACACACACACACACACACACACACATATATATATATATATATATACACGCACGTACCCCCGCAAGCACGCATGTGCGCGCGCACACACACACACATACACATACATACACACATACACGCACACACACACACACACACACACACACACACACACACACACACACACATTATCTGTGAGTAACAGAAAAGATAGGCGCGTGTTTGTTACTCAGCCTAGTGTTTAACAGTTGTGGGTATATTTATTTATGTGTGTTTACGCTAGGCTATATTCGTAGTATTTAGGCTAAACGGAGAACAAGCTTTGTAGTTTGCCCATTAGCTCATGTACTAGGAACATGAGTTTATTTTTTAACATTCGTAGATTTAAATATGTGGACTTGGTGATGGACATTGTGATATCTGATTACCCGTAGCCTTTCCCTTCACGTCAACATCGATTGTATAGTACTATTACAATAGGGAACGGCTCTCAAACCTTAAGATTGTCTTATCGATAAACTGAATGGGAAGTACGTCGATTCCCCAACGGAAATAAATTCCCAAAATCTACGAAACATTGAAGACACGTCGATCAACTATGATTTAACGATATGGTGACGTGTATAATTACGGTATCGATCATCGGTGAACCAATTCTTATCTTTTTGACTGTTCACATTTTTGGCCTAAGTGTGAACAGTCAGTCTCCTTTTAGACGTGATAGTTTTCCGTTTGTCGTAAATACGAAATATTATTCACGACAAAATACAGCTCTTTTATACGACATCAAGTCACCTTTTAAATTGTTTTCACCGATACTTTCAAATGTGAACATTGATAGTAATCTAAATAGTTTGCGATACTACTTCTCCGTTTTTGAAGATGAATATTAACTCGAGATTTGTTGGTTCACCAAACTTCGAGAACCATGAGGCAACATGATGTATAACCTGCATGACCTGATATTAGTTACCATACTTGTAAGTAACCTTTTCAATTGTAATGAAACGTAAACTGTAATAATGGGTCGGCCAACTTATTTATTTCCAATTACATAAATTCGCCCGAAGTACTTCGTAGCCTCAGGAGCTATCGCTGGTAGGCTGGTGGCCTAACTGTTTGAGCTGGTTTGTGGTTTCAACTCTATGATTGATCGAGACTTATTGATATACTTCGAATTGTGATGTCATTCCCTATACTCGGGATGTACGTTCGTTTTCGGACGTCACAACATATACTTATATTATTATTTATTTTCTACCGTGTTCACTCAACCTCCAAAAAAGTTTAGAACCTTCGCTGTTTGGTCCCCACAATCATATTATTTTAAATTTCGGAATAAGTTGTTGGACTATTTAGAAAAGCTGATACAGAACTAATCTTCAGAATTATTTCGAAACGAATTAGGTAGGCACCTTGTATTTTCATGCGCATTTTCAGTAGGCAAACAAATCAAATGGCGAAAAAATACTTCCCCTCCGCCCTCCAAAAAAATTAGGCTTTGTTGATAACGAATAATTCGTTATTTCATTGCTTATAATTTCGCAACACGATGTAGGCAAGTCTCAGACAGTGGTCCAAGAGGAGAAATAGGGAAATTTACGGCCAAATTCCAAAAAAAAAAGGAAAATGGAAGTGAAAAAATTGAAGTACGACACGGTATCCGGATAAAAACTGTCCAGATTAGTGTTGAAAAAAAAAGGTGAACTCCTTAAAATTATTGGTATTTCTCTCTTCCCACAAATTGACACTTTGGAATCATCACTGGTCCGAAAGAAAAATAAAAAGACGAAAATAATCTCTCTCTGGTAGTATTTCTTCTTGGTTTAATTTTCGTAACGATTTATTTAGGTACCTACTTGCGAAGCATTTCGCTGGTACGTTTGTTGTCGAAAATCAGCGAAAAGGATTTCTTTTCCCTACCGCTCACTGATCGACGAATTCCTCAACTTTTTAACGATTATAAATGGTGAAAAACTTTTAAACTTATTTAGCGTATATGGCAAACAAAATTAAGGCAAAGCGAGAAAATGAAAGGAAAAAAAGGAAGGAAAAGATGGGAAAAAAAGAATCCATAATAATATATCTTACCCGAGTGTATACTTTGCCAATATCATTTTTGGAAGGTAGCTGACTCTCTCGCCCTTCACTCAGTGATAGCGATATTTTTCGTTTTATTCTCATTAACGCACTACCAATTAACAGTTCACAGCACTTATGGCCATCGTAAGAAGATAAGAAACAGAAGAAAATACTCCAACTATATAGGCATACTCTACTCTGTTTAGTGTTTGTTTAAAAGCCTAAGCCATAATATACGTTCACAAATTAATGTTTTTCTTTTCTCTCTTTTCTCACTGCTTTTCTTTTTTCTTTTTGCTTTTCTTTTTTCTTTTTTTTTTTCATAATTTTCTCTCCGAAAAATTTATGGACCAATATATCAGAAGGGTGAAACATGCACTTATTTATGCACTGGCTACTCGATTAAATACCATTGGCTATGTTGAAGGAAAAAGGTCCAAGTGTTCCGTTGACTGATAAGGACAAATGTGGTGATAATGAGCTATCCTTGTTGACTTTTTATGCAGCTTGACTAGGGTAAAGTCAGTAGTTTGCAACATATTAAGAGAAATTTCAACTTTGGAGCTCAACTGTAAAATCAGTTTAAAAGTTACAGCATTTTTTCATGGCTCCTTGGAACCATAAATCTATTTACTATTAATTTTAAACATGGTATTGAATTAAATTTCATTATTTTCATAACTGATAACAATGAAACTAAAAAGCATCAAAATTCTTAGGTTATGACACTAATTGTTTAGATAGTAACAGTTATTGTAAGCCTAATATAGCCCGTATCATCCCTTTTCTAAAGCCCCTACAACCAATAATACAATCTTATTTGTCTAAAAAACGTGCCTTAGACTATAATATAGTGGGCCAGAAAAATCGGACAAAAAAATAAGAAAATTGTTTCCTATAGTTTCAGTTTTATTGTTTTAAAATTGAAGTTATAAAATGGAAAGAAACAAGGTAAAAAAATTTAGTTCATTAGAAAGGCGACACTTTTGTTAAAAAAACATACACCGCTTCACTTTACTAAATAAAAAGCTTAAATGGGGAATACTGAATGTTGGTTTCGTCTAAAATGTAACAGACACTACAATTAATATCTAGCAACAATACATAAGCCTAAGAATGGCTAAAAACTCAGATGTCACAATCTAATTCATTTACTTTTTTTGTTCTTGCCCTAGTTTATAACAAAAGTGTTGCAAGCTACTGAATTGACAAATTTCAGGTATTAGTTGGGTTTAAGTCAAAATAATAAATGAAAGTTTACTATTTCATATAAAATACTGTACATGCTTTTATTCATCCCTCAGGGTTGCTCTTTCTATAACAGTAATTCTTAAGTCGTTCAAATCAGTTGCTGGACCTTAATTTATCACTTTTTGGGAAATTATCAACTGAGGTAGGCAGTTAGAAACAGTGATAATTTTTGACTCCTAAGAAAAGTGAATATTCAATGTTTTTTCATACGTAGATGATGAATATTTTATACATGTAAGTGATGTTTTCAAAATAAGAAGATAGAAGGCGGCTTAACAAATGCTGAAAATCCTACACAGTGACATATAGCTAAAGAGATGTTCAATTCTCTATATGCACTGTGGTAGAAAAATGTGACAAAGATCTTCGGCCATCATTATCATCATCATCATCATCAACAACAACAAAAAGTCAACTTCATTTAAAATTCTGCACAGCCAAAGCTATGCATATTTTGTAGTGAAAACAGACATCTCCATACCAATACCAAGCTACAACACATGCGCAGTAAAGTAAACAAAGTTGAGAAATCAAAAAATCATTTATAATGATGACGATGATGATGGTTGAGATGTTTGTCACATTTTTGGTCACCTATTGGAGATCTCTTCCGCTATATGTCTCTGATCCTACATTACTACAGCAGTAACCTTAATTTTTACATATTTATGTGAAAAGTGTAGCAAACTTATGTAGTGTCGCAAACTACTGCCTTTACCTGACATGCGTAGCGGCAGTAAGTGAGTTCTTCATTCCAGCCATAGTTCAAATCAATTATGAGATCGGATTTACAGGAAAAGTCAGTTCTATAAATTGAATTACGTGAATCAGTAAACAGACTTAAATAGAGTTCATGCGGAGTAGCCTTGTAGTGCTTATATTATTTATATATTCAATGTTATGAGCAAGCTTGTAAAATACTTTAGGTGTTTGTTCGTTCATCTTCTCTTCCATTATGACATTTTGAACTGACTTGTAATACTTCGACAGATCTTCAATTTTTTTTTCCTTTTGAATCAAATCCATATCACCTTGTAAGTTCAGTGTAAGTTCAGTTTTAATATGTGCAACACAAGAATCTTCCAGATATTTGAAGTTTTAATTATTGGATTCAAGAGAAATGCCTTATCTATGATTTGTGAGTTGACTTTTTGGTGACTTAGTGTAAATGGTACATTCCTACTCATTCCAATTCTAAGTTGTACACTTCTCTTGTCAAAAAATGATAATATGTAAAAATTTTGTTTCATACTGTTTTTCCTAAAAATTTGTGAAAGCTCTAGTCTGGATGAAAAGTTGATTGCGGCCTTCGCTCGGATTGTAAAAAAATGCTGTCAAAAGGTGGAGTCTAGTGAAAATTAATCTTCACCAACATTTTGACTCATTACCCCCTATACTCACTCCCGCAGAATACAGCTTGTGGGTGTGTATATTGGTAAATACACAGCACTACACAAATACCAAGAAGGCTGCTGCGTGTTCACAGAGTGTGAGTGTGTGGGCCTAGCCCAGTAAACAAGTTTAGCTATATAGACAAAATATATAGCCGTGAGCGCAAAAAGGTAGTTTGTGGATATAATCCACTGGCCCACTTGGTGATTGACGAGTGTAGTACACATTCGTTCGTCAATGACCACCCGTTGCCACACGGCTTAATATTTAGTTTTATTTAGATCACTAAATCAGTTTTATTCAATTAGAGCGAACCAAAACTTTTGTGATTTTGGTCAGTTGGATCATATTTTAATTATCATTAAAAATATTCTCTACTTATGTATTGTTCCGTGGTATTTAAAAAAAATTCATTTGCCTGCACCAAAGGATGAAAGAAAATATAAACACTGCTGTTTTTATACAGCTTTAGTTACCCCCCTCTTATTTTCTGGGCAAAAACTTTTTTTTCTCAAAACGTGGTTTTAGTAATTAAATTACACCTTTTGACTCAATTTTGGTCTATGTAGATCTTTGCACATTTAGTAGGTACTTTTTTTTTATTGTTTTTTAAGTATAACAAACTTATTTCATTATATTGATAGCTTTTCTTAAAGGTCTCTACAACTTCCACTGCATGGCCTTTCTTTTGACTGATCAGGGCGAAGCAACAGTCACGTGTGCTATCCTGGTTTTGGAAATTGAAAAATGATAAAAGTTGCATAAGAGTCGAATCTAGAGCTTATCTGTCCTAGCTGATCTAAAGATATTTTTAAATGTGAATTTGGTTGAAAATTTTGGTGGATACAATTATGTCAGTTTAGACTAATGATGAGCAAAGTTGACAAATACCAATAAAGACTTATCGAGACCTATACCATGAGCAAGACTTGATAGTGCAAAACCAATATCAAGGATGCAAAACCCTTGACCGAGGTTGAAAGATTAACCGTAAAATGAATCTTCTCCTTTTCTACAAATACTGTGAAAAAACGAAATAAAGGCGTTTCTCGAAAAAGAACCCCAAAAATTTTGTTGTCTCTCATTTTCCGAAAAGGAGAAGTTATTTGGGATAAAAAACGCAAAACGAATCTGAAGAAATAAGAAAAAGAAAAGTGTTCACGTTTATTTTGTTGCGTTCCAAGATAGTTTTGATTTTATGCATGTGAGGTTGTTAACTTGTGTGAGTCATCGTACCGTAGTTTATACTTATATTTTTTTCTGCTTATGTATTTTAAAATACTTTATTCAGAATAAATATCTTTTGCGCCCGAAAATACGTGTAAACTTATTTACATAATATCGATGATATTCGTTCTAAAATATCAATACCGGTATAAAGAAAGGAAAAAGGAGATGAAAAATGAGAAAGAATAAAGATAAATTGTATTTCATATTCAAATGTTCGACCAAATTTCGAGAGTTTTGATGTACATACACATCCACGACCCATTTGAAATAGGAACAAATTGTTCACAAATAAAATATATATATATATATGTATATTTTATGGCACATACCTACCCATATTCACGTTTAAATTTTTTTTTTTATTCGTTTCGCAGATATTTTTTCTGTTTTAGATGTTTTTCTTTTATCTTTTATTGAAAAACATTTGAAATTGAATTTGTCCCTTTATATTTTGTTAACAATCTATGATTTTTTCCTCTTTTTGCATTGATAAAACAACGGTGGCATTAAATTTAGATATTCTTATTTCGTAGGTAAACTATTTTTGCCAGATATTTCATCTCGAGTGCTTTATTCCAGACAAAGGAATTAAGTCTTGTGTTTTTCTTGGTTATTAATTAATATACCTACACTAAATATAATGAGCCACACTCTTATAGGCGTTGAAATTGTGATTGTTATCATGAAGTGATTGATGTGTTGGGATTATACATGTTAAGAAGAAGGTAATCACCAATAGACTCAGAAAAGACGTGGTTGTTAGTCATTTCCTGGGTCTTAACCGACTTAATTAAAAATTCAGTTGATAGAAAATTTTATGATAATTAAGTAGGTACCAGGTTTTTCATCACTTTTCTTTATTTTCGTCATTTCTACGAATAATTTTCATTTTTCTCTTTCATAAGTGACAGCAGAACCCTGGTTGCCATTAAATTTTTAATTAATTTTTCTAATCTTTTCACTATTCCAGAGTAGTATTGTGACGTCCGAAAACAAACGTACATCCCGAGTATAGGGAATGATATCACGATTAGAAGTATATCAATAAGTCTCGATTAATCGTAGAGTCGAAACAACAAACCAGCTCAAACAGGCCACCAGCCTACCAGCAATAGCTCCCGAGGCCTACAAAGTATGTCGGGCAAATTTATGTAATTGGAAAGAAATAAGTTGGCTGACCCATTATTACAGTTTACGTTTTATTACAATCAAAAAGGTTACTTACAAGTATGGTAACTAATATCAGGTCGTGCAGGTTACACATCATATCGCCTCATGGTTCTCGAAGTCCGGTGAACCAACAAATCTCGAGTTAATATTTGTCTTTGAATTCGGAGAAGTAGTATCACGAACTATTCAGATTACTATCGATGTTCACATTTGAAAGTATCGGTGAAAACAATTTAAAAGGTGACTTGATGTTGTATAAAAGAGCTGTATTTTGTCGTGAATAATATTTTGTATTCATGACAAACGAAAAACTATCACGTCTAAAACGAGACTGACTGTTCACTCTAGGCCAAGAACGTGAACAGTCAAGAGAGATTAGAATTGGTTCACCGATGATCGATATTGTATTTCTACACGTCACCATATTGTTAAATAATAGTTGAACAACGTGTCTTCGATGTTTCGTAGACTTGGGGAATTTATTTCAGTTGGGGAATTGGCGTATTTCCCGTTTATCTTATCATTATTATAAACTTAGGATTCGAGAGCCGTTCCCTATTGTAATAGTAGTACAGATCGGTGGTGACGTGAGGGGAAGGCTATTTCATCCATTATTTGAGAAGATTGCTTTCTTGAGTGAAAGGTTGTAAAAATTTTGACTTCCAAAATGAATTTTTTCAAAATTTTAGCCTCATGTAGATACCTATCCTTGGAATATAGTTGGAAAAAAAAGAGGAGTGGGTCAACTAAGAATGAGATTGAAATGAGGATTGAATAGAGTGATAATGGAATTGTTGTTTGAGGCTGATGAGGTTATAGATCAAGCAGGATAGAAGTTGTTTGAGGGAAATTTGGTTGTCGAAGATTGTAATGGGAAGGGCTAAGGGATTTAGTGTGACTGCTTTTTTGGCAATAGAGTAAACTATTTCCCTGCTGTGAACGATATATAAGAGATACGTTCGTGAATAGAAAGCCCGTAGACATTTTCATATGCATTACTGTCTATATTTCGAAATTTTGTTAGCTGTAGCTTGTAACTGATCGACATTTTTCTATTTTTCAACCAAAATTGTTTCATATTTCTTTCAGAACCTTTTCTCTATCTGCAGTTTAGAAATTTATTTGTTAAATAACGCTATTCAGCAGATGAAGAGAAAATAAGCTTCCTTTATTTAAATTGAGATGTACGAGTCCATTATCAGTTGTCTTAATTGGACATGTTGATGAACCAACATTCGAAAGCTGAAACTTCACTTTATGTTGAAGTATAACTGAAATTAGCCATTAAGTGCGTCAAAGACATGATTTATGGTATTACGATATCAGCTGAATTTCAAATAACTTAGAGTAGCAAAATACTCAAATACTCGCATATTTTATTCGAGTCCAAAATTTAGCCACTTTATTATTTTGGATTTATAAGCATGCTTTTCAAACATCTGGAACAGTGTGTCTCGCAAGTATATTACGCTGTGACTACTTTAGAAAACGATAAAAATGCATATAATAAAATTTGAAAATATGATCGATGCTTAATTGAAGAGCAACCTATTGACTCCGTATTCTTTCCTACTTTACCAATGTTCGCTTGTTGTTTATTTTTTAGTTTTTTTTTTTTTTGAGAGGCCACAGTTTTTCAAAAATCTTCGACAAAAATCATATATCACGAGTTGGGATTGCAAAAAAGTAAGGTTATATTCACAAATTAAATTACACACGTGCGATTTTCAACACATTCGAACAGTATTTGGGGAAAAAGTGGCGAGTATAGTCGTTACAGTTTACACGTCATACGTTATGTAAGGAGAAGCGTAAGCTGGATACGCTGCGTATGGGGAAGCAGCAATGTACTGAGTTGCAGCAATGGATGCAACAGCTGGAACAGCTTGCAATGCAGTAGGGGCGGCGACCAGTGGAGCAGCGATACCATTATAGTTGCGAGCGACAAATTGCGAGCTGGTGGCCGTAACGACCGCTGGAGCAGAAGCCACGACAGGAGCAACGAAGGCGACATCTGCTTTGGGTTTGGGAGCTGGTGCAGCGTAGGTGACTCCAGCGAGCAAAAAGATAGCGAATACAATCTGACAAATGAATGAAAGAAATGATCAAGTTAGAAAGTGGTATCACTTTAGTATACGGTGACATGACCCCTGTTGACATTTTGGGACTAATCATCTCAATATAGGCTACTGAAAATTACATATGTTTCAGCTGTGGAGATTATTGCAATTAATAGCGTCAATTCTCTCACGACTTGGCACGCTCGTAAAAACATTATTTTTTTGTTTTATGAAAATTTATTTGATAATGATGTTTATTTCTTTTTTATCCCTTCAAAATTTGAAAATTTCAACTCCTATGCTTATTTTTTTTTTAATTAAAACAATGCCACTGTAAAGTCAAATTTAAAATCTATCAAAAAAGCATGTTACAGCAGCTCTTGCTGTTGTAACATATCCGATTGCCAGACGCAGTTTAGGCAAGCTTTAATTCGATTTTATGGTGATGAATTACGTTTAAGTTGCTGAATATTGCAAATTGGAATAGCTGCTTTTCTTCAGGGATGCCTTACACTTGTCAGAGGAAAAATTTAAATAAGAAAAGTTGTCTGTTCCGTAAGACTTTGTTGCTTCTAATTTAATTCATGGTTAGATAAAGGACCATATGGATCCCAGTCCAAATCCAATCGTTCGGTAAACTTTCGTGTTGTGTTGAAATTCTTGTCTTAATTTTCATTATTCGTTTTAAAATCGATGTACGGTGAAACTAATCAGAATTTTGTTCTGTATAATTTTCAAATTGTAATAAGAAACTTTCAGGCCTGGTATCAGAATAGATATAATCCCTGCTGCCTGATTAATGCCAATAAAATGTATATGTAAAAATAATAATACTGCTAAAAACTTAAAGAAGCGGTTTTCTTACAAGCCGAAGAAGTATTCGTATTTCAATAGGAAAATAATAAAATTCCCTTCCACTGTCTGAATTTCAGATACCTACATGGGAGATGATGCCAATAGGCTTTGTGGATAAATTCTGAGAGGAAAGCCGAAACGAGAAGGTTGGAAAATTTTGAATGAATAGACGTTCCTCAAAGGCCTTGCGTATCGTCTTTCTCTTTCTTATCCAAAATATTAGTCCAAAGTTAAGATAGGATTTATTAATAAAAACTATAAATAATATTAAGAATTGTGCCCATAGCCTACCTACGAGATATTAATTTGAAGTTGAGCGGTATTTTCTTAATGGGCAACAACATTTATCGCGTATAAAATAATTAAAAGGTCCTAATAATAATGAGGAAACCTTTTAAAAAAGAATCTAATTAGATATTTAAGATATTTTATACATTGGTAGAACTAAGCGATTTTTGTAGGGAGGCTTTAGCCCCTTCCTCTTCAGGAAATTATTTAAAAATTTTTAAGTTTTAATATCCCTTTTTTGAAAATTTCTTGGGAGAGGCTGAACAGTTTATGGAAGGAGGCTAATCTCATTAGCCGCCAGCTATTTACGTCTTTTCTTTTAAGGCATGAAACGAAATTTGGAGTCATTTTCGCCATTTTCAACCAGTATGGTAAAGTAATTCTCCAAGAAGAATCTAGTTGAAGAAAATATGGTAGCCTACCACAAAATCTCCGAGCAATTTTGAGAATAGACGCTTCAGTTAAAAAGGTGCAGAAAATTATAATTTTTCTGTTGATGACAAAGGTTTTAAGCAAACATTGAAAGGTAAACACATTGAAAACTATCGTGGACATTGTTCTATAAAGAGCATAAAAGTATCACAGTAAAATATCGTGAACATTGTTTATAAAATAATGTAGTATAAATGAAAACAAAAGACTTACCATTTTGAATTCCATGGCTGATGTTGTGTTAAGTTTTGGATTTTTTTGAGCAAATGCGAATAGACTTGTTATCACGGTGAATATGATTGGTGAATTGTGAATATTGACAATTATTTTCGAGTATTTATACTCGAAATTGAGCTAGCCTCATTGTATACGTGCACTGTCACACTTGGACATATTCCACCATCATATATTGGTTGGAAAACGTCCTGAATATCAATGAAATGTATGCATCGAGAATGTTGATTTAACGAATTTCATTAAACTACATTTAATTGTTATTTAACGCAAATAATTACCTTGCGCAATTTTGTTTACGTGACATTGGCCAGGGCCTTAAAGAAAATAAAAATGGAAAAAAAAAGTTATTCATGTAGAAATATTGCTTGAAAATATTAGTTAGAATGCGTGCGCTGTAAGATGATCTGAGAAAACATTCATCATCGTAAATACAATTGACCGTTACCTACTTATTTGATTTTTCTGAATTAATTTTTTGATTTTTATAAATTAATGATAACTTATAGAAAAAATCTAGAAGTCAGTCTGTGTTTGTGCTAATTATGTTCGCTATTTGAGATAGAATTAGAAATTGGTTAGAAAAACGTTCACTATCTAAAATCTAAAGAAAACACGCTTAGTAGTAAATGCATCGATGAAAAGAAATCTTGGGTACTGATTTGTTTTGATGTTATTCTAATATTTTGGGTAGATTTGAATGTAGAAGGAAAATCTTTGATTAGGGTTTCTAAAATGTCCAAACATCAAAAATCTTTTTTCAGTATTTTCAATTCGAGACTTTCGTTACGAAAACAAGACCTAAAAAAATCAAATAAGTTTAAGAATAATCAATAACTGAGAAGGAAGGAGGACTCCAGATTTTGTATCCAACCATCATAACTTCCAAATACTCATTTCTACTGTATTTCCCGTTGAAATTTTATCGTCCACTCAGTACTTAACTCTCTGATCACATAGAGAGTGTTCGGATACCTAGGTAAACATGAAAATCCGTGCCAACATTATTGTTCTTAAACCCGTAAATAGGCATCGATTTGACTTGATTTCCCTGGATTCACAACGAAGTCTTAGAGAACCAGCAGACAGAAAACAGACAAAAAAATCTACTGCGCATGTGCAGAAAATCTAGGTATGGCTATTTAGGGTTTCATAATTATAGCACGTTTGATTAACATTGACGAGACAGAGCTGCTAGGAATTCATACACCTAAATGATCGAAGACTTCAATCCCTCGTATACAGTTTTTTTGTGTGTATAATTCACACGTCATGTGCTGCTTCTAACGCTGAAGACACAGAAAAAGTACTGTTGGGTGAACGTGAGATGGTAACAGGGTTGTGCAAGTGCAGCTTCTTAGACTGAAGACATAAAGAGGAGACCGCTGAGTGGAATATGAGGAGGTTAAAGGATTGCACAATAGTATAAGAAAATCAGTTTTTCTTGTATGTAGTCAATACACGCAGCAAACGGAATTTCCGAATTGGTGAATCATGTCTATCTAAAGATTATACTTTCCTAAGAGGTTAAAAAGTAAGTATTCGCACTTGAGATATTCGGGTGATGTAGAGTTGAACAGCGCCGGATTAAGGTAAAATGGTGTCCTGGATAAATTGCTCGAAGGCACCTCTTGGAAACTAGAGGGAAAAAAATAAATTGAAAAACATTTACTATATTTAAGAATTGCAATCATATACGATTTTTGTAATATTGATAATGATGACTCGATTAACGATTTTGCTTCGAAGAAAGTAGAAAATTTACGGGAAGTAACAACTGAAGAAAAAAAGCCAAATTATATAGGAGATAAAAATGAAAATCCACGTAAATTTGACCTTTTTTCTTTTTTTTTCCATGATTTTTTTCTCATCTGTCTTTCTGCGCTGTTATTGCCCTCCACAGCAGCTCAGCGCCATGGGTAAATGCCCATTTTGCGCATTAGGTTAATCAAGCCCTACGGTTGAATATTTATTATTGTGCCTGACACTCGATGCATATAGCTGAAAGGACGAATAGATTTAATATCAAATGGCCAAAAGCATAACTAGTAGCATGAAAAAAGTAACAAAACTGATAACTGAATTCCAGTTTAAAAGCTACATTTACCCTCTTTGTAACTTAACAGAGCCTAAAACAAAACATTATTGCGATTTTAAACGTTTCTATTCCTGTAGTATAATAGGCGTGTACAAATTTAAGCTGTATCAGTCTGTATCTCTAGCTGTATTCCTATGAGCCCTGTATACCTCAAGCATTCAATACTGGTTTCTGTCACCAGTCCATCTCTACATAACTATGGGAAATAAACGTTCAAGCCTGCCAAAATTAATTCGTTAGTCAAAATTATTTCACAATATTATTCTCCTAAATTATATCGCCAATATTTTCCCGTATATTCGATGCGCATGCGCCACTACTCACGCAGCCACACACAAGACACAAGAAAAAAATTTGTTGTTTCTGCGGGAACAACAAATTCTACAGTGTTGCCTATATGCTAGAAAAAATCCAGGGCCAGCACAAACCAAAACGCCGCAAAGCGGCGTATTAGGGCTTGTATAATTCTACACCTACTGATAAACAACTTTCATCGCTTTTCGATGTATTTTGACACCGACTGTCTCTTTCTAATTGCACCTCTTTCTTCTGCTTTTTTGTTTCAGAAATGGATCACGTTGTCGGCTACTTTACCCAAACTAGTGAAGACTCGGAGGACGCCTTCAGCAACGAAGGCGATAATGTATTCGAATGGTCCGATAATAATTATATTATGCGACCAAAACCTCGTGTTCGACCGATTACACGGGTTTCAGTTTCCTCTTGTCAAATAACGCTGTCCGAAATGGATATCTAAAGGTGAGAGTACCTTATCGATTCGTCGTTTGTATATCGTAGCACATTCGAATTAAGAGCCCAGTGTGTTCGGTAATTTAAGCTGCTTTCATCGAGTAAGTACATTGGAGGATTGTTATATTCGAATACAAAATAAACTGGTAGTCGCTAAACTCCGTTTAGTCAGCCGTACGAATTCATACGATTACCTCTAAATTTGGTCGTTGTACCGACAGTGAACTCGACTCGAGCAGATTAACTCCAACTATGCGTTTGTGTGTTTAGTGTACAGCTACACTCGAAATGAGCAGCTAGCTGAAAGTGTCGTTTGAAGTGTTCGTCAGTATTCTTGAAATTTATTTTGAAAAGAATCACTTTTCTCTCGGAAGGTTGTCCAAATGCTTTCGTTTTAGATAAATTCTTCATTTTACAATGAAACGAATAGATTTAGCGAGTCGACCTTTTACATCGCTGACATTCAGTTTCTTTTATTTTTATGAATTTGATAACATCTTTAGCCTAGCACTGATTCACGGAATATTATTAAAATCTATTCCAAAGTGTAATAGGCGTATTCTATTTTAGGAGAAAGTGCAGAATTCGGCTATTTCTAATTACAGGGTGTTGCATTTATAAAAATATTGAACTGTAGTTCTCTGTAGAGGCTGTTCGGTTTCTGTCATTCAGTCATATACCTAGATGTAACACCGAATAAAATATCTGTCATTACAAATGGGAAAATGTGCCCAGAAAATGAGGGGGCCGGGTACCTAATTAAATATGATGCCGCTGACTCGAGTACCTATCAAATATTTTTAGCCATGCTGGAATTAGGGATGACGAACTTTTACTGATCGACCAGCTAAAAATGCTTTCAAGTATAACTGGAACTCTGAATTACTTCTTCTTTTGACCCAAAGGATACGTATAGGTTTATGAAGAATAGAAAAAATCCTATCCTAAATTATTTACCAATCCCTTTTCTAGATGTACATACCTAGATTCAACCAGAACTACCAAAAACGCTCTGGTTGTTCGGTTTTCCCCGTAACTGTCTAGGAAATCAATAATCCCCTTCATATTCGCTGAATCAATCTAATTGATTCCCAACATTTCCCTTAATATGATAAAGAAAATCATTTGGTAATTTTGTGCCACAAATTTTTCGAATGTAATGACGTTAAGAGGTGGATATAACTGTTCTATTGATAAATTTTGAAACATACCCGCCCTCACTTCTGCGAAATTCAATTTTTGACAAACGAAAATCTTGATATTCCCCCACTAATAATGAATTTTTTCAAAATACATACCAGAAATAAACTTGACCCCCACCCCATAATGTTGGTTTTTTTTCATGCCTTATAAGTAAAGTTTTCTCCTTAAAATCTGAATGAATGACACTGAATAATTGAAAATTAATTCATTTCCCCGTCCCCGACAAAAAAATTACGAATAAGTATAACGTACCTAAGTTAAACTTTATACAGCTGAAGCAGGGCAGTGATGTCAAAATATTTGAGAACTGAGTAAGTTTAAGAGGCAGTTTGAAGATTTTTGTTGTTTTCTTTAGCCTAAGGAAAAACGTACGTGTGGGTGGAAGATCAATTCAAATCTCCTCAAATCGAACGATTGTCGTCAAACTTTTAATTAATTTGTATTTTTGTCGAAAATATTAAAGAGTGACGTTTGTTGTATGGTTTTGTTTTCCTGGGAGAATATCGAGATTATATTTTTTTATACCTACCTACTCTGAACATTTGTGCCGATCAACTGATTTACAGAAACTCTAGTTGCAAAAAATTGAATTTTATTACAAATACAGCAATTTTTAACTGTATATTTTGAAAATTTTAGCTGATTCCATCTTTCTAGTTTTTGTTTCAATCGTTTCAGAGTTATATGCCCTCAGTTTTTTTCCAATTCATTCTGCTCTTTTTTCTACAGATGTAACTTGTCAGGACAAGGAGGTCTTTGTAAAAACGTACTTGAGAAAATTATTCATTCGTTTAAAGATAATTCAAAAATACTATCTCATCGATTCTAAAAAAAATAAAATTGGATCACCATGGGACCGCACTCTTCATTAAAATTGGTGCCTAAGGTGAAAAAGTATGCTTGAACAAGCATTAAAAAAATTCATGTAGGAATATATATACCTTTGGATCGAGTCTGAAACCTGGTTAAAATTTAAAAATAACCTTAATTAAACGAAACACCGGCTTATGAGTTCAGAATTTTAATGTACAACATCATAACTTGAATATAGATAGTTAGATCGATTGTAAGGGTACTAGCCCTTTTTTTCTTTTTCTTTTTTTTTTTGAGCATTATAATTACTATACGGAACGTTTTTTAAAACCATGCGTTCTGTTTTCAATTCACGATGTTATTTTTCTTGCGATGAAATAAATGCAATTTCTTTTTACGATTATGTAAGCTTATTTATTCGTTCGTCTCTGAGTGGCTATATTAACAGAGAGAGAGAATATTTGAAAAAAATATATCAGTAGCGTGTCATTTGAAATTTTGATGTTTATTTTTTAAAAACATTCGTAAGCTTGGATATTTTCGTCGATAATATCCTTGCGAAAATTTTCCAGACATATATACGGTAATTCGCAAAGAAAATATTGTTTAGAAAAATTTAGGGCAGGGGAAACTGTTCAAAGACAAATAAAATTCTCTCTTGCGTATTCCAAATATTTGCACGAGAAGATGGCGAAAGGTTAATTTTGCTTATAATATGAAGCTCGAAGCACGATAACTGAATGTGAAATAAAACAATTCCGTCGTCTTTAATCTTATTACATTAGGTATTAGGTATATCCTTTGTTCTTGCTCCCAATATAATAATATTTTCATGTGATGCGTTGCTTCGGATTTGATTACTTTCCTAAAAAAAATTATTTATCTCCTGAATATTTGAAAAAAAAAAATTGTTTTTTCATTCAGGATATTTCAAAGGAGGTTTATATATTATAAAAAACAAATTATTTTGCTGAGGAATAATTTTCCCTTCGACTACTTTGCTCAGGGGGTATTTTAATTTTTTTTTTTTCCGAAGTATAAACCTAGCTTGCTTTATTGACAGTGAATCGACTGTCTCACAACCTTCCATGCATCCACTCCGTCGATTCTGGACTTGTCCTATTCAATCACTGTAGGGTTTCTAAAGTTTTTCAAGCAAACATGAAAATTATCAAGAAATTGTCTCAAATAGCAGCGTTTTGTAAGTCATTAAAAGTTTAATTTAAATTATTCTTATGGCTACTATACCTAAGCTTGTTTCGTACTTACCTAGCTCTAAAATGTTATGACTATTTTATTTATTATTATTATTATTATTATTATTATTATTATTTTGAAGACAAGAGAAAAGAAAGGACGGAAAAATTTGACTTTAATTGAGCGTAACAACGTGAAATTTCTAAAAAAAAATTATGTCAGTTTTCTCTTTTTTTATTTTTTCTCTCATTTTTCTCAAAAATTTTATTTACTCGCAAGGGAATGTTTTTGCTCTTTGCCTGTTTTTCACGTTTCTATTATTAAAAGTTTTCTATACGTGAGCTGAAATTGAAAAATATCTATGTAATAAGAACTTTTTTATTACCTTTTTTACAAAAAGAAAAAAAAAAAGCGAAGCATGAAAAAATTTTTGAGGATGCTTTTAACGATTACGTAATTGGATTATGTACACTTTTGGATGGAAAGAGTCCGGAATTAAAAAACTTTTTTTCTCTCGCAATAAACAATTTTAATAAAGAAAAAATTAATAACCTTCCTCCTCATTATTATTATTTTTCTTCCTCGTTTTTCTTCTTTTTTTCGCTCTTCTTTCTCTTTTTCTACGTCTATCTGTATCGCTCCATTCTTTCCTTCATTCTTTTTCTTCTTTCTTTTTTTTTCTCCACTTTAATATCAATAATATTTAATAATAGCCACGAGAGCAAAAAAAGACAAAAGTGTGACAAAAATTTTTCTTCGTGTCAAGAATTCATATTGTCGTGTTTTTTCTCTCTCGTTTATTGTTTGACTCTAACCATCTTTACAAATGTCTTTTAAATTTCTTGGTATGTTTTTCTTCTTGTTTTAACTTCGTATTTCCAGCCCATAATTTGTATCGAATCGACATGATTCCTGAATCTGTTAATCGAATTTTACCTTCGTTCAATTACCCTTTGTATGTGTGTGTTTATTATTCTGAGAGTATTTATGGATATTAATTCAAGTGCGCTTAGTGGTGGGGGGATAAATACGAGGTCGTTGAATAGGTTTTTTTGTTCTGTAAATTACCTTGCAATTTGTTTTTGTCTGAATCGAACGTTGCAAAATAATGCACATATAATTCGTCGGCTTATATATTATTATAAATTCTCCTCAAGTTCTCGATTTTTTTTTTGCTTTTTGTTTTTATTTTATCGTGAAACCGACGAAGACCCGTTTCTCTACAGTATTCATTCATAACGTCATTTTTCAAAAACTGCATAGTTTTAAGGCTGGTAACTATGCAAAAGTGTATTTGGAGAGAAAAAGTGAATACTCTATAATCTTTCTATGGTATAATATTTACTGACCTATCCAGTCATGAACATTGATAATGAATATTACTTACTGCATTTTCATGTTATTTCTTTTCGATCATTTTCGCTGAAGGGTTGAAAGTTTTTTATCTTTTTTTTTTTTTTTAAACAAAATCTGCTGTCAGAACTTGTAACTCGAATGTTATGTTTTCGAATTTATTGTAACAATTTGTTTAAAAAAATTTACGACGGGTTTCAAATTAACAGAGGAAAGCATATGCTTTTCGAATAAAGAAGGATGATGAAAGTGCATTTTATTGCTCATTGGCTGCGTTTTTGTTTTTTTGGATGGTTCCGAATTAGTTCCCAAACCCTTCTTCCGTCACTGGCTGATCAGATTATCAGCAGGCTATAGGTAGGATACTGGTTTGAGTTGGTTTCAATAGTTGCACATCCTTCTTTTCGTACTTTAACAGGTTCAGGACTGTAAATCTAGAAGTAAAGGTAGGGTTCAAGGTATATGGACCGTAGTAAACATGGTTAAAAACGCGATTATTCGGTGAACTAATCCAAAATGTTCCTACCTAATAAACTTGAAGTAAATTTTCCTTAAGTAATTAAGTCAGACTAAGGCATTAAGCCTTCTTCACAATGTACGAGAATGAGAATTTGAAAAAGACTGATAAAATTAAATACTGTGGAATAAAATAAAATGATTCACAATTGACGAGAACGAGAATCTGCCTTGGAATGGAAACAGAAAACTTAACAAATTCTGAACTTTTTCACTCCACTCCTGTTAACCCTTTATTGTGCATAAGTTACAAGTTTAGCGTCCGTCTCTCAGGATTTTTTTTTTTTCTTCTTTTTCGAGTCATGTGTGAAACTAACTTCTCATCCTTATTCTCGTTTCCGTTCCCATTCCTGATCTCATTCTCATTAATTGTGAAGTGAGCCATACTCTATTATGTTCGGTCCAGGTCAGCCGGATGGTACATCCTGTACATTCTGTTATGTTGAATTTTTAGAGCTTTAATGTTTCTAAAATGCGCAACTTTTAAGCAAATAATCACGAAATTTGGTACAGACATTGAATGTATTATATTTTAATATTCTGCAAGATTTGGTTTTAATTATCTCAATAGTTCATCGGTAGAAGTGATTTAAAAAAATCTCAAAGTATTGCTAAGAAGAGAAGATAAATTCCAGATAAATTAATGAAGTGGTTGGAATGTAGGTTTACTGTTATGTTATTTGGTTAGCAATCATTCAATAATTTACATGCAATGAACAATTTTCAAAAACACAGTGAGTAGATCAATGGTACTTGAAAGAAAAAACAAGCCAGGATTCTGTCGTGATGCTAGTAGTGATCAATGGCACAGTGAGTATCTTTTGGAAGGGAATAGTGAGGGCTAAGTTTTATTTTTTGCAGACATGACTTACAAGGCCCTTCATAGCTCCATCACTGGTGATGATGTCATAATTATCTGTAGAGTAATATCCCAAGTTATTTGTGGGGTTTACCCGCACCCGTCAAGATAGGCTCGGCCTATATACGCATACGACGACGAGGCGCGTGACAAATAATATATACGAACCGTCGATCGAACTCACGCCAATTGGTGGGCAAAACGCGACACTCGCTCATGGTGTAGCGAGTGACCGATGGTGAATGGCGAGTAGCGCAGTCCTATGTGAATACACGTATACGCGCACTCGCCAATACGCCACCCAACTACCCGCGTATATACGTGCGTCGCCGTGTCCTATGATTGCCAGCGTGTATGAGCACTTGGCTCTCCTTGGTACCTTGTACAGACATGCAATAGGGTGTATATCTGTACGCCCCAATATCTTCTAGTGGGAAACTCCCGTTCCCACAGTGGTGACCCCGACATGATTTAAATAAAAAAAATTTTTTTCCCTCCTTCCCTCCCTTTCTGGGGTGCTTTGGCGCTATCCACCGGGGCGCAACTAGAGCTACCAACCTCTCGGGCGCAACTAGTGCTGGCGTGAAAACACTTGTTACGAGAGGACTATTTGTACAGAAAAATTTTATTTTTCGAGGAGCAGAAAATCATCTTTATTTTCTGCTGTGAAGGGTAGAAGGGAGTGTCATGCATACAAGTTAGCGTTGACAGGGAAAATAAAATCTTAAGTAGCACGCACACTAATGGTGATGCTGCATTACTGAGTAACCCAATTGCTGACATTACAGAGGTTGTGACTGTGCATTTTTGCAGGCAACCAATTGTAAATTAATTCTGTTAGTGGTACTTACCCCCTTGTTCAAATAAATTTGCCTGTCTTCATAGGACTGGGCAGGGATAAGCAGAGCTGGAAAATCTAAGTGAGACTAATCCACTCACCCCTCCAGAGTCAGCAACAAACGTCAATACCTCTGTGTTCAACCTTGACTCAGAGAAGAAAATAAGGAGAACCCAAGCACAACTGCTTCAAACCCAAGTCTCCCGAGAGGAACTTGGTATCTGGATACTGAGGAGTGGCACACAGCTCCCTGCAGAATCTGTCGCCGCACAGCCTAGCACTCTCAGTACCACTGCAGACTCACAAATATTAGAGCCTTGCACACTTCCATTTGGCAATATCCTTGAAAGGAGAAATAGCATGCCATCAGCATTAGAAATAGCACAGCAAGAAGCTGTGGAGGCCCGTAAACTAAAACAAGAGGCCCAAGCTGAAACTAAAAGGCTTAAAGCAGAACTGGCTAGACTTAGACTCAGCCAACAGCCACCAGCAGCACAATCTGCTGGTTGGCCACAACCGGCTGGTGGAATCGATGACATACTCGACCGATTTGTAAATGTGCTGGACTTGCGAGAGCAGAACCGAGCTCCCAGACCAGCAGAAAAGAGATACAAAGTCAAGATCCCCGAATTTACACCATGGGAACTTGACCTCTGGTTAGCCTTACTGGAGGGCGCTATCCAAAGTGAAGAAGTTCCAGATCACTTAAAATACAAACTGATCTGTGGAGAGATGCCACCCCAGATAATGAGAAGTGCACCAGACGTAATGAAATGTCCAGCCGACATAGAAGATAAATCAAATGGTTCTGTGACAGAGTCAAACAAGTGTTTGGAATGACTGATGACCAAACACTGAATAAAGTCCTAGGCGGCATAAAACTGGGAGATGACAAACCCTCGGGTTTCATGGCCAAATTAATAGAAACCGGAGGTACCATGGTCACCCCAGCACTAATTGCCAACCAGTTCTACAAACAATTGCCACGTGACACTGCAAGACTCATTTATACTCTTGGAGCAAATAGAGCTGATACTAGGCAAAGCTAGAGTACCTAGCCAGACTGGCTGATGATGCACTAGCGGCTGATGCCAATTGCACAACCATAGCTGCAATATCATCAGAGGTTGGAACTAATGAAAATACACTGGCAGCCCAAATTGCTGAAATGAACCGCAATTTCAAGAACCTAAAAGAGGAGAACAAAAAACTCCGAGACTCAATCAACTCTGGCAAAAATTACAGCAGCCAGAGAGACAGGTCCAGGCAGTTCAATAACAAATCTAGCAGACAGAGTAGGTCAAGAGACCAAAAATCTGATAGATCAACAAGTAGAGATAGAAAAAACACACCTCCTCCTAACAGCAATAAAACCAAGAGTCCCAACTGAAAACCTTGGAATGAAAAATGGTGTTACTACCATAATGTGTTTGACGAAGCAGCCGCCAAGTGCACTCCAAAATGTGCCTGGTGGAATGCGAAAAAGCCAGAGTCAAACTAGAACAAGGGATCATTCTTGCGGGCGGAAGTCCCCTTAGAAACATACTCGCACCGCCTGTTCATAAAAGACAGGCAACACAGGAGAAGGTACTTGGTAGATACAGGTGCGGACCTTAGCATCCTACCAGCTAGCAAATCTTATAAAGTACAAACTCCGAAATACCACCTCCGGGCTGTGAATAACCAAAATATTCCAGCTTACAGTATTGAGACTAGCAAAGTTAACATCGGACTGAGAAGAGACATGATGTGGTCCTTCACCATTGCAGAAGTTCCAAATGCTATCCTTGGTGCAGACTTTTTAGCACATTTTGGTCTAATGGTCCATTTGAAAAATTCTAAGCTTATCGATTCTACAACAGGATTATTTGTAGAGGGCAAAACGCTAATGTATAAAATAAACAAAGCGCTAGATAGTTGCACTAAAATCAACAAAAAACTAATAAAACTCTTTGAAGATTTCCCTGGCATTACATAGCCATCCTTCAAAAGAGACTCTCCATACAAACATGATACAGTCCATGTGATTGAAACTAAAGGGCAACCCCGCGTGGCTAAAGCTAGGAGATTACCTCCTGAGAAATTAGCAATAGCCAAAGAACTGTATGATCAAATGTTACAGGAAGGTATTGTCTGCCCCTCCAAAAGTCCATGGAGTACGCCTATCTTAATTAAAAAGAAGGCTAGTGGCAAATGAAGAATCGTTGGTGACTATCGAGCCCTGAATGCCAAAACATTCCCTGATCGCTACCCAGTTCCAAATATAATGGACTTTAATGCGAACATGAAGGGCAAAACACTGTTCACAAAGATGGACATAAATTGGGCATTCCATCAAATACCTGTGGCCAAAGAGGATGTACCAAAGATGGCGGTAATCACGCCCTTTGGGCTATTCAAATATTTACAAATGCCATTTGGACTCCGCAATGCGGCACAAACATTCCAGCGATTTATCAACGGATTGTTTAGAGATTTACCATTTGCACATGCATATCTGGATGATATAAAATGTAAGAGCTGTACTCCAGCGTATGTACGCTGCCGGCCTTACTGTCAATCCTGTAAAGTGCGAATATGCACAATCTGCAATAGACTTCCTCGGCTACACAATCTCAACCGAAGGTATTTCTCCAACGAAGACCAGAGTGCAGTCAATAATAGAATTTCCAAAACCAACAACCATCGCTTCTATGAGAAGGTTCTTGGGGATGGTTAATTTCTATAGGCGTTGCATGCCCAATGCAGCTGCTGAACAAAGCAAGCTATTCGCATTATGCACTACCAATAAGAAGAGAGACAGAACTCCGATTGTGTGGAACCAGGAGGCTGAACAAGCTTTTGAAAATATAAAAAATCTGCTAGCAAACGCAACGCTACTGGCTTACCCAGACGACAGTCTGCCATTATGTATATCAACTGATGCTTCTGACTTCGCAATTGGTGCTACTTAGTAACAAATGAAAAATGACATCAATCAACCACTCGCGTTTTTCTCGAGAAAGCTATCAAAAGCTGAAAAAAATTACAGTACATACGATAGGGAGTTACTGGCAGTCCATGCTGCGATAAAGCACTTCAGACACCATGTAGAGGGTCGATTGTTCACAGTTTATACCGATCATCTTCCCATCACATATGCCTTTACGCAGAAAACTGACCCAGCAAGTCCTAGGAGACTGAGACAACTTGACTTTATCAGTCAATTCACTACTGACATTAGGTATGTAAAGGGAGAACTTAATATCCCAGCAGATGCCTTAAGCAGGATTGATGCAGTCTCAGTTCCAACTCAGTTACCATATCCTGAAATCGCAAGAGATCAGACAATGGACTTGGAACTCGAGGAATTACTAACCAATGTCATCCAACTTAAAACTGAGACCTAGGAAAATCCCAGGTACTAGCACTATCGTTACATGTGATGTTAGTACTGGCAAGGACAGACCGTTCTTGCCCAAACAATATCAAAAAATGGCGTTCAATAGTGTGCACAACCTGTCACACCCAGGACCCAAATGTACTGCAAATTTAGTATCATCACGATTTGTTTGGCCTCATGTGAAAGCCGACTGTAACCTATGGGCAAGACAATGTCTGAATTGTCAACAGTCCAAAGTCGGTAGACATATGAAATCCCCACTCAAACGTTTCAAGAAAACCGAGCGATTCAAAACCATACACATCGATTTGGTTGGTCCATTACCACCATCTCGAGGCAAAAAATACCTGTTGACGATGATAGATCAAGCCACAAAATGGACAGAGGCAATCCCAATTGCAGAAATGACAGCCCCTATAGTTGCTGAAAAACTCTACATTAATTGGATAGTCCGTTTTAGCGTGCCAGAGGTAATTGTAACCGATCAAGGCCCCAGTTTGAAAGTTCACTTTTCAATAAACTAACGTCCAAGCTGGGTGTAAAACATAATCACATCACAGCATACCACCCTCAAGCAAATGGTGCTGTAGAGAGGTGGCACCGTGCTCTAAAAGCCTCCATTATGGCTGCAGACACAAAGAGATGAATTGACGTCCTTCCAACCATCTTACTTGGCCTCAGATCTGCACTACAATCAGACACAGGATTTTCTACAGCACAACTTGCGCTAGGCAAAGAGCTACGCTTACCAGGTGACTTCTTCACAACTAGTGAAAATATAAGTCCCAAACTGATGGTCCAAAACATCAGGGATGACGCAAATAGCATCATATCACAAGAAGTTCTACATGGCCAGCCCAAAGTCTATGTATCAAAGCATCTAGCCAAAACATCTCATGTGTGGGTGCGCGATGACAGACTTAAAGGCTCACTTGAAAAGCCATACGCCAGCCCATACCAGGTCATATCACGTGATGACAAAAACTTTGTCATTGTGATAGCAGGGGAACAAAAAACAGTCTCAATTGATAGACTTAAACCTGCATTCCTGGTTACTGAGGATAGAGGACAACTTAAAGCAACAATCAAGCAAAAGGAATTAGAGATCAAACACAATAGTGATCTCACATCCTCATTGTCTGACCAGACTGACACATCAGTCGAAATCAAAACTAAAAATGATTTACCAAATGCAGAAGTTCTTAAACAACATTCAGAGCCTGACCCAAACAAGTTAGAGTTAGCTGCTCCAAATCCAAAAACGAAAAAAAAGTGTCAAATTCAATGATGACACTGTGGAGATATTATTCGACCCTTTCGAGCCACTCATAAAACGGAAGAGAGGCAGACCCAAGGGCTCCACGAAAAACAAAAACTTACAAACTACTCGCAAGTCTGCTCGGATTGCACAAAAATCATAGAGTCACAAATTACAACCTATACTCACGAGTAATTTGCAGTCAAAAGTTAACATCCTCTAAAGATTAACTTTGACGAAAATCCCAGAATTTAAGCTAAACTAACAAAGCTATTCTGGAGAACTAGCAAACTCGATGATAGAAATTAATAAAACACCTCTAAAAACACCGAGGATAAACCAAAAATACATTCCCCGTTGACTGAGCATTTTTAAAAATTAAACTCAGCCTAAAAAACAAAAATAAGTGATTTGCCAGAGCCAGGACTCGAACCTTTACTCCGCACACTCGATCGAGCATTAAAAATACGGTGCGTCACAAAAACATGCCTGATAAAAACTCATCATTGAGTACAACAACCTCGATGACGAAAGAACACGCACGTGCGTAATCCACCCACGATCGAGAATTCACATCACTTCTTATCAACACACAAATGCAGGTGAAAATTTCTATTGTCAAATATTGCGAATCTTTGAAATACGATTCCTCGACTTAGAATAAACCAAAACATGTCGAGTTTGACATCAAATTGCTAGTTTTCACATGACCTATTTAATTGTGCGAAGTAAACGACAGATAAGGCGAGAGAAAAATAGACCAACCCTAAACATGAACTTAGAACAAACTTCATTTGTCTTACAAACGTTCATGCGTTTAGGTCGTCTTCTTATTTCTCACTTTCTACTATTTTCATTATATTTTCGTGTCATTTTTATATTTTTTGCTGTTGCAAAAGCCCTTAGAACAGTTTCATCTGTCTCCAAACCCTCTCCTCACACAACTTTAAAAACATTTTTGAATTTATTTCTCGAAAACCACACCCGATCATGTCTGAAAACCAGACCAAATCCGAAACCTCACCCCAGCCTGATGAATCTGCAGAGGAACGCCTCTCAGACAAAATGCGTAGGCAATGCATTGTTGACCAGGCCAGGGAAGAGGAACTACTGCGAGAAGAAGCTGAGGATACTCTTTCAAACCTACCTCCTCCCTGCAGTCCCATCTGATAAATATTAAGGGAAATGTCTCCTCTTGTCGTACCTTTCCTCAATCCTATCCTAGGACGATTCCCCGACTGTACAACCACCACCGGCGCTCCTGATGGAAGTTGCACCCTCGGTGGCAGAGGCAGTGGAACCCATTGTTCCCCCTCCCCCACAATGGACAATCCAAACTCGAGCAATTGAGTCAAAACTTGAACCCATTGTGGCAGCTAGGCTACCCACACTCTGGGGTACACCTAGGGGCTACGTTGGAGGGTCCATCACCCAAAGCAACGTGCCCCCTTCTCAAATGTACTATCCTAACTCTCGTCCCACTCCTTACTCTCGCCAGGATAATCATGCCCAGTGAGCCCCCCATTGACAGGGTAGAAATAGTAGGATGTCCTATAGGGACACCGATCAATATCGTAGCCTAGGTGCGGCCTTTGCCTCCTTCCTCCACAATTGGGAGATGGAGAAGAAAGATGGTAGACACTAGGTCCCACAAAATATTAAGTTAGGGTAGGATTTGGCGGATGAACTCCCCCTATTTTGGTATCGCTTTTGTGCGACGCAAAAGCTGTGGAGGAGTGCTGTGGGGTTCACCTGCACCCGCCAAGATAGGCTCAGCCTATATACGCATACGACGATGAGGCGCGTGACGAATAATATATACGAACCACTGATCGGCGTGAGTTCGATCGGCGGGCAAAACGCGTCACTCGCTCATGGTGTAGTGAGTGACCAACGGCAAACGGCGAGTAGCGCGGTCCTACGTGAATACACGTATACGCGCACTCGCCGATACGCCGCCCAACTACCTGCGTATATACACGCGTCGCCGTGTCCTATGATTGCCAGCGTGTATGAGGACTTGGCTCTCCTTGGTACCTTGTACGGACACGCAATAGGGTGTACATCTGTATGCCCCAATATCTTCTGGTGGGAAACTCCCGTTCCCACATTATTCTTTGTAAAACATTAAAACAGTACTTACTAAAAGTACAGTAATAATACTTAAAAAAAATCAGCACAATTAGGGGTGAAAAATTTAGGTCAAACAAAAAAAATTATTAATTCAATCTTATTTTGGAAAATTCAATTTTTGCGAGGAAAAAAATACCAAAAAACTGGAAAAAATAGCTAAAACTGTGTAAAATTAGCGGTTTTTATTTTTTTCTGCCTTTGGGACACGCAACTGAATTTTTTTCAAAATACCATGTATTATTACATAAGTGGGAGGTACTTTTGATGATTATTAAAATGTGGTAAAACTCCTTTCAGATTGGTTCTTAGCCCTTTGAAGATTTAAACAGTGAAATTTTTTATGAAGGAATGTGACAAAAATTTTGAAAAAAACTGTTAAAAGTGTATCCTCTTAATGTTTATCATGGACAAAAATTTCAAAATTCTTGGTCTCCTATAACCAAAGAAAATTAATTTTAATGAAAAAACGTATAAAGCCATATTTTGTAAGAATGAGTTTGGGTAGAGGTTCAAAATTTTGGTGAAAATTATTTTTCATTAAGGGGCACATTTTGGCATAATTTTTGTTGAAATACGAATGGAGCTGCAACTCCCTTCTTATTGTCCTAGATCCTTTGAAATGATTGTAATGTAATGAAATTAAAGTTGTTTTTTGTTTGAAAAATATTAAAAATATTTTGACTTGGAATTTTTTATAATAATTCACCTTTTACCGAATTAAATCAGTAGTTTATTGGTTGGTCCCAAACTGATTTTAATAATTGGGGTCTATTGTACAAGCTTTTATTTAATTCACTGCTATGATGAAAAAATACTCCTACTGCTAAGTACCTCTAGTGTTGCAATCACCACACATTGCTGGTCTACGTACCTTTACAATGGGAAGAAACTAGGTGCACTTGAAGCATACCATATAGAGATTGATGAAAATTTTAGATTTTAACTGTTTCAGCGGAATGTTGCAGTAGGGGAGACTGGGGTACCATGGAACACTTTTTTCCTTTTTGTCTTTGATGTGAGCTCGAATTGAGTTAGAAATTTGGGATCAATAAATTTGAAAAGAACAAACCTTCGTCTACAAAACAAAACCAAAAGAAATAATTAAAATGTGATAGTTTTTTTTCTAACTCCGTCATAAAGGGTACCTTCTTTGTTCCATGGCACACTACCCCATAGTGTACCATGGTTTATGTTAAATCGATAAAAATATATTTTGAAGAATAGGCATTTATTCAAGGTATGTTTCTCACTAGAAAAATGTGAAGTGTGGCTAACTATACAGCGTCTAGTAGATTGCTGAGAATTTAATGCAAATTAATAGTGGAATACCTACATTATACTATAGTCTGTATCAAATAAGAAAGCCATGATGTAATCAAAGCCGGTGGTCCGTGGGGGAAGGAAAAGGTAAATATTCACATTATTTAACAAAAGCTATACCTGAAACTGATATTTACTAAAAAGTTTATATGCTTCATATATCTGTGAATTGTTATCGTCTCTCTGGCATCACGTGATTTTTATTTGGTATCTACACAGTAACATAATGCACAATTAAATATTCTTATCTAAAAAGTACCATCTTACCATCCTTGCCTCTAATGTTGAAATACATTACAGCTCCGCCCTACGATTTTATTCGAAGAGGCATACCCTGAATAAAAATTTCAGTATATATATTTAAAAAATTCATTTTTTTCTAATTTCAGTGATGACCCGAAGTAAATGAAATAAAATCAAAAATTTTTTATTTGTGTTTATCTTTCTCCATTTGGAACAATATTACAAAAAAATACATTATCTATTTTATTCTGAAAATGTTTTTGGTTCAGTTGTGTTATCAGTAGAGTGCGGATATTTCAGAATTATTAAGATTAAAATTCTATGAAAACTGTATTTTCGGCATTATTAAGAACAAAAATAAAACCTTCAGGCAATGAAAATACTACCAAAATACTTCAAATTTCAAATTTTTGTCTAATTCTCCAATTTTCTATATGAAAATGATGAATTTTTGAACGAGAAATTCAACAAGCTTATTTCCAGAGCTCTATATCCTATTTAAAAAGTTATTAAGCTTTTTCAGAAAACTCAATTTTTGTTTCAAATTTTGCTCAATTTTCTGCAGTCAACTCACTTTAACTTCGCAATGGAAAAAAAATTCAATCCTCAGGTAACACTTTTGAATAATTCAGAAGATAAATTTTAAGTTAGGGCTGTTGACTTTTTATTATGGAGTGATGTATTGAGAACAAAATTCAAAAGAAATTAAACGATATTAACCACAATATTCATTTAAAAAATTGAGAAATATAATGATTCTCGAACCATTTATGGCTAAAACAGTGCTCAATGAGTTTACTGATAAGACAACTGAACCAGGGAATGTTCTGATGACATCACAATTTAACGTCCCTATTATCAGCCCACAATTTATTGTAAATGTGATGTAGGTCTGTAGGTGTGGCGATTTGAGTAGGCAACCGACAGGTTGAAAAGCAGCGATTCCTTCATACGGCTACCCCACTTCCGACAGAAGTGTGCGTATATATAAATTTATATCCACACAACCATTCCCCTCTAGTACTTCGATCAAAGATGCAAGTAATACACAATGCTCGTTGAGGGCAGCTATATACAGACTGTTCAGTTGGGAAAACCTGAAAAATCCACGTAGACTAATGTAGTGCGGTCCACTTCTTAGGAGAATGTGTTAACTATCAAAACGGTTACATGAACAAATCAAGTCAGGGTCACCAGATCTGTCGGTCCGTCAGCATTCGGATTTGAACCAGCGACCTACAGTTTGAAAAGCAACGACGTCTTTGCCCCTGCCGACTTAAGTGTGCATATGTATTAGTTCGCCCTTCACATCCTCACAGTGATATTCGACTTTCATTCGATTTTCATAATTTTATTTTCCCTTTCGATAGACTAATATTTATATTATTTGTTTTATCTGTTTTTAGATTAATGAAATAATGTCGTGGCCAAGCCGAAACTTGGCATTGTTAATTAACTAATTTCCAGGAGCCAGTTTATTATTACGTCTGTTAGATGAGTATATATTTATAAAAATATTTTTTGAAAATTTATGATTAAAAATACTTTTTTTTTTCTTTCTTTCTCGTTATAAATTTATATGTACAACTTGTTATTTATTCTACTCTGCTCCCCTATTTCTTTCCCTATTTCTTCTTCCCTTCCCCACTACTTTTTTTCATTACCGTAATTTGTTCGTTCGTGTTGAATTTATTTATTTTTATTTCCCCTAACTCCCCTCATATTCCCTTTTGAACAATTTTAGTTCGACGTGCGACCAAATTTTTTTGTTTTGCCGTGTGATATCTAATGTTTATAATATAGACTTTTTTAACTTTTTTTTTTTTTTTAGATAAAAGTGAAACAATTGGCCAGCTTTTTATTTATTTATTTATTTTATTCATTAATCGTTTTTATTTTTACTATTATAATTTTTTCCTTTGTCCATTAAGTACCGGAAAAATCTAAATTTTTCTTTCAATTTTCATTTTAATCAACCGTATATTTTATTAGAAAGAGAGAAAAAATGATATGTGTAATATGCACTATGGCAGGGATTCGTAACCAATGATTAATATTGGTATAATGTGTATTATATGTTGTTTTTTTTTCGCTCCATTGCTTATTTTTTATAGAAAAATCTTTTTAAAATTTAGTTAAATGAATGAAAAAAAAAAAAATTGTTAGAAAGAATAACGGAATCATGCTTCATATTTCCTTGTAAATAACGATTTGACTTTGTAGATGATGACATTTTTCTGGTCATGGTAGGCTAGTTAAGTACTACGGAAAAAAAAAAAATTTTTTTCGGAGGAAGAATACGAAACTTTTTAGGGTACTTTCATTGGAAATGTCTTGTCATATTTTTATAGGAAAAGTGTAATAATATTGAGTAATTAAAGGAGCACAAAATTAACCAATCATGAAAAACATACTTCAACCGTGAAATAACGCTTGTTTAAATTTTTATTTGTTCGAATTTTGCTAATATTTTACGTATTTCCGTTGAACTGACTGAAAAATATATTTTGCAAAATGTAGTTGAAAAAGTGTGTGTATTATGATTAATTTTTTTTCAAAGTAAATTGACAATAAAATGGCAGTGGTTTTTTCCCTCAAAAATAATCGCTGATGCCTTATTTGTTTTAATTGAGATACTCTACTTGTTTGAGTGAAATATTTATACTATTGTTGGGTACCAGAAAATCATTGTATAATCTAAAGTAAGTAGGTGGTTAGATTGTATCTACTGATTTCAACAACCAACAGTCTCAGCAAATTAGTACAAAATAATGTGTTCACTCCATCACTTTTTATTGCTCTTAATCTTGACAATAATATTTTCGTGAGGAAAAACATTTTCATGAAAGATTTATAAGTGAATTAATAATTTATTATAATATGTCTCCTGGAAAACAGAAAAAAAATTAAATTATTTTTGTAATTTTATGAAAAATGGTTTGCTCAACTTTTGTGTGATTGACAAAAACTATATTTCCTCTCTAAAATGAAATTAAACATTCTCTCGCTGTGAAAGAAAACTGCTTGCATTAATTTGTAATTTCGTTCATTCGAAAACAAGACATAGGTAATTAATATGGGTCCTAATTCCACCATTTCAATAACATTAGATGATGTGCGTTGCCCTTGAATAAATTATGAGTGAGCGATTCGATTGATGAATATTTTCATGTTTTCGTGAATTCAAAAATGAGCATTTCATTTTTATAGAAAATTCCTTAAAAAAGGTGCCTATCTAGTGGGAAAACTTATTGCAAACTTATTCAAATCACATCTTTCATCATCCTTACATTTTTGGTTCAAATGAAAGAATACACGTCGATAAAATTAAATTATTTCGTTTATCGTTCCAGAATCGCATTTTTCAAATATGGTAGCGTATACTTAAACATGATTTATTTGTTTTGATTTACCTTGTAATAAACAAAACAAAAACCAAAAAAAAAACAAAACAAAAACCAAAAAAAACAAAAGAACTTATCTTTAATTTTGTTTCTCTTCAAACTGCTCCTTTATTTTTCAAAATTTTTTGTTTATTGTTCTATTTAGGATGGATATAAGTTTGCTCTTACTTTAGGAAATAAACAGGAAATCATGTAATTCGAATTTAAGTTCGAAATCATATTTACACGTTTCTCAATATTCTTTTTTTTATGATTCTATTACAAAAAATGAAAGAACATCTCGACTAATTTATAATCCCACAGTGTACTAAGACTAAAGCTTGAGCTTTACACAATTGATAGTGAAAAATGAAAAATACATTAATTTGTACTCAACTTACATAGATACTATAGGTATCTGTATGAAAACAAAATAGAATTAAATTTTTTTCATTTCGCAAATTAATTGACGGGTTTAGACTTGAATCAATTTAAAAAGTGGCACTTCATTTATATATACTTTCGAAATTCGTCAAGTACCTATCTACTTACATTTATTAAGTATACATGCATTTTTTACTGCATTTTGTAGAATATTTCTTCAATCCGGTTTCCCAGAATTGGAGTTCATTACAGGTATATTATATTATCCGAACAAATAAAAATTCTTAGTCTATATAGTACCTACCTACTTTTTGAAAAGTAGAATCGATTCAAACTCACTATATGCCTGTGACTAGCAAATTATCTTAAATTTAGTCTTCAAATACGTACAAATTGTGTGTAAAGTACCGTTTGAAATGCATTTTTAGACGACGTTTTCGTAGAATTTTATTATTGAAATTCTCTAAACTTAAATTATGTTTCACATTGTTTGGGTGATTTCCGTTAGAATATTATTGTTTTTATTCGATCGATTCAACACAAAAAAAAAAAAAAAAAAAAAGGTTATTTTAGTCATATTTTAAATAAACGAACTCGCAAAAAATTAAGTTGGTATAGGTACCAGACATATTGTTTTTCCTCCGATTTCATTTCATCAAATAGGTACCTAAGTTTTGTTTGTTTCTATGTTGTAGTCTACCTCTATTTTTTATTATTATTATTATTAATTTTTTTTTCTTATTATTATTATTATTATTATTATTATTATTATTATTATTTATTTTATACTTATGACAGCGAATACGAAATATTTATTCTGTTTAACAAAAAACACTACATACGTATATTTTCCCCTTCATTTATTTTGAAAAGAGTTAGAAATTTTTTTCATATTGTGTATTTATTTTGCGCATCGCCGAAAATTTTTTTTCCTGTTTTTATGATTCCTTATGTATGTATTAATTCCGATAGTAACGTTTATTTTCATGTTTTCCCAAAAAATTGATACAGTGTTGTCTATAAAAAAAAAGAAGTTTTGGATGCTTCTATCATGTACGATTGAAATACGTACAAATGAATGAGTATTTCACTCATCTTGATTATGTCATTCACGTTGTGTCTTCACTTATAGCTGTCATCTCAGTGCCACTTCATCTGTTATATGAGGTACTTACCTATGTTGTCTTGATAATATCAGCAAGGTCATTGATCTCGGTTTCTTGATTCGAATGCAAATCTGGTGTTTTATTCGTATATTCGTGTTTTCTTTACTAGTACGTTGGTAACAACTTTTGTTGACGTTCTAGATGCAAGAGAGAAATACACGTATACCAGGTGTCCACTTTAGAATGGATCAAACGTCTGTAACACTTGAACGTGTTTAGCCGGGTACTTATTTCCGTTATTACAGTACAGCATCTTCAGTAAGTTGTAACGAGTACAAGTGCAGCCTTTCCTTATCCTATGGAAAAGTGATGCAATAAAAAGTTATGATTTTTTCCCAGGGTGAATTTATAAATGGGTCCAGCAGGTCCGGGCCTAATGGCATCACATCGTCTGATGCGCCAAGGGTTTAACTTCATAAAGATTTAAAATTGGGAAAAAAATAGTAAGAAGTGCCAAGATTTTTATTTGCTCGTCAAAATCAAATCTTCCCAAAAAAAATAATAAACACTCTAAATCCACTCATGACCCTTTCTCAGACAATGTTAGTAAGATGCGTCAAGGTCCAAAGCAACGCTTCACCAAAATTATAACCATATCTTCATAATATGCAATGAAGATATACAATATGGCGCTGCAATGATTTAAAATATGTGTACCAACCTTTAAGATATTGCAAAAATTGTGCGAAACATTTTGTTCGGGTTCTTTCTTTACAGTGTTCGCTGTACGAATAATGCATCATACCGGTCTGTCGCTGCAGTTCAACAATCATGGCGTTTATTTTCAGAAAAACCTTGTCGTTTACTATTTTAAAAAATGTGCGAAACTTTAAATTTCAAATTGACTTGTTCAATTTTTATTTTCAAACTTTTTTAAATAATTTGTCTCACGGTGAAGAGGGGTCCATATCTAAGAAGGAGATCTTTTTAAGAAATCCCAAGGTGTGACTTTCAAGGAGCTCATAAAATAAAATAAAAATTTGAATTCACACTTAGGTAGCAAAAAACAAAAACCTCCCTTGAGGAAATCCTGCGGCCGGCCCTGAATGAATGGCCTTGATCGTATTTGTCTCTCCTTCCACCAATCATTTCAAATAAAAGGAACTAATTTGGTTGTATCCTTTGGCTAGGGGTCACACACCCCAAGGCTTTAAAATAATCAGTTACTTATAATACATGTTTTAGAACACAAAAAAGCCCTAAACTTTTTTTTCGTTCGGTCTTTTCTCAATTTATAGCCCCCTTCCCCAGAAATAAATCGTGTATACGGCACTAAAACTAATGAACGAAGACGATTCAAGCCAAGAGCCAATGTAAGAAAATTGAGATTTTTTTTTCTAAAAATTTATAAATTGATAATTTTCTTGATTTTCTGATGAGAGAGTATCTGTTGAAAATGGGGGAAACGAGGTGTTTGATTTGTGCTCGAAAAACGTGTGAAAACTTCTAATTGGCACCAAGTAAGTCGAGCTCCGATAGGCAATTTGAAGTACAAACGTATAAGGGCCAATGAAGATGACAGCCTTAAAAACATCAGAGCTTAACTTATTTGGTGCCGACACTACGATGAAATTGTTTCTAACGATTTCTTACGCGTGAGTTTTAATGAAAATTTTCTCGTTTATACGTAGCCTATGTAGGTAGGTACTCATTTTTACCTGGAACGAGTGGGAAATAAAAACGAAATCGTTTCGAACTACCAGAAATTATTCAATTTGTACGACTGGGCGTATAGATGATTTTTGAATAGTTGGATAGATAGGTAGGTATACCTGACATGGTGGTTTCAAAAGTGCAATAAGTTATTCATCGCGTGTGGACTATGGGCTCTAGAAGAAAATCCGATGGGTATATTGGGTACTAATTTATTCATGACTTTATAACTGGCAACAAAAACGAGAATTGATGCTGCAACATGTATATGGTGTATCTATAGTGATGATGAAGTTATCACTGAGTATTCGAAAATAAAGAGATCATTAAAATATATTCATCATTCATTGTTGTGAGAATAAACGTTCGTGTACAACGAGTCGGTTGTGCTCTATTTTTGAGGTCTGAAGTTTGGGCTTTGGCAAAAGAACATACAAACGTAATGCTTGAATTTTACTTAATTATCTAAGTTACGAATCTTTCATAAATGCTTCGTTGGGGCTGATCATTTTTTCCATTGCCCTCCTCCTCCGTGTAATTTGAACCGACTTATACCAAAAACAAAAAAATAGGTAAGTACTTCTCGAACGATTTTCTGTTAAAAATTAATTTTTATGATCATCCCTGATATGGTTGACCAAAAAATGTCCAAATAAAACGAGAAAAATAACAGGTATACCGATTTGTAGGTACCATTATTTAGAAATCGAAAATTTTTGCATAAGTTGACAGTTGAGTTAGGTATCGCAGCTTTTGGGATTTATCCATAGATTTAGAAATTTTAGGCGACTTATACAGGGTTTAAACTCATATTTTTTGATTTTTTATCCTTATCTGTATTCTGTTACGTAGGGACGTTTTAACTTTCAAAGAATGATTCGGAAAAACAGTATTAACCAAAACGCAGTGTTTCCCTTTTGTCAACTTTTCAGGTATTAGGTTAAAAAGAATAGCCTAAATCAGTGAGCATAAAATTATAAACCATCCTTCAAAACATTCTTAAGTTGTTTTTTTTTTGTTTTTTTTTTCTAGTTTTTTTTTGGATTTCTAGAAATAATTTTTTTTCCAATCGTTAAGCTTATCGTGTATTTTTCTAATTTAAAATTATTCATGATACTTGACTAGTAATTGGTTTTGAAATGGGCGCTATAGACTGTTAATGCCTACATTTGCCTAGTGATGAAGAATCGCTATTACCTTTAAAGTTCTTTAGGTCTATGAGAAACAAATCCGAAGAGCTAAAAGAAACCGAAAAATCAAACATTTTTTCATTTTGTTTCTTCGGAACGTATTATAACCGATTTTTATTTGGGAGTTCCTCTGGAACGATTTACTGGATGAGGACGAAGACAAGGGGGTATGGGGAGGTCCCATAGAGACAATTCGAAAATATGTGGACCTATTGTTTAAAAAAATAAAATTCTACTTATTTTCATTTGAAGAGAAAATTACAGAACCTGATGCTTACAGCTTCTCCGCTGAGAACCGAATTTATATGGTGGATGAAAGTAGGAAAGGAATGGGGAACCCACTGATTTTCAAGTAAGTTCTATCAAACTAGGAGGAAAAAGTACTTGTAAAATATTCGAAAATTCTATTTTCGTCGAGTCAGTCCAAACACGCTGAAAAAGAACTGTTCGAAAATTTTGTTAAATTTCCAAAAATCCACAAAATTTGCAATAATTTAACTATTATCAACAATAGATACAATTACAAAATTGAAAAAAAAAAAAAATTGTTGTTTGATCAGTTTCTGGCACCTTTGTCAAAAATATGTATAGGCCCATTTGTACTGCTCAACCTTATAGTCTATTTACATTAAAGCAATACTTCATAATAAATCATTGATTTTTAATGGAGAAAATGCATTAAATTATTCGTTACTTATATTCTTTCGTATTCATTTAAGCCATCTATAATAATGATTTTTTTTTCATTTGACGACATTTAAGAAACAAATTTTCAAACAAGAAAATATGGTTTATGATGCGGTAGCTCTAAATGCAGACTTCCATTTTTTTTCTCCAGAATATCGAAAGGTTTTACTTAATGTTAACAAAAAATAAAATAAAAATAACTTCAAAATCTGAGGATGGGCCAAAAATGACCCATATCAACCCCCATCCTTTACATATTAGGAATTTTTATCCATCAGTTGTCGTAGCATCTACGACAGTAAAATTGTTGAAAGTTCATATAGGTAACCATTATGTATAATTCCTGTACTAACGAATTCAAGTTCTGAGAATGAGACTGTCAGAATGCATATCAAAGACGGTTTTGTAACCGTAAGTACGAAGGTAGGCTGTATAATTATAATGTAAAACTTTCATCAGTTTTTAAAGCTTCTCTCAACTTTTCGCGAAACGGTCTTTCTCGTCCGCGGCTCAACGCACACGTCAACATTTAAAAAGTGTCGAGTAAAAAGAGTAAACATTTTATTCGAGACGACTGTGTATAACCCAAGAGTTATAAGAACATACCCCGCAGCAGCTCATGAAACCGCACGACTTTTTACAGTCTTCCATTTGTAAAATTCTTCTCAAAATCACGTATTAGAGTCGAAGATGCACTCAATATAAGTAATTAGTGTTACTTTATACCAGTCTAGTAATTTGTAGTTAATACGAGATTTTAGCATAGATACAAACATTACTAAGTATGCTATGGCTTCGTTCATGTATGTATAGGTGTAGGTATACCACAATATCAAAATTTCTGGAAAATCACAGAAAACGATGAAAATTACACTTTTGAAAATTATTTCGATGGAAACGAATGCTGCCGAACTATGCACCTACATAATTATACCACTTTCCTAAATACTTTCGTTGACGACTCCATCCATTGTACACTGTTTTCAAACAGAATAGCATACTTGAAAACTGTATACGATAGGGCGCATCTTTTAATTTTTTGGTTGGGACAGATTGACACAGAAACCGGAAAGTTTTGCCTGAGATGGTTTTTAATTAAATTTTTATATCTATAGTATAATTCGCTTCTATACGAATAAAAGCTTTTGAAACGAAACTTTTTGAAATCTTATTTGCAATTTTCGTCGTCACATTTTATAAAATTGAAATTTTATTCGATATGCAGCGCGCAGTTTGCATCTTATTAATTTATGGCCGCAGTTGAAGCGTACATAAATTGCCTAATGAAGATCTATAGTTCAAACACACACACACACACACACATATATATATATATATATATACAGAGCTTTTGCACAGTATATACACATATATGTATTATTTGGTCTTCGCTTTGAATACAATTATTGTAGCCTATGATATTGAGGAGAATTTGATCGTATTGTTTTATGTGCTACAATTAATCGTATATTGGACAACATATTTTTATTTTCTTTTTTTTTTTTAAGTCATTAATTTTATTTCTTTCGTTGAAGCAGAAAAGTTTTGTCGTTTTTGTTTTTTATTACTCGAATAACGCATTAGTTGGACGAAAAAGAGAGATTTTTGTAGCAACGCTGTTCGTGAGATTTAACCAGCCAGTCAACAGCTTCGTTAAATTTATACCATAAAAGATTAAAAAAAAAAAAAAACAATTCAAATTTAAATATTACTCGGAAATTATTGAAATTTCTTAACAAAATTTAAAAATAAACTCTAATTTTATTGTAATATTTTTTGCTGCTACGTACTGATTTTCCAACCGTTTCGAAAAATCGTTAAAAATTTAAAGTCATCAGGGGTTGTAGTAGAAAATGTTTTATTATTGAAATAATGCTACACTTATTCATATTATTTTTTCTCTTTGTAACCTAGTTTAATTAAGTTCAGAAATAAAGTTTAAAAGGAATTAATTATTAATTTCTGGAATATGGTGGTGGTTGGGTTGGTCTCCTGAATGAACGATTGAAATTCTCTATTCTCTTACTCTGTACCTTCACTAGGGTGGCAATTCTAACCTGCGAGTAATTTTAGTTTCTTTAATTTCCTTCAATAACTAAGCGACCGATATAGTGTAACAAAAAAATTTCAGTATGAAAATAATAATGTACTTACACAAAGTTTGAAATGAAAAGACTTTAGTAGATTTTTTTTGTTACCATCGTAGGGGCTAAAAAACAGAGCAATAATAGAAAGGTAGTATTTTCTTCAAAATCATATAACAATTATAATTAATTTTTTTGTTATTGGAAAGATGAAAATGATCAAAGAAACTGACATAATGAGACTGCAAAATACTGTAAATGAATATAATTTTTTCCATCTGTATGTCAATGTTCATTTTCAGTTTCCCAATAAAATTATAACGTAATACAATACCAGTTATTCGATTTAGAAGAGAATACCCTTCTGTTATTCATCCCGTAGGCTATCTAAGCTCTTTCAATAGATAGGAAAAAAATTTACAAAAATTCGTTGTCTCAAAGTTTATGTCTGTCTATATGTTTATTTTGAAATAATTTTTATTGTATAATGCTTAGTTATCAGGAGAAATTTAAAAAACTTAAATTAGTCACACGTTTCAGCCCCCTTATCTTGTAGAAACACTGAATAAGGAGTTGAGGCATTTTTAGATCTTATACAGACCACATTCATCATTATTTAGTTGGGTAAAACAACAAATATCTACTTGAAAAATTTTTTTTTGCAACACCGTTCGATGAAGTAGATGATTATAAGCACCTTGACAGTATATAAAACGGACGATTTTATAAAAATCCATAATGTAAATTATTTATGCATCGTTTTTTACTTCATGCACCATCTTGTGCACATGCCTTACTTTATACATTGGTTTTTATACACATTTCACACTTCATTCCTCGGGATCAATTTTTTTCAATTTTTTTTGGGGGGAAAGGGGGTGTTGCGAAAAATATTGAATGACACGCGTGTATATATAGTCTATTCCAAATAAAAAATACATGACGTCACAGAGACAGTGACATCTCACAGCTGTGTCAAGTTAAAAATATTGGCGTAAACAAAACCATTTTGGATGCAGCCTTCTTTGAATAGGGTGAATACCTATTCCTTTCCCCTTGGTCCATTGACTCATATGACGTCATGTCTTTTTTATTTGGAACAGACTATTGTAGGTGATTGACACGAGTATCAAAATCACTCACTTTATACGCTTGTATCACAAATAACTATTTTATGGTCCGTTTTAAGATCAGGCCTTGAATATTATTTTTATCGTTAAAAAATAAATTTTATTTTTTGTTTTCAAACTACAAACCTCCTTGATAAATTTCCTATTTTTTGAAGGAGTTACTTTTAATCCTACTCCTGATTTTCCTCTATCGAATTGGGGTAGTAAATTAAAATTCTTCAAACAATTGCATTCGATGAAGGTGTTTTGAAATTTGAAATTTAAAATATTATAAACTTTAACTTTTTTTTTTTCTTTCAGCCTGAAATAAGAAGATGATCTCAAATACGTTTTCTGCCACTGTCTTGCAGTAATTTTAATCTTCTTGGATAAAATTAGCTGTACTCGTTTAATTCTAACTGGTATAGAATATATCCTTTTTCAATATTTAAACCGAAGGTGAGTAGTCCTCTTAATTTACTCTGAGGAGCCAATACATACATACATACAATCTTCCAATTCGTTCATAAACCGTTGCTAGCATCACGAAAGGTGATGATAAATTAATATGTAGGTATTTATCTAAAGCCCAAAAAATATTTACGCGAAATAAAATTTCTAACTCTGACCATTTTTCTTAATTTGTTTTTTTGTTGGTAACAATAAGCAGGAAAAGTACAAATTTTTTTACGTACCTACTCATGTATGAAAAATATTTTATTTATTTATTTGTTTTCTTTTGCGTTAAAAACAACGTACAAAATTTTAATTATAAAAATATTTATAATTTAAGGAGCAAAGTGATTAACGCATGTAAATTTTAAGTTTTACGAATTTTTTTTATGTTCACCATTCAGCCGATACTCACCAAATGTCTTTCTTTTCGTGGAATGATATTTAGTATTTTTTTAAATTTTTTTTTGTGTGTGCTAGAAGCAGACTGATCTCTATGCAACAGTATTAACTGTTTTTGTTTTCATTTTTTTTCCTCTCTCTCTTTCTCTTTCTCCTATACATATAAATTCGTCTGCTTTTGATGCGATCAAAATTAAGTTGGTTAATAATCTTAAGTTATCTTTTATTTTACCATAAAACATAGTACATTGTACCCATATACGTGTAATTCGTAAAGAAGGTTTAAAAAAGTATTAATTACTATTTTTTGTCCTATAACAAATTATTTATTTTTTGAATAATTGAAATCAATGAAAAATATTAATCGAGAATAAATAAACATTTGGCTTTGGTGAAGGTTTAACAATTTTATTTCAATCAATTAAAATGAGTAAATTTTCAAACTAATTATAACTCTGTCAATATTCTATACTTACAAATATTAATTTTTTTTCCTCTTTTTGGAAAATTCATTCCACATTGCAATCAAATATCTACGATTTTTTATTATTATTATCATTAAAATGCTTTTGTGGTTGTTGATTAAAATATACATGGCTTTTGATGTTTTTTGATTTTGTAAATATTTACAATAATAGTTGCATATTTTTATTGTTATAATTATATATTACTTTTATTATTAATTATCGTGAATAATTTATATTAATTCCACAAACTGTCAATAAATGTTTATTTATTAATAGAAAAAAATTTACATTTTATTTTGTTGAATAAATTATTTTTAACCCGAGAAGTGCTCAGTCGTTATTGACTACCCGAAGTAATTTAAAAATGCGTTGAAAAACGCTATACGTCTTGAGTAGCTGGGAAAAATGTAATTTCTTTACTTGCTCGGGGGAGTCTGAAATTTTCATCGCAGGTAGGAAATAAGGTGAAATACCTCTTCACACATAACGAAGACATTTACTCTATCTCTAGCGGTTGGTAAATTATTCACGTTAAAAGTTTTATAAACCTGGAGAAATTTTTACGTACTTCGCGTACGATCGGTTGCATACTTCTGACCATTACAGGCGCTACGATTACCAATTCGACATAGTGGATTCCACATCGTTTGACTATGTTGCGCTTTGTTCGAAGAGCTAAAATTTTACACCATAGAGACGAGTAGGAAAAATGGAGAAAATTTAGTCACTTTTTTGTCTGTCTCAACAATTCGTGAGATATTCGCGTTTAACGTTTTTGGAATTTCGGGAATCGGTTACATAATTTTGACTACTGCAGGCGCAACAATCAGCAATTCACGATAAATTTAACTGTTTAATAACTTCTTAATTAGTATTTATAATCTTATGAAGCGCCAAAAATAAATGGAATAAATGAATAAATCATTCAAAAAAAATAGTTCTAGAGTTGGGCTGCTCGAGTCTATACAGCATTTTGACGAGAACATTAATATTTCTGAACAATTTGATATCGTAGAGACTGCAGTAAACTTGAAGCTATTAGCTGTGTTCGATATAGCAAAAACAAAGGAACCTTAAAATCTTCTGGAGGGCTATCCTGTTAATGTTTGGACTTGATTTACTTTTTTTTGGCGCTTATATATGTATATAGTCAACTATAACAGAGTCGCCTCCTAAAAACTTTTAGGTCTGCTCTTTTTTACCATGTCGAGCACAGCTATTATTTTTGAACCTAGAGGAGTGTTTAATCGTAATTGACAACAAGCCGAGAAAACGTTGCTCCTGAAGTAGCGCGTAAAGAAGTATATTTCTCAACTTGTTCTTAGATGGGTGAAATTTTCACTGTAGGAGGTAGATATTAATGTTTCCCAAGAGGATACGAAAATTTTGTTATTTTTGATCTATCTCTGATGGTTCATGAGATATTCGCGTTTAGTTTTTCAATTCTTGGAAAACTATTTCAATTTCGTATTTATTTTAAGCGTACAACACGAACAATATTATTAGCCATCGAAATTTTAAGCGTACAACACGATCGATATTTTCATCAATCAAAAGTTTCAATGTACAATATAGATTATCAGCAATTAGATTGTGTATATTATTTATAAATTATTAAAAACAATTTATATGCGAAAAAAAACAAAAAACGAAAAGTGCTTTATGAATAGGTACTTAAAATATTTTTGTTGCCAATTATATCAAAACATTTTGACTTTAGTCCTTGCTAATTGAGCAATCCACGAAAATTAATGACAGGCGGTCTTATATAAACTTGTTTTTAGGGGAGGGGGCAGAGAACACACACAGATTTACTAATAGAATACCTACTCAAAACTACGAATCATTCACTGATACCTTTGTACAATTAAAATATATACAAGTATGAAAAAGTTCAGTTTCTCAATATGCAAATTCCTCAATAACTCCTTCCCATGGGGTCACAAAATTTCTCAAAATGTTCCTCATAGTTTTCTGAGTGGCGGTACTAATGTTTAAGGGTGAAAAATTTCGTCTAAAATGTTCTATCTCTTACCAATCTCGAGATTTTTGTAATTTTAGCTATTTTCAACTAACATTTAGAAAAACGTAATGCTTCACCAAACATTGTCAGTAACAATTAAAATATCGATGTTTCAAATTCTTTCGATAGTTACGTATGAGTTGAATAAAAAATAATATTAATCGGAGTTTAATGTACCCAGTAGTTCAAAGAAGTTTAACAGAGAGCGTTAGGTGGTATCTTTCTTTTCTAGAAAATAAAATAGTTTGCAACAACTCGTGTAGATGGCGCTATACACACTGTTTTATTGATTTTTTCGAAAATATTAACCAAAATTTTTGTTACTTTAATTCGATAAGCTAGTTGAGTCTATACACGAAAACTAAACGGATGGAAATTTCTGGAGTTGCCATTTTCAATAAAATTAGCGCAGTTACTAAATTTAGTTGTTTGATCACTGTACACAACATCGATATTAATTATGGTGAAATATTTGATAGCAATCTACGTGTTTTCTGAACAGATAATTTTCAGAAAAAAAAAATTAATTAATGTATTATTCAATAATACATGAAAATATTATTTTAATCTACTTTTAGGGTCTGCTGGGGACTCACCGACTGGATCAGTCTGAAAATAGACCGAAAATTTTAAGACAACGCTCAACAAACATGACCGAAATCACCAAAGAAAGGACCGAATCAGAGAAATAAATTCTAATCTGTCCTAAACAATTCTTAAAGGAAGACTATGATGTTAACTAAGAAACTTTACAATGCTGAAACCATTCAGTGGTTTGTAATTTAAAAAATAAATATGATACTAATGTTATGTTATTCAGTTAATTAAAAAAGTCGCAAACAGGCAAATTATTTGTTTCAGCAAATTCAAAGCATTGGAAGATTATTCAATGAATACCTTTTTCTCGGTGAAATTTAGGCTTTAGATTCCTTACATCATTGTTCACTCCTAGTTGATCTTTTTTTCCAAATTTCGACTTGCAAATAGTCAAAATTGAGATATTTTTATGCCACAAGCCACAAGGTCAATGAGCTCAGTTTTTCTTCGCCAGCATGACTTTTTCACAACTTTTCGCAGAATTTTTTCGCCATTATTCCTTTGGACCGATTGAGATCAGCACCATCGATTCAAGCATCTGAGGAAACTACTTCAATTTTGCTAAAGAGCAACAAAATATTTTTCAAGAATTTTTCCTGAAAAATTGTTAGCTTTTGACTTCCAGTTTCTATATTGGGATGTAAGATCAAAGTTGCTGACATCTAGTGGAAATTTGTTGAACCAGCAAATGAGTGATCATTCACAAGAATAAAGACAAAAATGCGTAAGATCCTACGGAAAATACGGCCAAATGAAAGCTGAAATTAAAGTATTTCCTGATTGTCGCACAATGTTACTTTTCTACTTTGATTAAATCCGTTTGTTTAGTCGTTGTTACGATGTTTTCAAATAAAATAGTTGAGTTCATATTTTAAACTGTGTTTAATTTCAACGATTTTAACTCACCTCAACAATATGTAGTAATGTATAGTCAAAGTTCTAATAGCTCAAATTTCTTGTTCTTTGACCCATTTATTTCTTGAGGCCTCCTCTAAATTTTCATTTTTTTCGAACAAATAGCTACCTATTTCTTTTTTTAAGATAAAAATTTGAACCATTTCCTATACTCACTGATGATTGATAAATGCTGGAGCATTGATTATTGATCAGCAAATACCGAGTGTGTTCACACATTTGCTCAGCATGAGTTCATGCTTAAAACGCTCAAGAAATTAATATTGGTTGGAAAATGCTGAAAATTTCCATTATTTTGTCTTAAAGTAAGACAATAATTTTTTATAATTGAACAAGTACACCGGTTTGGTTCTGAAAAAAAAGAAAACGATGGAAAAAATATTATTTGATGTTCAAGTAATATTTTTATTTGACATTTAAGTCAAACAGCACATTTTCAATTTTTCATCCACTTATGTCAGAAGCCAGAACTTTTGAAAATGTTCATAAGTTCTTGCTCAAAAATGAGCATATACTCCAAATGAGAATATACTTTTAAATGCCAAGCATTTGTTTCTAAAGCATTTGCTGAACAAATGTTCAAAATGCTAGAGCATAAAAAAAAAGCAAATGCATGTTACCATCCCTTCTCACAATTCTTTTCAATTGGTTGGGTTGGGTAAATGGAAGAGGGGTGTCTGGCTTCACTGAATGCCGGGTAAAATGTAGCATATTGTGCTTATATACTTTGTTCATGCTAAGAATTGTGTGATGTCAGAATCATTTATACGTCATGTGGAAAAGGTATAGGTATATGCTCATTGTTATACAATAATAAACATAATTTTGTAGAGTAAACGAACATGTTGTTTTAAGCGGATAAGTGAATATGTTTTATCACATGCTGCACTTTTTAGTACAAACTAATTATAGTATAATCCATGTGCTCCTTGCAAAAAATTTTCATTATTGTTTTGGGTGGAGGGAGGTTGTTATTCAACCTTCTCTTTCACTAAAATAGAAAGCAACATTAGGTAAATGCTTTTGTCAATAACTTTTGAATATTAAACACAAAAAATTTTTTTGTTAATTCTTTCTGCAGTGAAAAATATTCCATCCACTGATATTGTGTATTCTACCCTTACAATTTCTCAGCTATTGTGTTACGGGGTACCTATGTTTTTTCTTTAAAAAATGTGATTCACCGACATTATTGATTGTGAAAATGTATTTAATTTAGGCTAATACAGTGATGATTTTTATTCAAACTCAAATTTGTGGGAGGACCATGGCCTATGGCCCATGCTGACCCACACATAGCTAAGCTACTGATGATGTAATTCCACTTGGAATATTGATATATAAAATAATCCTAAGGGTCGTATGTCCTTTGATTATACTATAGTACTGAACCAGTAAAGAATAATGATTAAAACATGTAGGTTCTAAATAGGCAACCATCGCGTACCTGTTCATGTACTTTAAACTACCTTTATGTATGCTATTCTTGAGAATTTAAGGGATGACTCTCATCAAATGTATTCTAAATTGCTGAACTCAAACAAATGAAAGTATTCACCAAGTATTCTCAGGTTGCCTACTTTTATGCCATCATCTCTTGACATTACAAAGTACATTAGGCTTATGGAGTTTTACTGGTCCTGAAAGTTCAATCTTTTCCATAAACTTTAGAAAATTTGGGATGACAGCAGGAAGGTCCACAGATCCTTTTTATAATCTGTGATCCCAGACTTGAATAATTTTTATTTGGAGGATCTGTGATCTGTGATTTGAATCATTTTCTGGAGAATGATTTGGAGTATCTATTCAAATCTTTTTTTCAGGATCAGTTTTTTCAAATTTTTCAAAGAAAAAAAAAGGAATATGAAAAATATTTTTAAAAATTATTCATTAATTTTTTCAAAATTTATGAAAAAACATTTTTTTTAAATCATACACAGGTCCTATGAAAATGATCAGGATGGATCCTTTTATCCTATATGATCTGTGATTCAGATTCAGACCATTCTTTGGGAAGTAATTTGTGATTTGGACTCGAATCACTTTTTAAAAAATTGAAAAGGATCTGTGATCAAAGTCATTTTTTTGGTGATCTTGCCCAGTCCTGTCTATATTATAAATAACAGAATTTAGTAATGCATCTAAGTTGAAAAACTGACCCAAAATCAAAAAGCAGAGTCACTAATTTTGACTCAGATTGGAAGAACAACCAGACAATGTTGGTAAACATAATTTTTACACCAATTTTTGGTCCATAGAAATGAGGATTTTTACATTTTATATACTTATACCAACTCATTTTCCTCAAGTCAATTTTATGTTATTTTAGACTGAAAACAGATGTAAGAAATGTGAAATTTTAAACCAATTTTCAGTTTGTTAAAAAGATAAAAGATGTACCTATACCCTCTTCATGCTGACAAATTAATGAAATCACACTGTATCCACATTTATCTGCTTGAAATCCTGTGTCCATTTACTAAAGAAAATGATGATTTTCATTGTATAACAATGTCTATCAATATTTATTTTTCTGTCCCCAAAAAACTGCCACATCAAAAGGTTATTCTGATGTCATACACTTCTTAGTGTGAACAGAATATAGCTTGGTATACTCAGAGACATATATAATTAAAGAGATGTCCAACTCTTTATATGCACTGTGGTACAAAAATGTGACAAAGATCTTCGACCATCATCATCATCATCATCATCATCATCAACAAAAAGTCAACTTTGTTCAACGCTCTGCGCACCTTTTGTGAAAACAGACATCTCTATACCAATAAACACACACACTATCAAGCTATGGCACATGCGCAGTAACAAATATCGGACTTCAAAATGTTTTATAACATTCCATCTTTGTCATATTTTTGATCGAGCATTGGAAATCTTTTTAGCTGTATGTCTATCGGTATACTTCTCTGATTGATCATGAAATTTACAAAAAATGTACAATTTCAGGTTGTTATCAAAATAATACTGTATTAATCAAAATCATTAGGATAATTTTTCTTTAACTATTTACTGAGGTAAAAAGTTACTTCCCCAGGTAAAAGAACCAACTTATTCTGAAAAATTTGAGCAATTTACACAGATAAAACAAGTAGTCATTCTGAATGGTTGGAATGTTTTGGTTGCTACACAGGTTTTACCTGGGAGTTCATTCCGAATGTACCTATGAGGTGTGGTATATCAACTGCAGGTCTGTTCGGAAAGGATAAAAAAAGAGCAAAATTTGTAGCACTCTTTAAAATAGCAGGCTTTTCCGCGTAGAAAAGAAAAATTATACCAACTTGCTACGTAAAAACTGCCGAATTTCCTTACCCGATGACTCAGTGAATAAGTTCTGATGCACAGTTTTCCTGTTCATTTATACATACCTGTATATATCACAAGCACTATGTGCATATCTTGCCTTCCCTTTTTGGTTTTTAACGAAACAAATCTTTGAATAATTGTTTTGTTAATTTGTTGAAATATCAATTTTTTGTGTTTTTTTATTCAGCAGAACTGATGGAGAATTCTAAACCGTACGGCCTAGTAAAATAAGGCTTTGACGATGAATTAATTATTATATGTACAGACTTTCACAATGTTTTACTAAAGTCCTACAGATGAGTTCGGAAATACGCCATTTTGTATCCTACAGCTCAGAAGTGGATTCATTGACAGTTATGTCAAATTTCAGAAACTATTATACTTAGTTTTAGATGCTTTCATTAATTTTATAGAACTTCTTCGTTGTTTCACTGGGAATCTACTTTCGCCTAAAAAATTGAAGTGCCAAAGAAACGAGCCTCTCATCACACATAATTCTATGGGAATGGCCTATACTATCAGAGTTATCAAACGCAATTGCAAGAGAACCATTGTTTGAAGAAAGCTGGAATTTTCCTGATACATTAATATATTGTTTGCTAAGAATTCTGTGAAAATTTCGTTGTGTGATTCAAATTGTGGATACAAAATGGTGTATGGCCGTACATGTATCGACGAGCTCTAGTTTTATGCCTGAGTGATAAAAATGCTCCACCTCCGTATATCCTATGCTTCTAGTACATAACAGAGCCGGTTCAAATATGAAACAAATATTAGTTTTTAAATAAGTTTTCTTTAAAAAACCTACTTACTACGCTTGGTGCGGTATTGGCTCCCAGGGTTGGGGGTGAGTACGTTTTTCATTTCATGACCTCAGGAAAATTTTGGCACCAATAACTCAAATTCATTCATGTATATGTATACATATAGTGTAGAGAGAAATATGTTAATTTCTTGTTCCCATGGTAAAAGCCGTAATTTTATTCCATAATCACAAAATTCGGTACGAACATTGGTACTAAGCCACGGACCAGACCTATTGATTTTGGCGCTGATCGGCCGCACGGTACTTCCGGTACCATCTCTTTTGTTTTTATTTTGGCTATAAAATGCTCAGTTTTGCACTAATAACCAGGAAATTCGAAAAGAATATTAATTTATTTCAATAAATTGTAGTGCGCTACCAATTTTGGCGCGGATCAACCGGACGGTACTTCCGGTACCGCTATTTTTGTTTCTATATTCGTCATAAAATGCGGAATTTTGGAAAAATATGAACGAAATTTTAAACAAATATTCTTTATAATTTATTGTGGCATTCTACCAATTTTGGTACGAATCGACCGGACGGTACTTCCAATAAAGCTTTTTTTTCCTCTTTTCTTTCTAATTTGCATGAACTTTTCTTTTTACAAAAATTAACACGTTCATGTTTTCTTTTTTTTATTTCATAACTTTACTATACTTCTGTGGATTTATTTGAAATTATATGATTATTTACCAAACTTTATCACCATAATTAATTTTTCCATTTCAAGAAATAATGGTTTCAAATTTCACATTGTCTAATATTTTGTGAGCAGCTAACAAATTTCATACAATCGTAACGTACCATTAACGCATATAAACTTACAGACAATTAATGTGACCAACAAAATTTATAATGTTTTTGTCAAAACCTACTTTTTCCAGCGAGGCTTGCTGCCCTAGAGATTTTTGAATTTTCTTCTATTACCCAGTCATTTATACAACGCAACAAAATTATTCCAATCTAAAAATATTGTACTTACCTAGATAAACTTTGAAACAAAAAAGTTTCTATATTTTTTTCCCATAACCATCACAGAGGGTGAGAACGAGATACAGGAGGGTACAAAAGGGAATGTTTTTTTTCCTAAATTATAATAGTATTATTTTCGTATTGTTAAGAAGCCGAAAATGAAACGCAAGAAATAGGGATAACTAAAGCAATTAGTACACTGAAATTTTTCACCAGTTTTCATGCCTGTGCATACACGGTCTCCCTAATAATAGAAATGAACATCGGAGAAATAATATAAAAACCGGTAGGTTGTTCTATTAGATATATTCATTCGCATCTTTTCACGTGATTTCTCTTATGTTGAGTTTCCGTTTTTGAGGACATCATGTATGGAGAGGCGTGAAATATAGTATACAGACCGAATATTGATTAAAAACATCAATGTGCCAATTTCTTTGCATATCATTCATGTCGATATTTCATTTTCAGATTCTTGAAAATTCAAAAATCATAGGCTATGTAATGATTTTGTGAAGAAAAAACTCTTTTTTGTCCCCTCTAGAATATATCTCAACCATTATAATAGTTATGAAGAAAATGTTACAGTAACTTATTTGTCTCAAATTTTATGCACATTATTTTTATGCTGAAGTTGTTGTTGTTGTTGGTTTTTTTTTTATATCCTTTTGTTATCGAGGAAAATTCAAAAAACTAAACATATGCCGGATGAATTGTTTTGACACGCACCATATGAAAACCCCATTTGGTGTGTGCTAAAATTATTCACAATGTAAAACTGTACAGATGAGATGAATGTGTTTGCAGCACAACACAATTAGGGATTTAGAGCACTCTGCAAGTATCGATAATCTGTAGTATCAGGTAGTGAACCGTGTGTTTTTGTCTCTTGCGAGCTTCCTTCCCCTCTGGTATCCTCCACAATGACACTGACAGTGCTGCTTCAAAGGCCGATGTAGAATTTATTCCATAGTCCTTACCTTTTACCATATCTGATATCTTCATTAAAATTGAACGATCTATTTCCTGTGAATAATCCAATGCCTGGTAAGCTCTAAATATCAACACTCATGGTTGTACCATTTGGTCCTCTTTTCCTTTAAATACTGTCTTGGTTTCATCCTTTGAACACTGTTGTTCTCCCTCTCATCTCTCTAAAATTCATCTAAACTCTTCTCATCAATGTCCTCTCTATTAAGGCTTTCTCCGAGAGGGGGATCTCAACTTATTCATTTATTTTTTTCTTGCACATTCCGTTTTTATGAATCTCAACTTATTACTCACCTTATTCATCTAAATCAATATCCTCCCTTCCATATCACTGCCCTCCTTTAAGATGTTTGGTTTTGAAACAATAAAAGTACGTTTTTTTTCTGTGGTGCAAACACATTCATCTCATCTGTACAGTTTTACATTGTGAATCATTTTAGCACGCATCAAATGGGGTTTTCATATGGTGCGTGTCAAAACGATTCACCCTGTATGTATAGTCGTTCGTTTGAGTTCATCTAGCGGAAATCACAGGGTAGGAGGATGGAGCATTTTCATCACTCATATTTCAGGTCTTAAACCTTTTGTACCAATTAAGGCATTTCAACATCATTTTTAAACTAAAATTTTACACGTGGTGCTGGATTTTTTAATATTTACACTAGGCTCCATGCAAGGGCGGTATTTTTCCCTCGAAAAATTATTCTCTCTCTTTCTTCCGTTCTTTCAACTTGAAAAAAGAAATTGACAAAGTCAATTTTTAGTTACGAAAAAAAAAATCAAAAAAATCAACAAACCTGTTTTAACATGTCCATTTTCTTAGTCTAGTGGTAAATCGAAAATTTGCATCATGACTTTTTCTGTCACATTCTCTGACGTCATTATAGGTAATCTATGCTTCACTCGTTTATAGACTATAGTCTACTGGAGAAATTAATTATTTTGGGCAGGTCGTTGCACGGTTTTGTCAGCTGTGGAGTGTTTTTTCCTTTATCAGTTATGGAGTGCACATTATGTATGATTTCTATTTAATTTTTCTGGTTTCTACGTTTATAGATTTTATTTTACACGAATTTAAAATTAAAATGGTCCCTTTGGTAAGAAATTCCATAGTATTTGATTCACGATTAGTTTTCCTCTTAATAGATCAGTAAATGTGGTAAAACTTTCACTTAGAAATCTACTCTTGACCGACATATATACAAAATTCAATTCGTTTTTATACGCTTTTATTTATATCACAGATGCTAAGCAAAAAGTTTCTGAATCATTTACAAAAATTGTAGATTCCTGCCAGAATATGACAGAAGTCAATATTTTAAAAGAAATTTTTAAAAAATCAGAATTTAGGTCAAGTTTATTAAGGTTTGCAGATAAACTTGAAAATTCTGAAAATAAGCTGAGAAGGAAAAAAATTGTAAAACAATTAAGAATTGTGTTCCCAAAAAAAAAAAAAGAAAATGAAACGTATAACCCATAAAACGATTTAAAATTACTTCAGCTATACTATTTCTCAGTACAACACACAAAATTACTAAACAGACGTGAAAAAAAAAACAAAAAAATAAAAATGGTACAACGATCAGTACAAAAAAATAAATTTAAGCTCTAGTCTATAGCCTATTCCAAATAAGAAAGACATGACGTCATATGAGTTGATGGACCTGGGAGGAAAGAAATAAGTAGACATTTAACCTATTCAACTGGGGGCACCATCCAAAATGGTTTTGTTTTAGCCAATATTTTTGGTTGACGTAGCTGTGAAAATGTGATTGTGACATCACGTTTATCTTATTTGGAACAGGCTATAACTAAAAACATGGACATACAACAACGTTTCTCTTTGCAGATGAGAAATTTTTTAGGAACTGAACTGGTTTCTATTTGCGTGGTACATTTTCAAGGAAATATTACCAATTAGAATACAAAGTATGGAAATGAAAGTACTGTAATTTGTTTTTCTAACTTTGAAAAAAATTCGTCTCATTACCTCTGCAAATTCTATATCATTAATTTATCATGTGCTTATAAAGAGAGGACACTCTCCTAATTCACAAATTTTTCAACAGATAAATATGTTAAAAAAATTAAAATGAAATTCTATTCTCTAATCTACAATTTTAACAATAATGTTTTTTTTTTTTGTTTATTTAAGTAGATAGGAGATTAAAAATTTTTACAAGTTGCAAATTTTCGTTTTCCTCACCTTTCAAAAGAAGGATTTCGAAACATCCCTGAGTAGAACTTTTAGTGTTGCAATGTTTTGTCATAACTCATGTCGAATATAGCTAGATTATCCAAATATATCCACTTAAGTATTTAATAATCTAAATTTAAAAAGCGTCAATTTTTTTTATTTTCTCAATACGATACAAAAATAATTAGTCTACATGTGAAAATGAAATTTTTACAATTTTTAGTCGATAAGAGTTCAGTTATTCTTGACATTAGGCCAAGGGGGTATCCAAGGGGATGCACAGGGGGCGATTGCCTCATGACCCACTTTTTTTTCTTTTTTGGTTGTATTTGATTGAAACTTTTAAAATTTGGAAAAAATTTTAGTAATAGATTGACGAAAGCGGGTTCCATAGATGCTAAATTTCAAAAGTGATGATCAAAAAAAAAAAAAGTCATCAAATAATTTTTTTTGACCCCGTTTGAAGAAATCCTGGCTACGCCCCTGCATTAGGCCACCGTACACGTAGAATAGCCAAAAAGCTGCACAAATGACTTCATTAATAATTTTCCACAGTAAGTGATTTTTTTCTTTTAATAAAATTCGATCAATTTTCCGCCATATGACTATAGCGCATGTTGATATGCTAGAAAAGTACATTACCTCCGGCTTATCGTCATTAAATAATAATTTATGGTCGACAACACGTAAATACGATACCATTGAGACAAGACCGTTGCGCTTTCTCGATCATGCCGTACTGCTCGCAACCTCTTGACTTCCACACGTCTAGCTGGCAGCCCGTATCCCAACATCTCTTTGGCGCCGGACGACTGACCGGAACCGTTCCATTTTTATGGCAACACGAATACACGATACCCTGATCGCATGCTTTCTGACCCACCTCCACCATATCGTATTGCTCGCAACCGCGAACTGCCCACCAATCCAATTGGCATCCAGTATCCCAACATTTAGGCTGCAGTTTCGGCGTCGGCGGTGTCGCCGCAATTGCCGTTGCTCCTTCAGCCGCAGTCGCATCGCCCATCTTCATAGACGTCGTCATATTTTTGTCGCAACACGAATACACAATACCGTCGGGACACGATTTTTGACCTACCTCAATCATGTTGTATTGTTCGCATCCGCGGACCGCCCACGCATCCAGCTGGCAGCCAGTATCCCAACATTTGGGCTTCGATACCTGGGCGACGGATCCGGTCGATGTGCCATTTTGTTCGCAACACGAGTACACGATGCCATTCAGACACGGCGTTCGACCCGTCTCCACCATGCCATATTGCTCGCAACCCCTCACTGCCCACGAGTCCAGCTGACAACCGGTAGCCCAGCATTTGGGTTTAGCTGCGGACGCCGCAGTTGAACTATTTTTCTGGCAACATGAATAGATGATTCCGTCGTGGCACAGTCTTCGTCCAGTCTCGACCATGTCATATTGTTCGCACCCTCGAACAGCCCACGAATTTAGTTGGCAGCCTGTGTCCCAGCATTTAGGTTGGCTGGCAGTCGGCACTTTATCGGACAGAGTCGTCGTTGGCGTGACGATCGTCAAGGACGGAGTGTCACTGCCCAACGACGCAGTACTAGCGGAGGATGCGTCTGCTGTCGACGACGAATCAGTGGAGCCTGATGCTGCCAAGTCTGCGGATGTGGCAGAGATTCTTGACACCGCTGCTGATCCTTCAGACACTGCAGAGCTTCCTGATGCCGCTGACGTTGCATTTTTCTCACAGCACGAATATATGACTCCGCGATGGCACGGCTTTTGTCCAGTCTCTAGCATGTCATATTGGCCGCATCCACGAATGGCCCACGCATCCAGCTGGCATCCGGTATCCCAGCACTTGGGCTTCGACGCGCCAACCACTGATGATGCAGTCGTGTGGGTGACAACATTCTTCTCGCAGCACGAATACACGACGCCATTTTCGCACAATTTTTGACCAACCTCGGCCATGCCATATTGCTCGCACCCTCGTACTGCCCACGAGTTTAGCTGGCATCCAGTATCCCAACATATCGGTTTCACCTTACGAACTGGTACAATGTTTCCGCCGCTGGTGCTCCCACTGGTGCTGCTGTTGCTACCGATGCTGTTGTTGTTGATATTCGGCTCGCAACACGAATACACGATTCCATCTTGGCACCATTTTTGACCCGTCTCGACCATTCCGTACTGTTCGCATCCTCGGACGGCCCACGCATCCAGCTGGCAACCCGTATCCCAGCATTTTGGTTTGGCTATGCTGGCCGAGGATGTGCCGTTGGGTTCGCAGCACGAGTAAATTATGCCGTCGGTGCACGTTTTCTGTCCCGTCTCAATCATGCCGTACTGCTGGCATCCTCTGACCGCCCAAGAGTTGAGTTGGCAACCCGTCTCCCAGCATATTATTGTGTACGCACTTCGCGTGTTGGATGCAATCAGTAAGCCAGTGGCCAGGCACCATATCTGCATGAATTTCATATTTTACTTACTCCACCGCGGTAGTTAGAAACAACTATACATTCACTATTGAAACTCAACACGGGCATAGGTATAAGTACACAGACCGAAAAAAATAAATTAAAATAAAATAAAAACTCGCTGCAAATTAAGTCAACGCACACAATCGACAACCGCAAATTACATAACGTGCGTTGAAAGTATACAGACAGGTACGTATTTTGTTACTCTAGACATATGAACACTTCTCAAAAAACACCAAAACCAAACAATAGAGCAGAGTTAGGATTCTTTAAATGAACTGACTGAGATGTTGTGGTGGACAGACACGAATGAATATTGAAGAATAAAAAAAACTGGTATATTCAGTTTCCTTCTTGTCTACTCTCTCCACCTATTTGTTTCTTTCCGTTTTATGTACATAGCTATACCTATATATAATTTTTTTTTTTAATTGAAATGATACTTTTAAATGGCTATCTCATTTTAAACTGATACAAATCATGGAGGAATACTCCGCTCCCCAGTACAAAATATGTTAACGATTTATAATATAATGGGTATTCACTAATGAAGGCGTATCTAACAAACATTTACCAGGTCTGGCAATGTATTTAAGCGCAGTAGCGAGATGAGGGAACGAATTTTATATCTATTATATCGTTATAATCTTAAAGAGGTGATTTCTTTATTTTTAATATAATTATAAATAAATACATATACATGAATATGTATAGAAAATCATTAGTCAGTCTCCTGTCTACTCGCACGCGAATTTTATCATGGTCGCATTTAGTAACTGCATTCTCTGCTGGCTGGATATTCGAGTAGCATACACACATAACGAAATACCAAAAAACCTTGAATCGTGGCTACGTCAGAATATCATTCGTGTTTAGGTATTCGCAAAATCAAACATGGAATTTTAACAAGTAGAGGGGGTTTTACAAAAAAAAAAAAAAACTGTTTCGTACATTGTCCCCAAAAATATTCGTAACTGCTAAAAAATCGTATCCTGTTTTTGATCCCTATCCGTATTTCCGTAATTTATTAAGCATAAATGTCATAATATGAAGCGGCCGCCAAGCAAATAATAGAGGAAAAATAAAATTTTGATAACATGCAGGATTTTGGTAATAGTAAGGCTTTTTACTAGCAGGTATGCGCATGAGGGTGATAAGAGATGGGCCGCCATTTTATGTTATTCGTTTTTTCAGGAATTTTACTTTGTTTATTATTACTATGCATATAATAACACAAAATGGCGGTTCATCTCTTATCACTCTCATGCGCATACCTGCTAGTAAAAAGCCTTACTATTGATAATGTTCCCCAGACCAACATATTAGAAATCTGACCTCTTTACCCTTTGTGCTAAATTTTCTAAAAGGCAAAAACTAGCTTCAAAAATAGCATTTGCACATTTATCAATAAGAGCGTAGCCAAGAGGAGGCGAAAGGGGCGACTGCCTTATGACCTAAATCTAATTAATATTTTTACTTTTAACTTTTACAATTTGAAAAATATTTTAAAAATATATATGGGATAGCGGGTTCCATAGATGCTAAATTTCTGAAATTGTCAAAATTTCAGAAGTGACTAGCAAAAAAAAGTCATCAAATAGAAGAAATTCTGGCAATACCCCTGTTTATCAAGAACAGTTGTTCATAAAGTGAAAAAGTTTCAAACAATCTTAGTCATTTTCCTAGTAATTTTTCAACAAAACAGTAGGTATCTATTCCCATAATTTTTGCATTAAACCCCTTTATCTCCCACAAAAGGTGTCCAGCCAAAATAAATGGCACTTTTTCACAAAACAAGCTATAATACCTTACTTTGGAAGGGGTTTTTGAGAAATTGGGAGATTTTATGCAAAAATGATAAGGATACTTTTATGTGTAAAATTACTAGGGAAATAACTTTTATTCAAGACTTTTTAATTTGTAAATAACTCTACTCGATAATGTAAAAAAAAAAATTACCATTTTGTACAAAAAAGTCAATTTTGTGAAACAAAGGGCAGAATGTTAATCATTCCTAGTAACAGTGGCATAACTAATTATTTTTTTTGCGGGATCAAGAAAAGGTGAATCAAAAAAAAGGGGGCAAGTTCTACTTGGGCTATACTCATGAAGAATTGATGTGCAAACATGATAAAAGTGTGGTTGCATGCGTGTGCAATGTGTTACCTACACATCATGTAACACACACAAATAAGAGTTACAAATTTAAAAGTTACAGTTACATGAATCTGACAATCGTGATTCTCATTTAGGACCAATTGTCAACCAAGCTCTAAGATGTTTTCACAACAAAAATCCCTGAACAATTAGACTATGACTGTCAGTGTAGGTAACTCTACCTACATGTAATTCTGCAACTCAACAACCTAGTCATCTACAGGTGTGGGGAGCCAACCAACTAGAAAGCCTACATCATGTAAGTGGCAAAACATTGATGCAACAAGAGAAAAGATGGCAGCAACTATATGTCTAACACAACACGTACTTCATCAGCAAGAGTGTAAATACATGTACATACTCTTCTTCCCTGTTGAGTTCTACATAGTACTGTAGGTGGCGCATCATCTATATGACTGCATAACCACAATGTACATTTTGTTTAACACAATACACAATTAAAAGGGCAATGAAAATGGTCCATGACCTGCCTGTTGATGAATAGGCTGAGCCCATAGAGGAGGAGAAAAAATAAAGCCCCCATATAGACCTACCTACACTTCAACATTACATTTATTTTCTTACTCTTAGATACTGAAGTCAATTATTATAACTTTTTTTCAACTTCTATTCTTTGTTGTTTTTTTTTGTAGGGGTGACTGCCCATTTTTTGGGGTGTCTATGGTCTCCCCAAGCCACCATCTAGTTATGTCAATGCCTTGTAACATTAATTTTGATCTCACTCCATAGGAGTATTAAATATAATAGAAGATGCATACGAGATGAAAAATGACACAACTTTTGAGACAAAATATCCACACTCTTAAGGATTGGTACAATTTTCATCTCATTTTAATCTATATAAGAATACTTTTCTATAGAAAATTATTAGGAGAATATGTCCTGTTGTTCAACAATTTTTTACCTACGAACAATAGTTCTTAATGAATGTACCGCAAACCATTTTCAGGGGTGGTTTTTACCACCACAAAAATTTAGCACAAGAATTAAGGGGTGGTATTTCTATTTGTTGATTCCATGACCATTACCAACAATTTATTCAAACAAATATCCCGCTTGTTAAGGAAACTGAGCCTAATATGATGTGTTTGGCGTGGAATGTTGATGAGTCGACAATGTGGATATCAAAGTCGATTTCTGCGTCGTCATTGTGTTCAAGCTTTATTTTAATGTTAACGATTTTGTCTGTTTTGAAGTTCTTGAACATTCCATAAGGAATATGAAATGTATATGGCTGCACCTTCATGATTCGTTTGTTGTCACAATCGAAGAATTTGGAGCCACAGACAGAATACTTCATATGCCAATCGAAGTGAGCGTTGACAGGTACGGGTATATTTTGTCTCATCATAGGTCTGCATGCTATTTTTACATGTGTCATGAAGACTGTCGGCAGGATTTTCAGTAAATCGGTGATCTGCATATATGGAATTGATCGTCTGCTGATCGAGATTGAATGACCAATTTTGCAATCCCAAATACGAGATGTATTGACGTCAACTGATTGTGGATTGTCGTATGATGGTGATGAAGATGATAATGACTTCACAGGTTTTGTCGACACTGATGGAGTTGGTTTTTTAATCTTAACCACAGGGGTTGAGATTGAATTGTCTTCAACGTCCATTTTATTGTTGTCGGCAATTGTGATTGTTTTTATTGGTTTTGTTAACACCTGATTATACGTTACAGATGTTGACGATGTCGGTATTGACATAGCGGATGTTGACAAAACTGCTGACTTCATCATTTTTTCTGCTTGTTCAAACTTTTCAAGTTCTGGATCTTCACGAATTATCTCCAGAAAACGAAGAGAAATCGGTGGAGGTGAAATAGTTGTCTTATGTAAGTTGTCTTCAATTATTTCCATTTCGTCGGTGATAATACTAAGACAGTTGTCAGTGTCTTCAATGTTGACAATTTCTTTGGCTTCGAGAGCCTTGTCTTTGACTTCATTTCGATTTTCGATTGTCTTAATAATTGTCGTAATTGTTTGAGTCGCTGTTGCGTTATGGTGTCTTAAAAAATTGCAAACAACCATCGCTTCTTCTAATGTCGTCACTTGGCTGTCGAGTAATTTGCAATTAGCATCGAGTTCGCTGAGAGTGATGTCGAGAAATTCGATCATCTCATTTTCGAACTTGGTGCTGTCTATACAAATGCAAATATCTGTCTTCACAAGTGTCTTCATTTTGTCGGCATTAATTGTCGGAATTTTAGGGATGTCGATGGAGTTTGTCGTCAAATTAACTTGTCGTAACGAATCAACTGTCAATCGAAGTAGATCGATTTTGTCTGACAGATGGTCAAGTGAATTGATGACTTCATCAACTTCATCTCGTTTTTGTTGTGAGATGATGCCTTTCTTTAAGATTGATGTCTTCTTGAAGGTATTGACTACAATGTCTTGGACTTTGGCGACATTGGTGATGATGTTTTTCTGAACATCAGACCATGATTTTGTCGGAGGATTTGAAGATGGCGTATAAATAGAGATAAACCTTGTTTCAATATTCTTCTTCTTCCAATATTCAATCCAGTAATGTGACCTAAATTGATACCATTGTCTGATAAGATTGTCTCCACTTGACCATGGTCTTTCATGAATTTTTCTACCGCTTGTACACAAATGTTGGCACTCACCTTTTTTGTCGGATACAACTTTGTGAATTTGGTAAAAATGTCCATGATGACTACAATTTTTGTGAGTTTGTGTTTGCCTGCAGGTAGTGTAAAACTAGTTGTCCTGTCACGGTTGCCATATTTTATGAGGCGCCCAAAATCGATTCCTGCCACAGTCGCCATATTTTATGAGGCATACGAAATCGATTCCTGTCACGTGTCATAAAGTCAACCTTTAATGTATAGTGGTGTTTAAATGCTAATGACCTCAAAATGTCCTAAAGTTAGGGCATCATGCAGCCAAAACACTGAATCAAGGGGTCTTGAATTGTGTTTTCAAGACATTTTATTTTTTTGACTTTGACTATGTCCTACGGCTGAATTCTTCTTGACTTGAATTAAACTTCTTCGAACACGGCAAAATGCAGCTTACATTTGTCTTTATACCTCAGCAAATTAATATGACGAATCAGCAATAAGCTAAGTTGTGTGGATAGAAGAGCCTAACAAAGTTTCGATCCATACAAGGTTTGAAACTTACAAAAACGAACAGCAGAATTATTTTGTCAAAGACTATAATTACAAAAGAATCATAGTGTCAACAAAGCGGAACAAAGCAAAGTGTATAGCAAAAAAATAAAAAGTTAAAAAAAAAAGCTATGGCAGACAAGTAGGGGAAACCATCAGAAAGTTGTTGTGTCTTCACCTAATTGTGTGTCTTCATGAGTGATGGTTTTGTTGTTTAAAAGACTCCTAATATGAAACTTTAGGTCTCGGAGCTTTTGGAAAGAGTGAGGGTGAGGTGAGAAATTTACTAACATAGATGGAGTCAAATCCACTATGTGCAAAAAGAAGGCTCTACGCGGCCTTTAAATGACAGAGCAAGGCAGTCATCTTGAACCAAGCTTGTCTTAAAGTTGTCTTCAACACATCAAATTTCCCTCCTAACAGATGCCAGGAACTCCATCTGATCGTATTGTCGACTGATACTTCACCTCGCAGGTGTTTTCAAAAGATCGCCTTGAAGTGCGATATGGAAACTGGCAAAATTAGAGATGACTTTATATGTCATCACTACTGATCCTTCATGACGAAAGAACATCCCTAATATGCCTTTTGTCTTCAACTGAACCTATCTGGAATTCAACTACCATCCTAGTTGTCTTCAAAGGTAGACCAGATTGAAGTATATTCTGCATCTCGAAGATGGTACACTTATTAAATTGCCTAACATGAGGACTTAGACGTACGACTTGTGACTTGGACCTGCTACTATCTGCCTACACAAGAAGGACTCATTTGCAAAGACGAACCCAATACCGGGTGTTGCCAGTGCAAAGAAGAGAGTGATTTAAAAATTAGAATTCGTCTTCACAAATCAGCTCTTCTTGTTAAGGAAATTTCTCCACTTATTGTCTGCTAATTGCCTTCAAACATGCGATGTCGATAACATAAAAAGCGAGAGGAAATATAAAATGTCTACAGCCAATGAGATTACAGAAAGCAGAAATATATACGTCGATATACAATAGGCTAAAAACACACGTGGATGACTGATAAAATAAAATATAATAAAAATATATTAAATGACTGCAAAGCGCAAGCAAAGCGTGGAAAGACCAGAGATAAAGCAAAAAGGTTGGCTGCATTCATGTCCGTTGATGGGTTTTTACTTCTATTCAATTCGTCTTCATTTTATATATGTCTCATGGCGCCAGTCTGTCGGATCGAACCAAATTATTGTCTGAAATTGTCTGAAATTGTCTGAATTTGGAAGAGTCGTTACTGAAATAAAATGTATTATAATCGCCTGAAAGAGAATCAGATTTTATTTCTGTCTTCACGTCTTCATCTGAATACGAGTTCGAATTCGGACATTATATTATCCGAATTCGAATTTTGTCTCTCGAAAAATTGTCTTAAATTATGACGTCATTATTTTGTCAGAATTTGTCAAAAAATAATTTTTATTTGAATGTCCAGATCTCGGACTTCTCAAAACATATTTTTAAATGATCATTGTAAATGTTATCTTATATATTAAAGTCACTTCCATAATGCTCTCTGATGACCAATTACACAGATATATTTGGTTATGTGTGTATTTGAATCTAACTCATGGGGTGTTCACCTAGCACCACAGTTATATAACTATATATAAAACCTAGATACGTAACTTTCCTCTTCTCAGCAATCTATGCTTCCCTTTACAGCACCAAAGTAGACAAAAGTTGGTGGGCATTACACACAAAAGTGTACCCCATTTATATCATCTACATGCCGCAATACTATACTGCTATCATTAAAATTCCTTGTTTTGTACTGTAACAATAATTTTCAGCTTCCCAGTTTTAATCTTAAAAGCTGGTAGAACATCTACATATATGACATCTGAACACGCATTAACAAATATATATCTCTTATTTAAAAATATCCTTTTATGCATGAGAAACGTCTTATCCATCAGCGGGGGAATTGACGCAACATCAGGACACACCATGAGGGTGATGGCTCAATGTAGTAAAAGCAGGAAGGTTATTTATCTACGTTAAATGTAGTGTATATGCCTGTGCTTAGCATTAATTTTTGTTTTTAATTTTTAATTTCAAGACTTGCAAGCACCATTCCAGCAATACTAAGCACTGGATGCATAGACAAATAAATATACTTGGCTGCATGTCTGTACAAATATATGAAATAAAGAAATGAACAAGCTGTTAATTCTTTCCTTAAAATTATTTCACAAAATTATTTTGGCAATTATTACTTCATAATCAATGCGCATGCGCCACTATTCACATAGCCACACACAGACATAAAAAAAACGTTCATTGCTTCCTCCAAAAAAACAAATTCTATAGTGCTGCGTATAGGTATGCCAGAAAAAATCTAGGGTTGGCACAAGCCAAAGTGCCACAGAGTAGCGCTTCAGGGCCTGTATAAAACATATGTAAAAAACATACCAATCGATATGAAAACAACATGTATATATCTGTATTACTCAGGTTCATTTTATCAATTTTAGTAAACTAGTGGTTATAGTATACTGGATGAGTAATCGGGAGATCCGTGTTTGAATCCCGACAAGTCTGGAAATTTAAAAATAAAAATAAAGATCACACTAGCGCAAGAATCTTCATTGTGATGGTGCTTATCTCCATTCGCTGATAAAATGGGTAACATTAAAAAGGTATAAGTTTCCCATCTATGTATGAAGTATATATAGGTACTTACTTATCCATGATATAATCAGAAATCATTTTTTTCTTCATATCATTTCAGTGCGACTGGTTAACTGATAATTCCGCCAAATTTATGTAAGTCTGTGTGAAATATTGCTGGGTAGCAGAATTGGGTAATTCTCTAGTTTACCTATCCTATTAATACGTGGTGAATATTTTCACAATCTAGTGTTTAATGAGAATCGATATTTTTGTAACCCTTTTTCGGGTTTATTTTATCTTAATTGGTGTAGAAACGGCCAATTATAAAATGGAGGGGAGAGCTTAGAGCAAGAATATTTATTTTGATTAGGAAAAATTATTTGTAAAACCGATTTTGATGAAGAGTGTTTATTGTTATGTCTGGAAAATGAGACAAAAAAGACTACCTCAAAATACGCTGTATTAAATTTTTCATCATACTCAAATTGGGGAAAAATTAGAGATTCTCTCAAATAAACCGACGTTAAACAAAAGAAAAACATTTTATACATCAGAAATATGAGTGATATTTTTCTTGCGAGACCAAGATTGTTGATATTTGAAAAGCATAATTTATTAGTTGAGGAGTACGTGTATTTAAATAAATTTATTGTTAGACACGATAAAAATAAAGGTGAAATTTGGTACACAGATAAATTCTAAACAGAAAATAGACGTTATAAAATTTGACGTCAGTTGGACGCACAGTTCATGCGTGACGTTCGTTACAGAATGCAATTTTCTATCAAGAAAGGTGAAACTTAGAAGGTACCAACTACCAACCATGTTCTATAATACCGATAAATTCTAGCAATGTTAACTTTAATTTCTTAATTTTTCTCAGGTTATTGATCTTTTATTTGTTGTCAGTTTTTATTAATAGCTCTCACACCTGGCAAAAGGTCATGAAATTTAGGCCATACTTCTAAATGATTATGAAAAACAATTATGCTCATTTTGGTTCCAATTAGACTATACCGATTTGTGGAGGGGGTGAAATAAACAGTTTTAATTCATCAGAAGAAGATAATTATACTGTATCAATAACTCCAGAACAAATAGGAACCAATCAAAACCAAAATTGATAGAATCCATCTATATTACAGTATCTATCTATATTTAATAAATTTCACACTTCCTGAAAAATAAATTGCACTGATCTGTATAATGAAACAAAAAAATGTCAAAAAAATAGGACATGTACACCGTGCAACCTATCATATTCCTAAATGCGGCTATGTATATTAATACGATAAGTTCACAGTGTAACGGCCAAAAGAAGCTCTTTTGTTCACACATTTGACCAGTTTTGGTGTTACATCATACACTCAATACTAACACCAGAATAGTATTAATATCTCTGTAATATTTTAAAATAATTAATTTATTATCCACGAACTATTGTGGACCTTAACTGTTGAGAGACTATAGAATATTTCAAACACAAATAATTATTTAAACACTTTTAATAAAATAATAATTTGTACAACACAAGTACATTCAATACTATTCTAATATTAATTTATCATTGGGATAAAACCCTCATACACAGTAATTGTAACAGTATCGTTAATCAAACTAAAATGAAACATCGATTGTATTGTCACTAGGGTTTATATACCCATTCAGGGTACAGAAGTGTATGTGGTGAATAGACTAAGTGATGAAGGAACTTGTTATAATAGGGATATGCTGACTCGCAATATAATCAAGGGACAGGCATATTTAGATCACTGAATATGGAGACAATATTCCCATATTCATAATATTTAATGCTGGTAATTTCAGGTTGTTTATAGAGAGTTGTGGGATGTTTAGATTATAGACAAATACCTGTATTTCTGGTATTTGAAACTGTTTTACCAAATATTGTTTGTCATATTTAAAAATAGACGAAAATATACGTTACATACAGCACCCGTTTCTCCCTTTTGTATCAAAATGGACAGTCAAGTTTTTATAAAAAATGTATCAAGGGAAAAGGCTTTGGGGTTATAATACTGAAATGCCATAAATATTTTCTAAAATTGAGATGCAGCAGTGAAATTATAAAGTATTTACATGACAGATATTCCATACACAAAAAAACCCGATAAATTCATGCCTTCATTTTAGGGGTACATATGTATACAGCATACAACATGCCAGAAAATCATGACTCCTTCATTCTCAAAGATAAGAATCAAAACAGAATTTATTTTAAAATACTGTCCACTATTATGTCCATCTTCATAATGAATTTCATCTTAGACTATTAATTATTGGAGGAGCAGTGAGGAATATACAAAAAGGTCTAGCCTATCATTTTATACAACAGAGATTAATTACAGCCCATGAAATGGTTGATGGGGAAAGGAATGATAGGGAGAGAAGTGGAGAATCAGAAACTACCAAGGAGAGTTGTAAAAGATGCAATGGAGGGTTTGGAGGCATTCTCCACAGATTTTTAGAACCAATCATAAAATCGCATATTATTAAAATTTATTACCCCCATTGAACACTTTTTTTTGTTTCTTGATTGATTTTAGATGAAACGGCATTGTGAAGGTCAATATAAAAATAATTTTATTGGAATTTCAGCTGAGTATTCTCTCTCCTCTCGACCTACTCTTACCATAGGCTACAGAAGATAAATTTACAAGTAACTACTCCTAACTTTTTTGTTATTCTAATTTCAATTTTTTCATTAGTAATTAATAATTACCAACTTTATGCAAAATCTTATCTGTCACTATGAACATAGGCGTGCGCACGTGGGTGGCTGTGGGCGTCTGTGGGTGCTCGAAACCCATGGTTACCTTCTTTTTTCCTAATAATAAGTAATATGTTAAACATTTTTATATAAGCTTAATTTTTCATTTCATACTCTGTAATAATAAAATAATTATGTGAACGCTGCATGATATCAAGAGGATAAAAAAAAATAAAAAAATAATAATAATTACACCCGGGAAAAAATTAAGGCGCCCAAAAATTGGGGGATGGTTAAAGGAGTAAAAATTGAATTTGAAAAAATTGTGGAAGGGAAATTTTTCGACACTTTTTCAGGCACCCACGAATTCAGAGGTCTGCGCACACTATTGTCACTGAAAACAATAAAGTATTCTGGTATTGGAAGACAGAAAAATAATGAACGATTTTTACGTAAGAGTAAGTTTTACACAAAAATCTGCTCATTAATTTCGCTCGTGGAAGAACCCAGTGATTGGTGTAAGTGCGTTCTTCGTTTCATGACCCACAGAAAATTTTGGCACCATTTTAGAAAATTCCTATGCATTTATATATCTATATGTATGTATGTATGTATGTATGTATACGTACATTTCTTGTTGAAACGATACAGGACTTAATTTTTGTTCGATAGTCACGAAATTTGACCAAACATTAGTAATACGTTAAAAACATAAGACCATTCGGTGCAGTTTAAGGATTGGGCAGAAGCTAAGCTTTAAATAATTCTGAATAATCGGTAATTATGCTTTAATTATTTCAAAGCATGCCTTTGAAAACCACAATTTTTCCAGCGGAGTATAACTGGGCTAGTTTTTTTTAAGTTTATTTATTGTCGTTTAAAATAAACTAAGTTGAGTCAGGTTAATTTATTCTATCTTAATATAGAAATTATTTCGCGTTGTCAGATGTGTAGAAATAGTGATGGTGGATGCAAGTATAATAGGAAGGTAGGTAGGTAGGTACTCATACAAAATACCAGAACACCTTGAATCGTCCTACGCTTAAAGGTTTGAAACGTTTGAATGTGCCCGGTGACACATCCATATCATTTATTTTGCATCGATTGCAAATATCAGCGATACGTACAGTGACGTTATTTCCAGAGGATGGATCTATTATTACAGATTTTTGGCCACATATCGAGTTGCTGCTGCTGCTGAAATTCCCATAATAATAATTCAAAGTCGAAATAGTATTGGCTTTGAAATGAGCGAACGCTATAGCAGCCACTAGTTCGTAATTTCTGGGTTCGAAGCCACAAGCTGTTGATCCTCCTAAGTAGTAGAATGACAAATCTCCGTACTGAACAGTGTTCTCTTCTGTAGAACTGAAGCTGAGTAGAGTGAACATCAAAATGCAACGGTGACTGATCATTTTTTATCGATATATTTCTATAGGTTACAACATATGAATATCAAAAACGTGCACTTTAACCAAAGCAGGAGGACGTTATAGGCCCATTGTATAAGAACGGATTCAACTTGGTCTACTTTGAAATTTCAAATGATTTTTGCTTTACTTTAATTTTATTTTCGATAATTTTAAAGGATAATTTAGTTCCCTACCAGATGTTTCTTGCAACTATGTGTTAACACCTGATGCTAGTTAACATGAAAAAACTGAATAAAAATAAATATATGATTTCACTTACTTCTAAATAAAAAATAAAAAAAATATTAACTTACTAATGATTATGAGTCATATACACACCGAAAGATTGACAACGAAATTTTATAACTGATCGCAAGTGTGTTAGGTCTGATATTTTATTCAATTTACTTCTTCCAAGTTGGCACGTTTAATCGAAATAATTTCAATTTTGTCGAGGCCAGCAAGAAATAAACGATCATTGTATATTTTCAGAATAATTAATTCCGTCCATTAATTTGAAGAATATAGGTATTGTAAGACCGAGTTGAGATAATTTAAGATTGTGTATTTTGGATATTCGTAAGTAATAAGATATACACGATATCCTTTTAGACTTTTGACTATAATTTTGCTAAATTTCTTAAATTTTCAATTAATTTCTCAGAGAAGGAGATAGATTGATACCCAACAACTTATTTGAACAATATTTTGATTTTCCGGGTACTAGGTATGGTTGATGATGGAGATCAGTGGTGTAGCTAGAATTCCTTCAAAGCGGGAAATATTTGATGAAATTTTTTTTTGCTTGTCACTTTGTTCCGTCGTATTTAGGCAGAGGAATACATTCGCTGACCTAAATACTTCGTAACAAACAACGAAATATTCACCGTTACCTCCAACCAATAACCTAATTAGTGGCGCTAACAAATATGCAGACGAACAACTCATCAGCATATCTATCAGCACTATTTAGGTATGTACCATAAGTACATTTTTGGTTTACATAAACATTTTAGGCACTAAAAGAAGTGAGTTGGTAATTCAAATTACATCAGGACTTCACTTGCCTTTCTACTGAGTATCAGTGTAGTTCAACTATACCTGATCTCATAGTCTGAAGATGTGCCAATACATCCAAGTTAGTAGTCCACCCTAAGTGGAGACGAGACACTTTTAGGAGTAAGATAATTAGATTATAAGATTAAGTATAAGTAACTCGCGACTTAGTAATCAAAATATGTTTGTTTCTAAATAATTGTGACGTATTCATTTTAAATAAAGCTAGTTGAAATTACTCCTACTTTTTGTTGGTCTCTACAATCTGGGCTAGAGACCTAATACAATTTTTAAAATTTAGAAAATTTGAAAAATTTAGCATCTAAGGAACTCGTTGTTGCATATTTATTACCAAAATTTTTTCTAAATTTTAAAAGTGACCAACAAAATAAAGATAAAAATTACAAACTTTAACGCAGCAAGCCAAGCTAGAAAAATTAGGTTTTTGAGAAAAAGAATTATTAATTTTGATGGTTACATTAATTTTCTGTAAGTTTATATGCGTTAATGGTATGTTATGATTGTATGAAATGTGTTAGTTGCTGACAAAATATTAGACAATGTAAAAATAGCATTTTTTCTTTAAAAAATGATAAATAAATTAAGATGATAAAGTATGGTACTTCATCATATAATTTAAAATAAAACAAATGAGATATAATAAGTTTATGAAATAAAAAAAAAAGGAAAATATGAGCATGTGGTTAATTTTTGTAAAAAGAAAAGTTTATGCAAATTAGAAAAAAGAGGGAAAAAAACTGTACCGGAAGTACCATCTGGTCAATCCACACCAAAATTGGTAGCATGCTACAATAAACTTTAATGAATATTTACTTCAAATTTCGTATATATGGTTCCAAAATTTTGCATTTTATGACAAATATAAAAACAAAACTAGCAGCACTGGAGTACCGTCCAGTCCATCTGCACCAAAATTGGAGGTGTACTATAACGAATCAAAATAAATATTTACTCTTAATTTTTTGGTTATTGGGGCAAAATTAGGCATTTTATAGTCAAAATAAAAACAAAACTGCTGGTACAGGAACTGTCCGGCCAATTTGCAGAAAAATCAATGTCTGGTCCTTGGCTCAGTAAAAATGTTCATACCAAATTTCATGATTATCGGACAAAAACTGTGATCAGTAACGTGGGAACAAAAAATTGACTTTCATATATATATAAATATTTGATTATTGGTGCCAAAATTTTCCTGAGGTCATGAAACGAAAAGTGTACCCATCCCCAACTGTGGGGCTAATCCTGGACTCAGTGTAATAAGTAGATTTTCTAAAGAAAACCTACTTAAAAATATTTGTTCTGAATTTCGAAGTTACACAGTTTGAAACCATTAAAAACAAAATTCAACTTGAAGGATATATCATCCTGTTGATCTAAACGAAAACTGGTAGAATGTTACAATCAACTATAATGAATATTTGTTCAAAATTAAGCATTTTATAGTCAGACTAAAAATAAATAGAAATATCTTCACCGGAAGTACCATCTGGTCAATTGACACCAAAACTGATAGTATGTTACATTAAATTATGATAAATATTTGTTTCAAATTTTGTACACGTTCCAAAATTCCATATTTTATGATCATTATAAAAAAAAAAGAGGTACTGGAAGTACCATCAGGACGATTCATGCCAAAATTGTTAGTGTACTACAATAAATTTAATTAAATAATTGTTCCAGATTTTGTGGCTATTGATGCAAAATTGAGCATTTTATGGCCAAAATAAAAACAGAAATTGTGGTACAGAACGATTTTGTGATTATTTGATAAAAATTGCAACCTGTAGCATGGGAATAAGAAATCGACTTATATATAGGAATTTGAGTTATTGGTGCCAAAATTTTCTTGAGATCATGAAACAAAAAATGTACCCACCCCAAACCCTGGGGGCTAATACCGCAGGAAGTGTAATAAATAGATTTTCTAAAGAAAACCTATTTAATAAGGTCAAGGTGGCAATTGCTCCCTTTGCTTCCTTGGGTAACGATATTTTCGTATCGTTCATAATACTTCCTAAATTTAATATTACTAATTATCATCATCATCATTACTTTCATTCTATTTTTCTATTATTTCCCATTCATTAATTCTCACGTCATTTCTTCAAGTCAAGACTTGTTTGATGACATAATTTTCTACATAAACAGTTACTGTGTTTACTCATGAACAATGAACTCATTTCTTGTTTACACTATTTTTGCAATCTTGCATAATATATACTAATTTCTACTAATTTTTTTTGAACAACCACTTTATGTACATATATTTCTATTAACCAATAAGATTAAAACCCTTCTCCAACACTCAGTAAATTTTCCTGAACCTCCTCTTTTTACTTACTATATAATCTCATGTTTCGTACTCTTATATTCTATTCAAATTAATTCTAATTCATTTTCTTGATATTTGTTACTGTTAATGTTTTATAAAGTTACTATCTAATACACTCTTTCAACCAACTTGTGTATTTGATTGTTCTGTTACAATATATTACCATCACAGATTAATTGGCACCCAAACAAAACAAATTGTGTTTCTAATTTTGATAAAAAATTGAAATAATTTCCTAAAAGTTTGTGAAAAAATTTTATTAAATAAAAAGAAACACAGCGTCTTAAAGTGCAGATATTAAAGTGCAGTAAAAATTTCAAGTAAAAGGAATCCAGTTTCCGGTCCATCCAATCCAAAATTCAACAGACGACGTCTCTGCAGCAAAGTCTTCCGAAGAAAACATGCCAAATCTCCAATCACTTTGAGGATAGAAGATCGCGATGTCAAGATACTGTGGTGCAGATATGTTAAACTGTTACAACAAAATCAACAACAAAAACATGTGAGTCCAACAACATTTACTAACCCTATGATCAAAAAAGATCTCGGACGATAACTCTAACATACCTAACCCAAAGTGTTTAAACCAAACTCACTGGATCTCAACTCTCACCAACCATGAACTAAAAAACGTATGATTAAACATTTGTGATTTACCTCTCCCTAAAGTTAAAAACAGACCCGAGTTACAAATTGCCTTGGGCTTTTTTATCCAAACTCACCCTAAGAATCCTATTAATTCTCTCCTTCATAAAACTAATAATGATAATCTAATCATAAAACCTAATTCAGAATGTCTTGCAAAAATAATAGCCAATCAAAAAATATCAGAAACCTCTTTTAATGATAATACCTTAATATCATTTGACGATTCCAAATACCTTCCTGAATCCAACAAAATTTCATCAAATTCAGAAGAAAACTCTCCAAACACATCAATATCTACAATCGTTCAAAATCATAACAAAACAATTCCAGAAATTTTGGAATACATCCATACACCTTCCAAATCTCCAGAAAAAGCTTATTACAAATCAAATCTTCTAACAAAAAGACTTGGAGAAATAGCAGAAAACATGGCTAATAATAATAATAATAATAATACCAATAATGGAAATAACAGACCTTCCACATTTTCAAATTTACCTTCAGAAAACATCAAAACATTTTTAACCCAATTTGAGAACAAATGCGAAGCATTTGGCTGGCTAGATGACGCCACAAAATTTAGAAAAATTAAAATTGCATTTACAGGAAACGCTCAACTAATATTCAACGAAATATTAACAAATGATTCTAAAATACTAACATATGAATTACTGAAACCAAAATTGTATGAATCATTTAAAAAAAAAGTTCCACAATTACGAGAAACTCTCCACAAACGAGTTTACAAAGGAGATGATGATTTCCTAGACTTTGTTATATTTGTCTCTAAAACTTTAAAAGAGATAGAGCCTTGTATAACAGATGAAAGATAATAGATCATATGTATAGATCTCTTGAAGAAAAAGAACGAGAACATATTGTGAAACTGAGACCAAAAACAGTTCCAGAATTCGATGATTATCTATACTGTAAAGATAAAACAACATCCTCATAGATCCACTTGTTACCATCGAAGTAGAAAAATTAAAATCACAGTTAGAATCATACAAATTAGCAGTGGACGAAGCTAATTCAGAAATGCTAAAATTAAAATCATCCAAAAAACAAATTAATGTAATAAATAAAGAAGAAAACATCACAAAAAATGAAGAAACTTCAGAAGAAGCTAGTCTAGCTCAAGAGGTTAAAAAACTTGTGGCAGCAATTACTAACACTAAAATTAATAATGGTAATAATACATCACAAAACAGGGAAAATAACAATTCAAATTACAGTGGAAATAAGTTCCAACAAAATTTTAGAAGAACAGGATGAGAACATGGATATTACAATAACTATAATAATGGAAATAATTTTAATAATTTTAACCAGAATGGTAATTCAAGTAATTATCCCACTCTTCCTTCCCCTCAAAATTATCAAAATCAATATTTCCATAATACAAATTATCAAGGAAATAATTACCGTGGAAACCCAAGATTTCAACGAAGTTATTTCAGAAATAATAATTGGAGTAATTATGGAAAATATCCTAATTACAACAACAACATGCCTATGATGTACGCTATGCCATTTAACTTAACTCCAACTCAAAACCAAAATGTTGTACAAAACATTTCCAGCAATTACGTATCCAACACAAAATGCAAGACCAAAAAACTCATAAGTGCCCCTACAGCACCTACACGAGATGTTGCAGGGGAACTGTGAACAAAAACATATAACGATTGTATCATCAGAAAATTCAAGAAAACGTATGACTTTAAAAAAAAATCCAAATGTTATAGTCATTGCTCCAACTGGAAAAAACGAGATTCAATATCGTTTATACCTTCCATGTAACGTATTAGGTATAGACACCTATGGATTAATAGATTGCGGTGCAGAATCAACACTGATACATTGGAAATTTGCAAAAAATGTTCCATTAGAATGAACATACGATGTTTTATATGCTGAAAATGAAATTGAACTCAAAATAAAAGGAATTGCAACTATTCCAATTTTATTTAAAGGACATTCATTTCCAATGAAAGCATACGTCGAAGAAGATCTAATCGAGAATGTTATTATCGGCTACGATTTTTTAGAAAAATATAAAGCCATAATAGACTTTTCATCTAGCAAATTCTCAATACCATGTGATGATAAAATCATTTCAATTTCCATACCGAATAACTCTTCAACAAACAACAATGCAAAACAAGTAACATTTGTACGAGCAACCAACAAATACATTATTCAACCTTACGAAATAATTTATCTATAAATATTACCACCATTCACTGAACTCTTGAAAAATGAAAAATTTGTGAATAAAACAGGTTTGATCATCAAAAACAAAGAATTTTAAAAATTTTCAATACAACAAATTTAATTAAAAGAGTACGAAAAAATCAAGTACTAGGAACATTAAAGTACATGGTTGATCAAAAACCAACTCAACAAAAAGTTTGCGTAACACAAAGCAAATTATAGGATCTTGAAGGAATAGAAGTTAATATTTCCAAAAATATTACAAATGAACAAAAACAAAAAGACATTTATGGAATAAAAAATTACGTTGATATATTCACTCATTCTACAAAAAATTTATCTTTAGCAAATGTAAAACCCATTCATATAAATTGAAAAGATAATAAACCAGTAATTCGAAGAAACTACAAAATGGAATTTAAAGAAAGAATGGAATGGCTAAAGAAAATTGAAGAATCAGAAAAATCAGGAGTATTAAAAAGACAACGATCAACTTACAAATCATCAATGTTTCTGAAAAGAAAACCTGATGGATCATTCAGACCAATTGTAGATTACAGAGCTGTCAACAACAAAATCAAGACAAGCAGAACTTGAGTACCGAGAATAAGACTCGATATGGCCACATTTACGAAGTAAAAAATACTTTTTGATCATAGATCTGAACTCCGGATATTTTCAATTACCACTTCATGAAGAATCCAAACCAATCACAGGAATCAACATAGAAAGAGTAGGTTACATATTCAATAGCATGCCACAAGGACTTAGCTTAAGCCCTTCTGTATTTCAAAAAGCTATGGTAGATATCTTTCATGATATTCTATGGAAAAAAGTAATTATCGACATAGATGACATATGTGTCCTTGGCAAAACATTTGACAAATGTTTAGAAAACACCATCGAAATTTTACAGACTGAAAAAATACAATTTTTGTGTAAAAACAAAAAAAAGTTTCTTTCTCCAAGACACAATAGAACTTCTAGGTCATAAAATTGGCAATGGAAAATTAGAACCACTTTCAAAAAATATTGACGCAATAAAAAACATGAATCCACCCAAAACACTCAAAGAAGTACATAGATTCATTGGTATGTGTGGATAGAACAGAAAAATGATATCAAATTTTACAAAAACGATGTTACCCATCTTGAAAATTCTTGAAGGAAAAGATAGTCTTTCTAATGAAAGAACAGAATGGTTACCAGAACACCAAAGGTGTTTTGACAACATGAAACATATCTTTCTTTCAGAACCAGTCCAACAAATCAACAATCCAGAAGCATCAACCTACATCGAAGTAAATGCATCAAAAGAAGCTATAGGTGCAGTATGCAGACAAATAGATCCTGTTACAAACAAAAAATACACCATTGGATATTTCACAGAAAAATTAAAAGCAAGTCAAAAACACTTGTGCTCGTTTGATCTTGAGATATTTACAATTACACAATCTTGTCAACATTTCAGAGATTTCCTTCTTGGCACAGATTTTATAATCTACACAGATCACCAACTGTTAACTTACCAACATCAGATGAAAACACCTTCACCCAGACTTGCAAAATTAGTCTCTAAACTAGGAGAATTCACATTTGATATAAAACATATATCAGGAAAAGACAATGTAATGGCAGATTTTCTTTCCCAACCATTTCAAAATGAAAAAGATTTCATACGTTTTGAACAAGGACAATTTTTAATCGACCAAAATAAAAATGTCAACATTGTTACAAGATCAAAATCAAAAAATTTGGAACCATCCAAATCAAATCAAAATTCAAATAAAGAAAAAATTTTCAAACCTAAAATTGATAACGAAAAGAATATTATCAATGACGATAATATTTTTGATCCAATCACTGGGAAAAACAAAAATGGAATCAAGAAAAATGAAACCATTACATTTAAACCTGAAGAAAAAATAAGAACACTTATTTATGGAAAAGACATTCCTATTGAAACACTGGCTGATCACCAACAGCTAAATGATTATTGGGGACAAGTTTATAAATTTCTTGTCGAAGATTTTGTTTTTGATTGTAAACTGTCAAAACAAATTTTGAAACATGCTCCTAAATTCTACTTTGGAAAAGATGACATTATCTACAAGAAAAAATCAATTCATGGTAATCCATACCAGGATGTTCCTGTAATTCCAACATCTTTAATACCAAAAATCTTAAAGGAATGCCATGATGACCCAGTCAAAGGGAGTACATTTTGGACAACAAAAAACAGAAAAAATAAAATACAAATATTTTGTTCTGAAAATTTCACAGAAAGTGAACAATAATATAAGTTCTTGTCATCGATGTCAAATGCAACAACAAAATCCAAAAGAAATTGGAATGATGAAACCAATTCCTGTCAAGTTATTCGATCCATTTTCCCATATTGAAATAGATTTCATTGGAAAATTTAATAAAAATTATGAGAAGAACTATGTTCTCACAGGTGTCGATAAATGCACTAATTATTGCATTATAAAACCTGTTAGACATACTAACGCGAACAGTGTCGTTAAATTTCTTAAAATAATTATGACCTCTCATGGAAAACCAAAATTAATATCGTGTGATAATGGAACACACTTCAGAAATGACATAGTATATAAATTCTGTAAAGAAAATAATATCGAGATAATCCACTCATCAGCATATTATCTGCAAACACAAGGACTAGTTAAACGAACCAACGGCATTATTAAAAAATGCTTAGCAAAGTACAATTCGAAGACCGAGGACGAATGGATTGACACACTTTTTAATGTAGTGTATACATATAATACATCGCCCATTCACTACTTAAATAACACGTCACCATTTTTCTTCCTTCATGGTTATCAACCCCATACACCGTTAAATGACATATATTCAATACCGTCAACAAAACCAATGACCAAATGAAACAACTTACTCAACAATTTGAAATCAACGAAAGAAAAAATTCCTGTATTGAAATAGAAAGCGTCAGAAATAAATTCTAGAAAATACAATAAAAACAAAGTTTCGTATGAATTTAAACCAAACAATTTGGTATTAATTCGGCAAAGTAAAAATGTTGCAAAAAATAAATTTAAATACCAAGGACCATTCAGAATTTGTGAAGACAAACTCAGATTTAAACTATATGATATAATATACGTATAATGACGAAAGACAACCGACTGAAGAAAACATTCATGTTAGATGTCTCATACCTTATATACTTAGAAAAAATGACATAAATAACACTATTATTCCACCAAAAATTAGAAATTTGAAACAAAAATCGAATCTTAAAATTTTATCCGTGAATAATAAATCAACTACTAACTATAAAAAACCAACTATTAAAGATGTAACTTATGAAAATAAACAAGATTCATTACGTGATATTATCGAATCAATGAATAGAAATAGAGGCAGAAAAGAATAATGATATTTTAGCTTTACTATTTTATGCACAAGCGTCATAGTACTATTTTTTCTTAAAAAATCTAATTCCTCTCATAACTTTTCCTTTCCTTTTTACATACTTTTACATATAATTCCTCAAACTTGGGAAAACTTATATATTTTCTGGATAAATTTTTAATGTGATAACATTTTTATTTTCTATATGGGATCTGTTTTCGAATTCGATGTTTCTCTATTTTCCTATTTTTTCTCACACATCGATAAAATATCGATATTGGTTTACATGCATTTTCCATTTAACATCGAAAAATATAGATTTTTTTATATATCAAATTTTTATAAACCAGATCGATATTTATTTACATGTGTTTCCCATTTAACATCGAAATCAAATTTTTATCAATATATTAAGTAGCTAAAATATTTACTGGAAGAAAATTGGTCGGTGAATAGTCAAATAATATGAAAATGATATCACATTAATTGTAATCAGCTTCAGCCACAGATACTGACCATTAGTTTTTTTTACATTCTTTGAAAAATTTTACGAAAAATTATAAATTATATTTTTGTTAGTATTACGTATTTTATTTATGTGTATTGTGTTAATTTATTTATTTTATATTTTCTTACCTTATTTTGTGTGATTTATAACTCCGTATTTTCTTTCTTGACCCACTTTCGTGTTGTTCGACGATCCCATTTGGCCAACTATTGTCATTTTGGCGCGATGTCAGGTCCACCAATCCCATTATCTTACAGCGCAGCTCTCTTTACAGTACTTCTCCAGTTTGCTATTGGATTAGCTCTTGCAGTAAACTTGAATGGTTTGTAATTTAAGTTCAATGATATTATGTTCCGAGGAACCCCGAAAGGATATTTTTCCCTTTTCTCCTTATTTTCTTTAATTACCGAAGAAACAGATTTTTTAATGATTTTTGTGAACGTCTTTGATGTCGATCATATTATTCAAATCAGGTGTGATTGCCTGATTTTGAGACCAATTAAGTATTTCAACCCACTTTTCAATATTGGACGAAGTCCACAATTTTTCACCTCCAGGTGGTTTTTCAGACACTTTCCATATGTTATCAGATGTCCCCGTGGACACACGAGTAAGAACTACCTGTGGAAGTGGCCTAACTTGAGCAACAGAGATTTCTTCCAACAGAACAATGCGCTTTTTAATAAAAGGTACATTAGTCTCCCGATCAAATGTTTCTCTTCCTCAGTCAAGTTCACCTGAACACCAACATCAACTTTTGGTTTACGGAAAGTTGGCACATAGTCAACATCCCGATACTTCAAAGCATTCAACTCATCTTTGAGTTTTGTTTTGCTATTGAAAATATAGGGATAACGTTTGTCTATATATGGTGTTATAATCCTATTGCGGATTGTAGCTAGTCAAATACTATAACCTGGATGTAAATTTCTTTTCAACATCAGGATATTATTGAAGCAGCTAACATCCACAGTAGAACCCCAATGATCCTGAATAAAGGATTTGAACCGTGTGATTTTTGACTCTTGTGTCATATCAATCAGATCGATAGTACGCAAATGAAGAAATCTACACTAAACAAACTCATTGGTTTCATGTTGAATCATGATCAATGATGCCAACACACCAGTAAGAAACACAAGTGGTACACCGTGTTCTTGAGTCAATGTCTCAGCTTCACTTAAAGCAAAAGACGACCCAACCTTTATTTTGATGCCTTCCGGCAAGTAAACGCATATTGATGATAACATACTATTTACAAATGTTATTGCTTCCTCACAGACTGCTAGATTGGAAATGAAAAACCACCTGTTGGCTCAGAAATTGATATGATCCGTCCATCCCCAACATTTTGTGCTTTCTTGCCACGTTGGTTGATCCGGATGCATTAAAAAATTCACAATTGTGCAAACTTGTCGATGGATGACTGATATCGCTCGTCGATAGCATCTACAGCCTATCAAAGCTGAGATGAGATCAAAAGTGACATCATCAAAAGTGACAGTCTCGTCAGCCATCGCAATCCCACGTCTTGGAAATATTTTTGCATCTAATACAGGACGAACACCTCTAAGATCCATAAAACACCTTACCGCTGTTTCAAATTCACTCGTAGATAAATTTTCATTTTCAGACGATGAACATCCCAACGTCATTTTCTTTAATCCTTTCGGGATCATATTCATTTTTCCTATAAGCAACTTGTTAATTAACGCATGAAAAGAAATTTCCCAATTAAGGAATTGAAACTTTGGTTTCATGAAAGTTTTTCAAATTAAAAATAATCTACTATTTGTACCAAGAAAAATGCAAACTCCGCAAACCAAAACAAAATTCAAAATTTTCAAACGTAAAACTGAAAATACGAAAAAAGTACAAGTATGATCTTGTTGTTTGAAATAGATGTAAAACTCGCGATAACTACACTATTTTCTTCAACGAAATTTGAACGTGCTAAACTACGTACAAAGGTTTAACCGATCACGATAGAAAGCATAAGATGAACTGATTTTTGATTAAAATTTTGAGATTAAATATACATCATTTTTTCCCTTTTTCCCATTTTTTCTCCCTAATAAATGATGTCAGCCTAACGTCAGTTTTCTTAATTCCAATAACTAATTAATTATTCCTGGTACAAAACCCCTTATTTCATCTCTTCAAATTTGATATTTTGAAAATTTCCATCTCTATGTTTTGTCATATTTGCATTTTTATGTTGCAGATAGATTTTCGTTCAAATCTTTTTGACCATTTTTTCGTATAAAATCACGAACAGATTAAAAATCAGCCATCAGCATAACGTGCCTAATTCAGTATTTACGGCATCGACAGGAGCCCATTTTGAAGAATATAAACGTCTATGTATATATCAACAAACTGTTCCAATAATTTATACAGTTCAATTGAACTTGACAAATTCCGCTGAATTCATCAGAACCAATATTTATTCGCTTTCAACGAAGAAATGCGACTGGGATGACCTCACATGCAGATTACACCTTGTCAGCAACAAATACAAAATTCTCTTTAAATTGCTGATTCACTAGAAATTAGCAACTGTTCAAGATTTTTATTTGCAACCTCATGGTTTACAAATAAAAAGATATACCGCTTTAAACAAAGTAAGAGATTTTTTCGGAGATCTTATTTCTATCTGTTGTAGAGTTTTAACCTACGAAGATGGAAAATCTCTTTTAAAAAACAAAATTTCATTAAAATTTCAATACAACGCTCTTAAAGATATAGTCATATCAGGCCATTCAGACTTATTAAATATCACTGGAAATATCAAATCCATATCCAAAAATTTCCAACATTTTTACAATGACTATCTCACAGCAAGAAAAATACTTAACGTTAAATTGTCAAAATACGAAAAAGAATCATGGATTGTCAGTGAAATCACCAATTACGAGAATTTAATTCGAATGTATTACAACTCGTATATGCTCCACTCCATGAAAATAAAATATATCCTTAATTCTAGTAAAGATCACTATTTACTCTCAATTGTTGTATCAAACAACACCTTATATGAAGATCTTTTAAAATTAACCCCCTCTTGTTAAAAAACAAGCTTGAACTGACAATTCCCATTGAAGATCTTATGACTTACTATCATATGGATCTTATCAACTGTAAAATATACGATGATATACTTGAAATAGAATTAAAAATCCCTGTAAAACAAGCAAACTCTGATTATCCACCTTATAAATTTATTCCCTGAACCTTTAAATCCCATAATAATCAACTTTGCTCTTGGGAGCAAGAACCATCAATTATTATCCATAATTCAAATGATGAATCAGTACGATACATTATAGGAACTGATTTACATTATTGTAACCCAGAAAAACAATTATGTTATCTACCAGATAACAGAGGATCTGACAAAGTTTCCTCATGTGCAAAAACATTATTTCTACGTAAACCCTATAATGATATTCTTAAATCATGTTCTTTCCACTGTGAAACAAATCACAGAAATACAATAGTTCACCAATTCGCTGAAAACAAGTTTGCAATTACCAATCCTTTACGTCTATTTGCCACTGATACCTTATCTTCCAAATCTGTAGAAATCTCAACAATATCATCATATCCTGGAAAAATTCTCTTAAAAGTTCCATGTCATGTCCAAATTGAAAACAAATTGGAAAATAATTTCTTTGAAACCATTATTCCAAGAGGATTTCCATGCCCCCGAGATATGCCCGATGATGTTCATATCGAGCATCACATTCCTTTTTGTGAGAATTATAGCAAATTAAATTATACTCGTGACTATTATTCTCACGTATCATTTGTGGTGGTAACACTGTTGATATATTTTTGTAATCTGTGATTTTTAGTGTTTTGTACCTGACTGTGATATTGTGTAATCATACGCCTCTAGTCGCTTTTTATTATTCATGTTGTTAAAATCTCCACCATACTTAATGTGGAAATAAAAGTTCGTAATTTAGTGAATCTTGTGTTTTTATTTATGTGTTTGTAATGTGTGCGTCTAGTCTCTGTTCGATGTCGTGTTTAGTTTAGGTTCGTTTTATATGTTTTTAGTCTCGATCCGTTGATATTTCCTCATCTTCTCACAGGTTATGGGCCCAGGTACCTGGATGTCAACGTGGTCGCCATTGTTATAGTTCGTCAATGTTGTGCTGTCGGATCCTGCTTGCCACACCCAAGTAGTATCATGCCTGCTAATTGTTTTTCGATTGTTTGATATGTTCTCTGTTTGATGTTCCTGTGATCTCGTTCGTGTTGAATTGTTGGTCGACGTGTCTGAAAGTTGCTGAAAATCGCTGTGTTTGCGGTGTAACTGATCGTCTGTACCTGTTAACGAGATGGAAGCGCAAAAGAAAAACATGATTGAGCCGTTCAATGGGCAGAATGGCCATACGTGGAAGTTTAGGATGGAGCTGCTGTTGGCAAAGGAGTCATTAACTAATATTATAATCGATTCTTTGCCGACTGTTCGTAACAGGGGAGATGCTTGGTCCAAGGAGAACGCGAAGGCGATGTTCCTGATAGCAAACAACGTGACTGACAAGTACCTAGAGATGATCCAAACGTACACGACGGCAAAGGAAATGTTTCATGTCCTAACGAACCTCATCGACAACAGCAATGACCAGATGCTAATGGATTTACGAGGTGATTTGTACGCAAAACGGTATGTGTCTGGTATTGATTTGCATAAATATTTGTTGGATTTTCATTCTCGATGTAGACGTTTAACTGAATTAGGAGATTTAACGACCGCGAAACAATTTATTTTGGTATTGCTGAGATCATTACTTGCGGAATTTCGTCCAATTAAGGTTGTGATAGAAGATGCAGAAGTCGTCACCTGGGATGGAGTTTTCATGAAATTGAATAACTTCCAGCGTGAGCTATCTTCTGATAGCAAATCGACAGTTCGAGGTAACACTCTGAACACTACATCACAAAAACCTTCATCAGTGGTTGTCACTGGTGAGGAGAACATTTATTTTGGTAATTACAACAATTTCGGACGAAATTCTAGTAATAATAGTAATGGAAATCGTTTTAATCGTGGTCGATCTCGAAATAATAATAATAGTCGTGGTTTCAGTCGAGGCGGAAATAATAATTATAATAATTTTAATAATAATAATCAAAATTCGAGCTCAAATAATAATAATAATAATTTTAATGGACGTGGTCGTAATAATAGTAAAGACAGTGGACATTCTAATGTGAAATGTCACTATTGTAACAAAATAGGGCACATAGCCCGAAATTGTTATGTCAAAAATCGTAATAATAATAATAATTGTAATAATAGTAATAATAACAGTGAAAATCGAGTTAATGACCAAAGTTCCAATAACAGTAATAGTAATAGAAGCTCGGCACAGATGTGCAATGAAAATTTTAATGCTAATGACGTTTGCTCTGAAGTGGGTTACAGCTTCACATTGAATAATGTCGATAATAATAAAATTAATGACTCTTGCAATGCAAAAGAAAATGTAAATTTGATGCCTCAAACCACATTTATAGTTGACAGTGGATGCACAATTCACATAATTAATGATATAAATTTGTTCAGTGATTATATAGACTTGATCAGACCGCATAGTATCTGTGTTGCGAAGAAGGGTGTCTCTCTGTCTGTCACATCGGTGGGTACTGTAAAATTGAAACTATTGAATGGAATTGTAATCGAACTGAAAAATGTAAGGTATGCTCGGGAGCTGCCGCAGAATCTGCTTTCGGTTAAACGTATGAGCAAGTTGGGATTTGACACTTTGTTTCGGGAAGAGTCTGTTGATATCATCCAACGCTGCATTGGAAAAATAGTTACCACTGGTGTTAGCGTAGACTCAGATTTGTACACAATTGACTTTGTTAAAATGTCAAGTCAATCGTGTAATCTGACGTTGGGAGATGAATCGAGCCCACTGTTCGTGTGGCATAAACGACTTGCTCATCTGAATGTGAACGAGGTTAGATTGTTGTCAAGTAGGGGTTTGATACCAAATGTTGACTCCAATCGCAGATTGCTGTGTGAGCCCTGTGTTATGGGGAAACAGAGTCAAAAACCATTTTCAAGGCATGAATGAAAAACAAGTAAGCCGTTGGAGTTGGTTCATACTGATCTCTGTGGACCTATTAACCCTCCTGCATATAAAGGAGCTAAATATTTTATGACTTTTATCGACGATTATTCCTATTTTTGTTGTGTTTACCTGCTGGCAAACAAGACGGAAGCTTTTGGAAAATTTAAAGAATATCATGAGATGGTCTCGAATAAGTTTGGCTATAATGTAAAGAGACTCCGTTGTGATCGCGGCACAGAGTACTTGAATACTACCTTCCAGTCATATTGTACTGAGAAAGGAATTTGGGTTGAACCTACTGTTGGTGGTTGTCCTCAGCAGAATGGAAAAGCTGAGAGAATGAACAGGACACTGTGCGAGAGGGCAAGGACACTGTTGTTTGAGAGTGGTCTTGGGAAGATATTTTGGTTGGAAGCCATATTGTGCTCCGCCTATATCGTGAACAGATGCCCCACAAATAAAGATTTTGTTCCTTTTGAGAGATGGTTTGGTGAAAAATATAACTACAATAAATTAAAAACGTTTGGATGCGATGCGTATATGTTATCATTCAAACATGACTCTGACAAATTTAAGAGTAAAAGTGAAAAATTAATAATGGTAGATTATTCACCATGTGGTTATAGGTTGTTGGATATAAATACTAAGGAGATACGTCTGTCACGTGATGTTGAGTTCTTTGAAGGTGCAATCAGTAATTCTGAATACAATAAATATACAAAAAATGATGAATTGTTTAAAGAAGTCACTGAATCCAACTTGGAAAATATTGAAGTTGATGGTGATTTAAATTTAGACTGTCTTCCACAGGAGGCGACTGCACGTGATCAAGCAGCAGGAAATATATACCCGGCTGAGGATGGCATTCCTTTGACGTTTGAGGAGGCGAGTGCAGCACCTGATAGTCTGATGTGGAAAGAGGCTATTTCATCTGAAATAAGTGCCCTGAACTCCAATCAGACTTGGAAGGTGACCAAACGTCCAAAGGACGCCCCTACCATCACGTGTTGTTGGATCTTCAACAAAAAATATGATAATGAAAATAATGTTTTATATAAGGCTAGGTTAGTTGCCAGAGGCTGCCAGCAGAAGAAAGGCTTCAATTTTAATGAAGTATATGCGCCAGTGGCGAAACTTTCGACTGTGAGGACCCTCTTGGCTGTCAGTAATAAATTAAAATTTTATATAGAACAAATAGATATCTGTAGCGTGTTTTTGAACGGTATTCTCTCTGAGGATGTGTACTTCGAGATACCTGAAGGTATCAAAACGCAGGTTGATAAACATAATAATGTACGAAAATTAAATAGGTCTATATATGGTCTTAAACAGTCGCCAAAAGTGTGGAATAAACTATTTAATGAGTTCCTGTTGTCACTTGGCTTTGTACAAAGCATGGCTGATGATTGTTTATATGTGTTCAAAAATAAACATGATGGAACGATAGTTTATCTACTCACTTACGTTGATGACGTTCTCATTAGTTCCAATAATAAAGAACAAATCATATTTTTCAAAAATAAAATTAATAAGAGATTTAAATGTAAGGATCTTGGAAAGGTTAATAAATATCTAGGTTTAAATATTAATTATAGTCGCGAAGAGGGCATACTGGAGATCGAGCAGAAGAATCTCATCGAGTCTGTTGCTAGGTGGTTCGGTGTTGATAAATGTGCACCCACCTACACACCTATTGACCCCAAACTCCAATTGGATAGGGACCTCAATGCGTGTGATAGTGTGCTGAATAATAACTATCAACAGCTCGTGGGATGTTTGATGTACTTAATGCTAGGATCACGGCCTGATATTTGCTTTGCAATATCGTACTTCAGCCAGTTCTCCAGTCATGCCACAGATGAACATTTCAAATATTTATTGAGAGTTCTAAAATATTTAGTCACTACTAAAGACAAAAAAAACTGATATATTCATATGAACATAATAATAATGGCAATATAATCGAAACATATTCGGATGCTGATTGGGGTAACTGAGTTAACACAAGATGGTCTATCTCGGGTTACTGTGTCTTTGTTTATGGGTCGCTGGTGTCCTGGTCCAGTAAGAAACAGCCAACAGTAGCTCTGTCTAGCACTGAAAGTGAGTTGATCACCATATGCGATGCTACCACTGAATCAATTTGGTTGAAGTATTTATTAAGTGATTTTTGCATTCAAGTTGATGACAGAGCTGTAATTTACGAAGACAATCAGAGTTGTCTGGCTATCTTGCACTCTGGAAAATGGAACACACGTAGATCAAAACATGTGGACGTAAAGTACCGTTTTGTGTGCAATCATGTAAATTTAGACTTTAAGTATTCATACGTGTCAACTTTGCGACAGTTGGCTGATGTTTTTACAAAGGGCTGCCCGAGGCCTAAATTTGATGTATTTTGTAAAATGTTAAAGTTGTTGTAACTTATTGTATATGTTTACCATCCATGTAGTATTTATTGTCGTAACTTTTTGTATTTTTGTTGACTTTTGTCATTTATGTTTTTAATGACCTTATTAATTTAATAATTCGTTTTTACCATTTTATCGTAATCGTATAAGTTTAATTTGAGGAGGCGTGTGAGAATTATAGCAAATTAAATTATACTCGTGACTATTATTCTCACGTATCATTTGGGGTGGTAACACTGTTGATATATTTTTGTAATCTGTGATTTTTAGTGTTTTGTACCTGACTGTGATATTGTGTAATCATACGCCTCTAGTTGCTTTTTATTATTCATGTTGTTAAGATCTCCACCATACTTAATGTGGAAATAAAAGTTTGTAATTTAGTGAATCTTGTGTTTTTATTCATGTGTTTGTAATGTGTGCGTCTAGTCTCTGTTCGATGTCGTGTTTAGTTTAGGTTCGTTTTATATGTTTTTAGTCGTCTCGATCCGTTGATATTTCCTCATCTTCTCACACTATTCTATGGACTAAATATGATGTTGTAATTGATTCTCATATCAGAAGGACAATAGCATTAACAAGCATACATGCTTATAACCCCAATTGGTCTATGTTCATACCACATTTCTCTCCTTATCAGTTTTACTAATGAACTCGAAAAAAAATTAGACAATTTTGAAAACAAATTCAATAATTTTGAAAATCGCAACTCAATTTCATTAATTACCATTATTATATTAATTTGGTTATGTTTTATTACATTTGTTGTAAATTATTTATTCCTTATATTTTTTATACGATTAAGAAAACCATTAGAAAGTAAACATATTGCACAACTATTCTATGAATTGACAAGTCCTGTAGAAAATAATATGAACAAAAATTATGAAGATGTCAATGTTAAAAAAGATAATTCAAAATAAGTTTTATAAATTTTATATTATGATATGTGGGGACTTACTAGTATGAGGAATAGAGACTCCGACCCCTCAACAATAGTCGCTGCCCCAAAGTGCTGGCAAATAATCACCCTTGCGACATAAAACCAACATAAATTACATTCGATTGTAATTACCTGCAAGTACATGCAGGTAATGTACAAGTACCAATTTATGACACATCTTGACAATCGGATGATGTCACAATCTGTACACGAACTGACCCATCATCTCTTATCACCATAAGAGATGATGCAACCAGGCTGCTCTCACTTACGTACGTGTGCATGTGTGCGTGCAAATAAGCCAGTATAAAAACCGTCCAAACCGGCTTTAAAATTGCCAGTGTTTGCCTTGGTTTTGGCTTACACATATGTAAAATATGAAGTGGCTGAACACGCTTAAATTCTGTTGAATTTACCTTCTGGTGAGAATACTTTCTCACAACAAGGTATTCCACAGTGGTGACCCTGACGTGATTTTTTGGCTACATCGTGAGGTGTCTGGAGGCGCGTTGCGCTTTACACAAATTTGGCGAGGTGTGCTGGCAAGAAACTTGTTTGCTCGGCAAATATAAAAATTTTTTGCAAACTGGACACCTTTAGTTGTTGAAGTAGAGTTTGCTGAAGTGGGAATTTATACCCCGCTTCTTAATATATACAAATATAAAGGAACCAGAAAATAGACCTGGAGGAAGAAGGTTGGACTCATCCCCCAACCCCTCCAACTTTGACTCGACACTCAGAAAACCCATCAGACTTAGAAACAAGCCCTCAACACCCAGAATTAGTACAACTGGGAACTGCAGTTAATAAATACGAATTAGCAGTAAAAATGTTGAGAAGTGGTTGAACTTTAAGCCAAAGTTCTGACCCAAAAACAACCACCCTACAAATACAGGAGCCAGTGTTTTTGACCATCAAGGAAGGACATAGTTCTGTGGAATATGCTTGTCATCAGAAAGAGTCCCACCCCCTAATGGAACTGATAACCCACAACCATCACAGAGAGGTAGTGCTCAGCCCCAGCTGACACCCAAAGTCTTGGCACAAATTATGCAACTATTGCAGTTACAGCCAGTGCAAAACCCCAACTTCTTTAGATGGAGGATAGAGATTCCGGAATTTCTGTCCAATGAGGTAGATTTGTGGTTGACTCTATTGGAAGGCAGGTTCAAAACTGAAAATATACAATCAAACCAGCGGTATCTCCACATCTGCAGAGGCATGCCCCCCAGATAATCCGCCATATTCCGGATATCATGGAATGCCCTTTGACAGAAGAGGATAAATATCCCTGGTTTGTCAAGAAAATCAAAAATGTATTTGGCAAAACTAAAAATCAAATCATTGATGAAGTGATGGGAGGTATGAAGATGGGGGACGATAAACCCTCAATCTTCATGGCAAAATTACGACAGAAGGCGGACAATATAGTAGCCCCTTCAGTAATAGGCAATCAATTCTGCAAGCAACTACCACAAAGTGTTGTGCAGTGCCTACCTGCAGTGGGTTCAACAATAATTAATACATCCTCAGACTTGTACATCCTTGCAAAATCTGCAGACAATGCGCTGAAATATACCAGGTCAAAGCCTTCAGTAAGTGCAGTGTCTGCAGAGATTTGGGAGATTTCTCAACTTCGAGCTCAAATAGTTCAGTTGACAAATGAAATTAAGAAGAACAAAAGCCAGAATTCAAATAAATCTAGTGGCAACTGGCACCAGCGATTGAAATCCAGAAACAACAACAACAATAGCAATAGCAATGGACGAAAGTCCCTATCCAAAGACCGAAGATCCAATTCTACAAAAAGGGGTCAGAGTTCAACTTCCCCACAAACATCATCTCCCAATACCCAGTCACAAACCTGGGAGATAAAAGTTGTTTCTTTCACAACAGGTATGGCGCAGAGGCCACCAAATGCAACAACCGCTGCAAATGGTGGGGCAAATCCTATACCAAGGAGGCATCAAACTAGAATGAGGAGCCATTTATGTGGCCAAAGATCCCTCGGAAAAATACTCATGCCGCCTGTTCTTAAAGGACAGGACAAACAGGAGAAGGTACTTAATAGACTCTGGTGCAGACCTCAGTATATTGCCAGTTAACAAATATCAAAAAGTACATCCTCCAAAATATTATCTCCGTGCTGTGAATGGTCAAAACCTTCCAGCTTACAGACTGGAGACTAGCAAAGTCAACATCGGACTTAAGAAAGACATGACGTGGTCCTTCACAGTTCCTGATGTTCCAAACCTGATCCTGGGTGCAGATTTTCTTACACATTTTGGCCTGATCATTGACCTCAAAAATGGCAAATTGATCGATAGCAAAACTAAATTTTGTGTGGATGGTAAAAAGCATGCATACAGACTGGACACAAATATATCCAGCTGTACCAAAGTCAACAAACAACTCTTACAGATTCTGTCTGACTATCTGAAGTCACTCAACCATCAATTTGCAGGCATCCTACCTATAAACATGATACTGTTCATTACATAGAAACTAAAGGACCGCCTTACCATGCTAGAGCATGAAGGTTACTGCCTCACAAACTCAAAGTGGCACGGGAATACTATGACCACATCTTCGGAGAGGGCGTATGTCGCCCCTCAAAAAGCAAGTGGAGAGCAGCGAACTGTTGGCAACTACAGGGCCTTAAATGCCAAAACAGTTCCAGATCACTACCCAGTCGCCAATATTATGGACTTCAACGCGAATATGAAGGGTAAAATGATGTTCACAAAAATTGACATCAACCTGGCATTCCACCAAATTCCTATGGCTGACCAGGACATACCAAAGAAAGCAGTCATAACCCCTTTTGGTCTATTTAAATACCTTCGAATGCCGTTTGGACTTCGCAACTCAGCACAAACTTTCCAGAGATTCATCAATGGACTGTTTAGGGAATTGCCATTTGCATATGCATACTTGGATGACATTTGCATTTGCTTTGAAGGCGGTGAGCAACAGCACGAGGAGAATGTAAGAACCATCATACAACATATACATGCTGCCAGCTTTACTATCAACATAGGTAAAAGCTTATATGCACAAACTGAAATTGACTTCCTCAGTTACAAAGTCTCGACCGAAGGCATTTCCCCATTGAAGACCAAAGTAGAGCCAATATTGAACTTTCCAAAACCCTCAAATGTCACTGAACTTAGGCGTTTCTTGGGGATGGTGAACTTCTATAGACGTTTCATGAAGAATGCAGCAGCCGAACAAAGTAAGCTGTTTGCACTTATAAAAACAAATAAAAAGAAAGATAAGAATCCACTCAATTGGAATGAAGAAGCTAAACAGGCCTTTGAGAAGATCAAAGAAACACTGGCAAATGCAACGTTATTGGCTCATCCAGATGAAAGTCTGCCATTATGCGTAGGTACCAATGCCTCAGATTTTGCTATTGGTGCAACCCTGTACCAATTGGATAAAGACAACAAAAAGTTACCACTAGCTTTCTTCTCGAGGAACCTCTCTAAAACAGAAAAGAATTATAGCACGTATGATAGGGCATTGCTCGGAATTTTTGCTGCGTTGAAGCATTTCAAACTCCAATTAGAGGGTAGATGTTTTTCTGTATATACAGACCATAAACCCCTAACATATGCCTTCACACAAAAAGCAGAACCGGTATCGCCAAGAGCACGACAATTAGACTATATTGGTCAACTGACTACAGACATTCAGTATATAAGTGGAGAACTCAACACTCCAGCTGATGCCCTAAGTAGAATCGAAGCTATCTCGGCTCCTATCCAATTGCCTTATGCTGAAATAGCTAAAGCACAGTTTAAGGATGCAGAATTGCAAGAGTTATTATCGAACGATGATACTATTCTCAAATTGAGACAGCAAAAAATTCCCGGTACTGACGTTTTATTAACATGTGACGTCAGTACAGGTAAGAGTAGGCCATTTCTACCAACAAAATATTGCAAATTGGCCTTCAACAGTGTACACAATTTGTCACATGCTGAACCAAAATGCAGTGCTAACTTAATCTTGGCAAGGTTTGTTTGGCCACGAATGAAGTCTGACTGCAACAAATGGGCTTGCAGTTGCCTGAACTGTCAAGAATCCAAAGTAGGAAGACACACTCGCTCACCCATTGTGGTATGCCAACCGGGGTGGTAGCGCACCATGTAAATTGGACCAGGTTGACTACACACATTTTTACGAAGGACCACTAATGGATCACCGCAACATCACAATACGTCTCTAAAAACAAGTTAAACATGTCCCTAGAAAAACAAATTGGGAGTACAATACTAGATGAAAATCCAAAACCTAGTTCGCCTGGATTGCTAGTCCAGGGTAATTTACAAAAGTAACCTCATGAACGTAGATGATTTGGAATAAATTGCCAGAAAGTTTGTTAAGCAGCAGTGTAGAAACATAGAAAACCCACCAAATAGAACACATCATGGAAATGCAAACATAATTTGACGAATAGAAAGAATTAGCACATTGTAATTAAAAGACAAGATGTCAAGTACATACCTGGACTTTGATTATAGAAACCATTATGCATGCAGAATTACAGAGGTTTGTCCTCATATATGGGAATGAATGAAGACCTAGCGCATTTCAAACAAAGTTGACACATATATTAAGAAGAAACATGGAAACAAGGTTATGCCAGTACCGAAGTTGAACATAGAAGTGATCGGTCAAATATATTACAAGAACGGACTAATCATAATTGTAAGAGATAAGGCCAAATTTGGAACACAGTTTCCCTACTTTCAAATATACATATATATTCAAAAGAGAAAAACCGTTATCATTATGGAAAAAACCCGGTTACCTACAAATAATCAACTAACGTTGATAGTTGCTGGTAAGAGGGGCGTATTTTATCGAGATACCTCACCCTCAAATCCTTCAAACAAACAGAGCAGTTTAAAACTGTACACATGGACTTGGTAGGCCCATAGCCACCATCTCAAGGACACAGATACCTGTTAACAATAATAGACAGGGCAACACGATGGCCAGAAGCAATTCCTCTTCATGAGATGACAGCTCCAACCGTAGCTGCCAGGTTATACGACATCTGGATTGCAAGGTATGGCGTACCCAAAACCATAATTACAGACCAAGGTTGCCAATTTGAGAGCTCGCTCTTCAAAGAGTTATCTAATAAGCTTGATGTTCAACACAGTCATACCACAGCTTACCATTTTCAAGCCAATGGCAAAATTGAGAGATGTCATAGAGCACTCAAAGACTCTATCATGTCACATGATACCAAGAGATGAGTAGAAGTACTTCCTACCATCTTCTTAGGCCTTCGATCTGCCCTACAAATTGACACAGGTCATTCTGCAGCGCAATTAGCATTTGGCAAAGAGCTACACCTCCCAGGGGACTTCTTCATAGAATCGAAGGATGTTAGCCCAAAAATTATGGTACAAAATATAAGAAATGATGCCAATAACTTTCTCAAACAGGCAGCTTGTCATGGCCAGCCAAAGATTTACAACTCGAAACATTTGGCCAATACATCACATGTATTTGTTAGAGACGAGAAAATAAGATCTGTGCTGGAGAAACCATACGCTGGTCCTTACAAAGTAGTATCACGAGATGAGAAAAAACTTTGTGATACTCATTGCAGGCGAACCACGAACAATTTCAATCGACAGATTGAAGCCTGCCTATTTGGTAAGCGATGATAAGAGAATAAAGAAATTACAGAGACATAATATAGAAAATACACAAACAGATTCACAAATAAACACAGAAGAATCAGTTGAAAAATGTGAAATAACGAACTCACAAACATTGAAAACACAAAAAACAAAAATAAAAGTCTGTAAAATTTTCGGACAATGTTACAACAAAAACATTCGATCCAGAGGCAACCATATGCCCACAAAAAAGAGGCAGGCCCCTAGGCAATAAAAAATGAAAAAATTCCCACCCTTATTGCAAGTCTGAGAGGTTAATGAGAAGCAGATAAAGATTTACTCCCAAAAAAGTAATATCTAGTACGTAAAATAAACCTGCTCAAAAATAGGCGATGATTTCGGAATTCCGCGAGACAATAAAAACTCCGGAGATAAGCAAATGTAGGAATGCCAACAAAAAGAAAATGACAGGAATAAACAAATCCATGAGAGATATGGAAATAAACATTGCAACGTGCTTTCATTGTCAACAACAAAGATAATCTCAAAGTTGTGACGTCACAAGCGGAGATTCCTTTGTAATAAAAATTTGAAAAATATATTTTGAGTTTATTTCAGGCATAACTTTGCTTAAACTGATCAGAACTTAACAGGAAAACTTGCATACGGCCGAGAATTTTAAGCACTATCCCCTCTATGACTTGATAAGAAGATATGAAAAAGTAAAAATGGAACTGTAATGGTAAATTGAAAACTGCAGTAAATTCACCCGTTTCTAAACTGTCTTATAATACAGACGTTTTTTCAAACAGTATTTTTTTGGCTCTCTATTCTCCTCAAACAATCCTCCTGTCCAATGTCGCTACCCACAACCTTCCAAACATCCACCAACTCCCAGACAGTTTGGAAAATTGCTGAGACTCCAAAAACTCAGCAACTTTCCGAACAGAAAATGGAGTTGGAACGGATTGAAGAGGAGCTGTTGATGGACACAACTCTACCGATCAAAAATGTTTTAGCGGAGATGACATCTCCGCTCCCTCCAATCATCTCTCCTCCCAATCCCCACCAGAATCAACTCCAACTACGGAACCCCTAAAGCTAGAGCCGACTCCAACGGAGACTCAGGAGCCAATGAAGTTTTTGTTCATGGCAGAGAGGGCAGCCAATGAAAAGGTGAAGATGGCTGCCTCAATGTTGGGGAATTCAAACTCCCCAATACTGAGACAACCTCAATTCAAACGTCCACTGCCCCCTCACTCCTGCCATCACCCCTATGCCTACCCAAAATATTGACCACCGAGGTGTAAGGGAGAAGGAAGACGCGCCAATTACCAGCCTCGGATCGACGCACGCAAACAGTTGTATGAATGCATCTGGGCTGCAGTAGGAAGCACATCAGCTAAATGGGAGGTCAATCAGAAATGGCACTAAACCCGCAAGTCCCACCAGGCCTGCGTGATCTGATCAATTTTGCAGCGCAAAAACTGGGGGGGGAGTAGCTGTGGGGACTCACATGTATGAGGGATATGGACTCGGACCCCTCGACAACAGTCGCCGCCATAAAGTGCTGGCAAATAATCATCCTTGTGATGTAAAACATACACAAATTACGTTCCATCATATTTACCTTCAAGTACATGCAGGTAATGTACGAGTACCGAATTGTGACAATAGAATGATGTCACGATCCTTACATGAACCGGCCAACCATCTCTTATCACAATAGGGGATGATGTAACCGGGCCATTCTCACTAACGTACGTATTTCTTACATACGTGTGTTTGTGTGCGTGTAAATAAGCCAGTATAAAATCCATCCAAACTAGCTCTAAAATCACCAGTGTTTGCCTTGGTTTCGGCTTACCCATATATAATATAAGAAGTGGCTGAACATGCTTAAATTCTATTGAATTTACCTTCTGGTGAGAATACTTTCTCACAACAAGGTATTCCACAAGCTCAATGATATTTCTGATTTACCCTCTACTATTTGCTCTTTGACTCTTTGTTTTTACTCTGAGCTCAATTATTTAATCTCTCACTTTTTTTTTCTTTCAATATATTATTTTCCCTCTTTCGAATAAAGAAATATTCACTTGACATTGTTACACTATTGAAATTAGGTTCATAAATAAAAAATACGTACTCATTGAGATGCGATGAGCAGCAAACCAATTTAAAATCTGTGAAATGATTTGGAGACAAAAGAGGCGATTGCCCTGTGTTTCAAATTAACAACAAAAACAGAGAAAATGAGAAAAAAGATTGTAGAAAAAAACAGTGAGAAGGAAAAAATGGAAATGAATTTCTTCTAGAAAACAAAAAAAGTTATCCCCCAACTCTTTGAAGTTGGAAAGGCGAAAGTCTAAAAAAAACAACAAAAAACGTAATTCTTCGATAATTTTTCATGAAGGGTGTTTTAGTACTATTTTTTTATCTTTGTTTGTTCATCGGTTGTCCCCATCTTCTTCTGGTAGTCTACTTTTTTTATGTCGTGGCCTTTGTAACCAAATACGACTCATCGTAATGGAAGCGAGTGAAAAAAATGTACACGTTGTAACGGCCAAAAGATGTGGTAATATACCTAATTAGAACCACTTTCTGGAGTACACCATACACGAAATATCACGTACTTTAAAAGCAGTAATACTTCTAAAATAAATTCAAGTTTATCATCAACACACTATCATGGACCTTAACATTAATTAGAGACTCAATAATATTTCAAACACATGAGTGAGTTTACACATTTAATAAAATAATAATTTGCACATCATAGTACATACATATACGTTAATATTTATACATATACAATCACAATTCAACAAGCAAGACTATCTGTTCACTAGAGACTTCTACAAGAGAGGTTCCAGGTACTTAGAAGTAGCTGTCGAGGAACTGTCGAACTGTACTATATCTATTCCACTGAATCGAGGGGTTATATACTCGTTCAGGGTATGAAAACGTACGTGTCGGATAGGTAAATTGAAGTAGGGTGTTGTTATTATAGGGTTGTGCTGACTCGTCGAGTACTCGAGGGACAGGTACAACTAGGTCATGAATATACAGAAAGTATATCTATATTCATAGAATTAAATACGGGTAATTTAGTTGTTGTTTATAAAGAGTTATAGGATAATTATTGTTGATAAATATCTACGTTTTTTGTATTCGAAAAATGAGTGAACGAATATGTTCGTCATCTCTAAAAATAGACGAAAATATAGGTTACACAATTCTCTGGGGGGAACAAAAAAAATCAGGGAAAAAAATTTTTCCAAAGTCTATCCAACAAATACAAATTTCTTAATAATTATGCATGATTAAAATTATGTCATATAATGCGAGTATAAGTATATATACTTAGAATAAAATATTTACGAATATTGATTATGAGTAACAAGTTTTTTCTTACGTATATAAAGGAAGTTAATATATCACATTATTTTGCGTAATTTTTACAATGCTGTAGTTTTTGTTAAATTAGTACTATTTCGATGGGAGGTTAATTTTAAATATACTATAATAAACATTAACATAAATGAGATTGTAATTAACCACAATAAGAATATCCCATTGACAAAAGTTAGATAATCATTAAAATTTTGGTCAGGTATTTGTAACTCAATGGATTTAATTTTGTTTTCCAAGTCGTTAACTGAAACAGTGTGAGGAAGAAAATTTTTCCATTTGGGGTTGTAGACCTTTGTCGTTGCCAGATCTATGGCTAGATCAAAAGGTTCTGTAGAATCAGAAAAATATGTCCACAAGAGTGGTAAATGATTTTCGATTTTGATAGTTTCTTCCAAATTTTCAGAGAGACAAGGGATTTCTATTGGGATAATTACTGTATTTTTATTATTTTCGTCAATATTTTCAATTTGGATATGACAAAGTACATCCAGAATAAAGGTTCCAGGGGAATTATTATTTATTTTCAGTTTTTCGGATTTTTTTGTAATGGAATTAGTTGCTATAAGGGAGTTAAAGTTTACGATAGCAAATTTTGTGTGTCCAATAGGATGCACTAATGTTTGATTGTTATTAAGATTACATTTAAATGAGCACGATTGCAATAAGTTTTGATTTAGGTCTTGAAAGAAAAGATTCTTTGCACAAGAAGACAATTTATCACTTCCTCTATTAGAAGGGAGGAAGCATAACGGTTTATCCGAGTTACAATAATGGAGATTAGTTCCACTAATATAACGTACGGAGTTTGTTCTGATTTTGTGAATAATCAGAGACGGTTCTTGGTCCCAGCTACACAATTCATTAGAGTGAATTTTGAATGTGAGTGGAATGAAGTCGTAAATTTCGTATTTAGAGTTTAATTGTTTTAGGGGAATTTTAATTTCTAGTTCTAAAGTATTTTTAAAGAAATTGCAGTTTACAAGTTCAGCATGATAGGAGTTTTGAATATCCTTAATGGGGATTGCTAGGTCAAGATCTAAATCTTTCGTAATTTCCAAAAGTTTTAATATGTCTTTTCCTAATATTTCTTTCGAAATAATTGAAGAAGGGATCATATGAGATTTACAGGACGTTAGGATATTTGATAATCTTAACGTATTAATAAGGTAATTGTCATAGAATCCTTGTATGTAATTTAGAGAGATTAGAAGTTCATGTTCTTCTAATGAATTTTCCATAAAAGAATTTGTATGTGAAATGAATTTTGTCATAAAATTATTTGTATGGTCAATAAAGCTATGCAGATTAGTGGACGTATTTACTAACGCTGCATGCTCGGTCAACAGTTGATTTTTTATAATATTGTATTCTTCTTTCAATGAGATTTCATTAGCCAGAAAGTTTCGTCCATCTCTAAAATTTAGTACTCGACAGAAAAATCGCAGCGCATCTCCGAAGAAAGACCTAATCGGAGTGAATACGCTTCATTTGCTTCGAATGGAAGATGGCGTTGAATAGAAATCTTGTATCATAGTGGTATTCTGTTCTTTAAGGTTTATTATAGCGTTTTTTAGACATTTTGCCATTTCTGCATATTTGCAATTTTTCCAGATTGTTTCGTTGCACAACCGATGTTTCAAATTTGTTTCTAATAGTTTATCTGCTGATTCATGCAAGTCTAGCTTAATAGAGTAAATTATTGGGGCAGATTTAGAATATACAAAAATATTGCTTATTTCTTGAAAATAAGCGACAGTTGACGCCGTCGTAATCCTATATGGGTCAGATGATGTTCTTTGCGCAATAGTAATCGAAGAAATAATTATTGCGAAATAGAAAAGTAGATTCGTATACATTTTCTGAAACAGAAAGAATGCAACGTCTAAATTATTTACGAGAAAATGGATTATGCATTTTACTGATTTGTTTTGACATACGCTAGCTGGGGCACGGGGAAAGACAAATTTTGCCGACATCTAACTTATGAATTTTGGTCAAATTATTAATATAAAATTTATTAATTTTGATCGATTAGCCAGTATTTTGCATTCGCTCGTTCTTGCTCTGTGTCATTTTTCTCGTGTATTTCTCTTTCATATTTTCTAGTATTTTTTTCGTATTCTATTTTATATTCTTGAATTTTTTCTTTTCCGATTTAAATCATTCGATATCTTTATCAATATATCATTCCCTGGTACAGTTCTTTTAACAGTACCTTGCCACGTCCAAATTATTAATACTGAATATGATGGTTATTCGGAAATAATTATTCCGATAGGTTTTCCTTGCTCCCGAGATATGTCCGATGACATTCTCATCGAACATCACCTTCCATTATTATGGACGGACTATAATGTCATTATTGATTCAGACATTAAGAAAACCATTTCCCTTGCAAGCATTAATGCTTATAACCCTAATTGGACTATGTTCATTCCTAATTTCTCTCCTATGTTATCAACCAATGACCTTAAGGAAAAACTTGATAAAACCCAAATCAAAATCCAAGAATTTGGTGATCGAAACTCTATTTCTCTTCTAAATATTATTATACTTATTTGGTTATGTGTTATTACTATAATTATTATTATTATCATATCTCTTTTTATTGTGAAAATTAGAAAACCTATCGAGAGTAAACATGTTAAACAATTAATTGATGAAATTACGAAACCTATTGAATTTATTGAAAATACTAATGAAAATAATATTGAATGTGTGGGTGTGTGCGTAGAGATACACGACACCACACAAACACCAATCAGGTCGGTTGCGTATATACGTGTAGTAGTATGTGCGGGCCGAGCCCAGTAAACAATTAAGCTGCGTAGATGAAATACACAGCCGTGAGCACAAAAAGGTTGTTTGCGGGTTTTACCCCGCTGGCCCGCTAGGTGGTCGACGAGTGTGTAAGACACACTCGTTTGTCATCAACAACCCGTCGCCACACCACTCTCCTCCTAGTAAGTTTCCGAGGAAACTTACGGTGACCTGTGACGCCAGTCAAGTGTGACGCGGCGTTCACTACTACGCTTACGGGTACCGTTCACGTAGTAGGACCGCCAGGTCTCTTTGGTTTGGACTTGCCGAAGTTGGCTGGGAGGGTGGGATGGGAAGGACGTGTTCGGGGCGCTCGAGGCTGGGAAATAGGGTTAGCTCGAGTTTGGTGCCTTATGAGCGGAGTCTGGGGACGAGACGTGGGAATGCTCATAAGGGGTGGTGGGTAGGTAACTGGTGCCGCCATTAAAGGCGACATTACCATGGCTGGAGGATAAACCGGTGCCGCAAGTTGTAGATGCGGGGGAATGGGAATTCCGGGCGGTGGCATCACAACTTGTGGGAGTGGCATCGGGGTTGTCGCTAGGGCGAGCAACAGGGCATTGTGTGCTGCAAGCACAGCGGCAGTGAATTGCTCCCACGGCTGCAGGGATTGGTTCTGCGGTACAGGAGGGACCACCGATTGCAGTACGGGGGCTGTACTACAGACGGGGCGGACTCCTGTACGGGAGCCGATAATGGAGCGGGAGTTTGGGATCGGGTTTTGCCGCGTCTTTTGTCCCGTTTGAGCTCCATGTATGAGAGACCGCGAGCGCGAGCTTCACGCCGGGCGCAGCCCCCTGTTTTACGATTCAAACGGGGACGTTTCGCTGGTTTATCAACAGCCGGGGGACTCTTGTTGAAAGAGGTGGAGGGCTGTGATTCGGGGACTTTCTCCGGCGAAGGTGTTGCCAATAAATCGATAACTGGGTTATTATCGACAGCAACACTTTCTGTCGGTTCAACCTCTTCAGGTACTGGCGAGAGTACGCGTTGATGGACCGACGAGGGTTTTGAGGGAAGATGGATGGTTGGGATTGAGGTCGGGTCGACGTCCATCGCTTTCTCTTCCGCGGTAGTCGGTTCAACCGAAGGGCGAAGTAACGGGGACTTGCCTTTCGGGACTGACGATGAGGCTACTGGTGCCTCCGCGACTTTGGAAGTCGACGGTTGGAGGGACCGCTTTGTTGCTGCAGACGGACGTTTAAAACCGCTGGTACGAAACGTAGCAGTCGCTTGCGCTTGGCGCTTCCGGAGGGGAAGCGGTTCAATCTGTTGAACCGTCTTGAGCGGTGGGAATTCCCCAGAGGGGAGTCCCGCCGAGGAAGACGGTTGAGGACTGGGCGAAGGTCTCTTCGATTGAACGCGCTGTACGACTTCGGCGAATGTGCGGGTGTCAATCCGCGCATTGCTTAATTGTACAGTGGTACGAGCGTGAGGTGGCGTCTCCAACGAGTACGCAGTCTTCCTGGGGAGCGGAACGAAGACCCGAGAACGAGAGCTACGGACGAGGCCGCGCTGGACGATCTCAGAGCCCCGCGCCGCTGCTCCAGGAGCAGGCCGGTACTGTCGGAGGGGCACACCTCGACCCCTGGCAGCAGACTCCACCCTCTGCCTCAGCGTCGATCGCCGTTGCTGTACTCGAGAAGGAGTACGGCGTGTATCCTCTTGTGCAGATCCGACAGAGGTAAGCGTCACGGGTGACGCCGATACTTGTTCGGACGTAGAGGGTACAGGCGATTTCTGCTTCACCGGTGGAAAGGTGGCAGTAGCCGTGGTGGAAGGAGACGGGGCAACGTCAGCTGGTGACGTCGGGGAGGAAAAGGTGGGAGAGGGGGAGCGATGGTCGTCTACACGAGGGAGACGACGGTTCATTGCCATTACTGCCCTCTGTTAATGGGGGGGTAGCCCTTAAAAGGGCTGTTTCTTCATCTTCGGAAATATCCGGTATGCTAGGGGAAAGACGCTCTTGGGACATATCGCCAGTCTATTACGCTCCGCGAGATATTATTAAAAACGCCTGTTGTGTAGCATTTGATGAAGAGTATATAACAGCCAAGCACGTCAAGAGAAGAGTGAGTGTCTAAAACACGAATTTCACTCGTTTTCTTGACCGTAACCGCCGTTTATTTTTGTCTCGTAAACACGAAGTTGCGGTTGCGGCAGCTGTTGTTGCACATTATTACGAGTTCGTTTTGTAGGCGGGGCCTGTTCGTCTTCCGAGGAGGAAGACGCGTCGTATTTATGCGACTGGGTGGCGCCACGAAACAATTTTCGTAATACGTTGTCGTCTACAACGCTTGACTTGTTGTCAGTTGCGTGAGCCGACTCGGACGAGTGCGGGGGAGGAAGGGGAATCGCAATCGGTTCGTCGTCGAGTATAGTGTCAGCTGTTCGACTAGGAGACTGACCGATGGGGTGCGATTGTGTATTTTCCTTCGATAACGCTTCGGGAGTCGATTCTTTATTTTGATCGTTTGTATTTACGATCGGGGAAGAATCGAGCGTGTCGTCTATGTGTGTAGACGACGTCGAAGGTTGGGGTGAGGCATTCGGGGGTGAGTCGTCGTTTTTAGGTAAAACGACCTCAGATGACAAGTCAACTGTCGGTCCCGAAGGATCATCGACGGAAGTTGAGTCATCTGGGTTGGCTTCTATGTCTGTGTAGACATAGGCCGACTTTAGGCGATCGATCAATACGCGTGTGTGTCGTCCTTGTATGTTGATCTCGAACCATTTATCCGTACGGTTGAGGACTTTGTACGGTCCAGAGTACGGTGGGTCGAGTGCCTTACAAGGTGTATCGACGCGTAGCCATACGTTTTGGGCTGATTTTAGATCAGCGGGGACGTATGAGGGGGAATCGCCGTGGTTGCGGGTGATTTGGGTGAACGCATTCGCACTTTCACGAATGCGTTGAGGAAGGTTAGTGCCGTCGATGTGGGTGACGACACTTGGTGGGCTGTCTTCAAAGAAATCAGCCGGGAGACGGAGCTCTTCACCATAAAGGAGTTGGGCTGGGGATACGCCGAGGTCGGAGATGACCGTCGAGCGTAGGCCGAGAAGAATGAGAGGCAAATTGGCTGCCCATTCTCCACGCGAGTCTTTGGAGTTCTCGCGGGCCATGATGGTGGCTTTGAGAGTTCGATGCCAGCGCTCTATTTTGCCGTTCAATTGGGGGTGATACGCCGTAGTTGAGATTTTGTGTATTCCCAACTGGCGCACAACCGAGTTAAATAAAGCGCTTTCGAACTGGCGTCCTTGATACGTCGTTATAGTTTCGGGGACGCCAAAGGAGGACACCCAGTGTTGGACGAAGAGTGTTGCCACTCGATCCGCGGAAATATCCGTTGTCATGATGGCGTGAGGCCATCGTGTGGCGCGGTCAATCATTGTCAGACAATGACGAGGACCGCTAACCGTTGGCAACGGACCCACGATATCGATGTGCACATGCTTTAAGCAATCGGTAGGGTGGAAAGCTTGGAGAGGGGCTTTGGTGTGTCTACCGATTTTGGCTTGTTGGCATGCGGTGCACTCTTTCGACCAATGTAGGCAGTCAGATCGTAGGCCAGGCCAAATGAATCGATTAGCGATCAGACGGGCAGTTGTCCGGCCGCTCGGGTGCGAGAGCCCATGAATCGAATCGATGATGATTCTCCGATATTTGGCGGGTACGAAGGGTCGTTTTTTCCCCGTGGACGTGTCGCACGTTAAGAGTAACGTGTGTCCGGGTACTCTGAACGATTCGAGGATGAGGGCAGAGTTGGGGTCTGCGAGGTATTGGGCGAGTTGAGGGTCGTGTTGTTGGCAAAGGGCCATTTCATTGTATGGCACAACACAGGGAGAGGTAATGGCGGAGATTGATATACGTGACAAACAATCTGCGGCTATGTTGTCCTCTCCTTTGATGTAGCGAATATCCGTCGTGAACTGCGAGATATACTCAAGTTGATTTTGCTGGCGTGGTGAAGCTTTCTCGCACGCCTGAAACAGGGCAGTCGTGAGGGGCTTGTGGTCCGTATAGACAGAGAAAACACGCCCTTCGACCAGGTTACGGAAGTGCTTCACCACTGCAAAAACAGCGAGTAATTCGCGGTCGTATGTTGGATATCGGCGTTCGGTGTCTGATAATTTGCGGGAGAAAAATGCCAAAGGCTCTAGCGATCCGGCACCGTGTTGATAGAGGGTAGCCCCTATCGCGTGGTTAGACGCGTCGGTTGCCAAGACGAGTTGTTTGGACTCGTCAGGATGCGCCAAAAGAGCAGCATTCGCTAACGCCTGCTTTAAGTCGCGGAAGGCGGTTTCGGCAGTGTCGGTCCAAATTATCGGGGTTTTGTCACGTTTTTTGTTGGAGTGGATAAGCGCGAAAAGTTTACTCTGAATGTGAGAGCAATGTTTAATTGTACGCCGGTAGAAATTCACCATTCCGAGAAAGCGCCTAAGGTCATGAACGGTTTTGGGAAGTGGGAAATCGAGTACAGCTTGGACACGTTCGGGGGTAGGTTTGATACCTGAGCTGTTGACTCGATGGCCAAGGAAGGTGAGCTCTTCACGTTCATGTTCGGACTTGTTACCGTTGACAGTGAGGCCAGCGTTGTAGATACGCCGTATGACCTCGGTAACACGCTCTTCGAGCTCATCAGGGTTGGAGGCGGTAATGAGGATATCATCAATGTACGCGTAAGCGTAGTCGATGTCTCGCAACAATCCATCAATGTACCGTTGGAAGGTTTGGGTGGCATTTCGAAGTCCGAAGGGCATATAGGGAAATTCGTAGAGACCGAAGGGGGTTATGACGGCTGTCTTGGGGATGTGTTCTTCGGTCATTGGGACTTGGTTAAACGCCCGCACGAGATCTAATTTGGTGAATAATTTGGCACCAGCTAGTCTGGCGTGGAAATCCATAATATTCGGGACAGGGTACTTGTCGGGGATAGTTCGTGCGTTGAGTGCTCTGTAGTCACCAAGCATGCGCCATGTTTTATCGGGCTTCATGTGCATATGCAAGGGGGATGACCAGGCACTTTTGGAGGGTTGGCAGTCACCACGTTCGAGCATAGTTTGGAAGGAAAGGCGGGCTGCCTTTAGCTTCTCGGGATGTAGACGACGGGCACGGCAAAACACCGGTCGACCTACAGTTTCGATATCGTGGGTGACTTCGGTAGGGGAAATCCTCGGGCGTAAGCCTTCTTTACCGGTTACGCCGGGAAATTTGTCGAGGATTTTCTGGAATCGACTATTTGAGTGGGCGATGGTCAAGCAAATCTCCGGGGGATAGTTGATGGGTCGGGGTTTACCTACAACGGCAAGTCCAGTGGTCTTATCAAGGAGGTGCCCTTCGCTGACATCGGGAAGCAGTTGGTAGTGGCTGAGGAAGTCTGCTCCGATGATGGGATCAGCGATATCGGCGATGATGAAGGCCCACTTGAATTCGCGGCGAAGGCCAAAATCTACCTGCACCAGCTTAACTCCGTAAGTACTAATTGGAGTTTGGTTCGCAGCGTAGATTTGGAGCTTAGCGTTGCATTTCCGGTCTTCAGCGGTTGGAGGTATAGCCGATATCTCCGCGCCAGTGTCAACCAGGAAGTGATGCTCGCTAAGCAGATCTTCCACGAATAGACGGACTGAATTGAAAACGAGTGGGAGTGCCGTCTTGACTGACTCGTTTACTCGTTTCCCGAACGGGTAGGGGATTTGGAATCGCGTCGGTCGCGATTTTGGGGTTTGTCCCACCATGAACATGGGGGGTCAGAGCAGTTGCGCGATTTCCTCCCAAACTGTTGGTGATACCAACAGTAGCCATCACGGGAGCGGGAGGGAGAGCGGGTATTTACCGGTCTCTTACCATCGATGACTCGTAGCGTCGTCCGTGGTTTCGAACGACCGGAGCTAGAGTCACGAGAGCGCGATCTGTCTCTGGACCTGGCATCGCGTGAACGCGAACGCCTATGTTCAGGGAACGGGGCGGGGTTTTTTGGGGGGTCGACAGAACTCACCTGTTTTCCAGCCAAGAGCTGTTGAAGCAGCTGGGTAATGGTAGCTAGTTCTGAGGAATTAGCCGTTGGTGCTGTTGACGGAGGTGCCGCGGGAGTTGCGATAGCGGAGATGGTGCTAGTTGCAGGGGATGTCGACGGGAAGGTTTGCTCGAGAGCTATTGCCTCGTCAGCTTCGAGCGCTGCCTGTCGAGAGGTTGCGGGCTTAGTCATGGCCAATGTTTGGCGGATATTGACCGGGAGGGATTGGAAAAGGAGGTTGCGGAGGACATCGTCATTTACTCTTCCTTCGTTTAGGGTGACGAGGCGGCGATGGTATGCCGAGGGCCTCTCGGAAGGTTGACGATGGGTGTTTTCCAACAGAGTTCTAATCCGGGTGTAGGAGGAAGGGGAAAACTCCTGTAGGATCTGGTTTCGGAGGTTCGACCAAGTGTGCAGCGAGTCGTCGGAACTGTAAAGTAATTCCGACACAGCATTGGCTACCTGGGTCGGCAAGTGGCCGGAGATCACCAGGTAGAGCTGAGACTCGCTGGTATTGCCGCTGGCGCGAGCAAGATTCTCGATCTGCTGCAGCCAGAGACGCACATTCACGGCATTGAACGGGGGTAGGCCTGTTAATAATCGTGGTGGGTGAGCTTGTAAGGAGGGAGGGACAGTAGTCGCGGCGGAATTTGCTTCCTGCCGGTGCGATTGCCGATTGAGGATTGGGGACAACCTCAGCGTGGAACTGTCAACTGGCTGGTGCTGGTTGACCAAAAGTTCTTCGCCCGGGAGGTAATTGTCGAGGAATGGACCTAAATTTACAAGCGTAGAGGACTTCAGGATCGCCAAGTTCGTCGGTACAGTCGACGAACGCATGCTGACATGCGGCGTTGAGTGGATGGCAGACGTGAGGTTGGGCTGGTTCTCCATCCTCCTGGAAGGATTGCTGACTGTAGCCTTCGCAGGCGTCAGCGGGAGAACCAGGTCGTCGAGGGACGACGGAGTTAATTTGGAGGCCATGGAGGTGGTTGAAAACAGAGGCTAAGTTAGTACTTTCCTCATCGGCAGCTGATTGCCGACTGTTTGCTTCTCTTTGGGATGGCTGGTCGGTACTTGCGTACTGACGTCGAGCCTGGGGAGAGAAGAGGGAAAAGTGGAACATTAGGTAAATGGAAAGGGAAGGAGAAGGAGAACCTTCTCCGTCGGCAGCTGGGTGCCGACTGATTTTTGTGGACGTTGGTCGGTACTTAAGTACCGACGAGCAACGAGGGAAAGGGGTAGGAGAAGGAGAACCTTCTCCGTCGGCTGACGACAGACGACTGAGTTCCTTCTTCGGTTGTTGGCAGGTATGCCAACGTTTGAAGAAGGGGCGTGGTTAGGGAAAATCAGCTGGTAAGAGCTGATTGGTTGTTTCCAAGCTAGTCGGAAGCGGGTGGGGAAGGAGGTGACAGTTCCTTCCCCCGTTGACGGTAAACGTCAACAACAAAAATGATACTTACGTCGGAGGTCACCACTTGTGGGTGTGTGCGTAGAGATACACGACACCACACAAACACCAATCAGGTCGGTTGCGTATATACGTGTAGTAGTATGTGCGGGCCGAGCCCAATAAACAATTAAGCTGCGTAGACGAAATACACAGCCGTGAGCGCAAAAAGGTTGTTTGCGGGTTTTACCCCGCTGGCCCGCTAGGTGGTCGACGAGTGTGTAAGACACACTCGTTTGTCATCGACCACCCGTCGCCACAGAATGTATTGAAGAAAAATGTGAAAAATGATTGTATTGTTATTATTAAAGATTTATATATAAGCGTATATTGTCAAATCTGTATTTATCTAATTTAGTTTCTATTGTAAACTATAATTTAACTTACAGACCATATATTTATATTCGAAATATTGTTTTAAATTTCCATATGATCCTAAAATAACAAAAAAAATTTTTTTTTTCTCTCTCTTTTTTATTCCTTTTATCCTTCTTATTTCTATAATTTATCTTTATCCGAATTTTTAAATTCAAACTTTCTCCTAAACTTTGAATTTCAAAATTCCCCTGAATTTTATGTAATGATAATTTTATATCATTTTCTATTCTACCATTTATTTCGTATCTTATTAACAATTATTCCTCTATCTCCATTTCGTATATAATTTCATTCTTACATCCTATCTAAAATGACGTCAGTAAGACTTGTCAAGACTTGCATCATGACATCACCTTTTCTAGCTAATATAATATTCTCTTACTAAACATAATGATGTCATCTATTCCTTAAATACAAAAGACAATTCAGCAATATTCTTAATTCCTTATAAAATTGTAACTACACCCATTTTATGTCATAAGCATGTTATTCTATTGGCTCACGCTAAATTACGTAGATTATAGTAACCAATCACATTGTATATCCCCCACAACACCAATGTATATTTCATTTGAATCCATACCCTTAGAGTTAAGCCTATTCAATTATTAACTTACCATTATTCTACCAACATCTTCTCTTGTACATTATAATATTTTCATGTACATATTTCTGAAATATACACTATAAGTAAAATAATATATGTGTCGTGTACGTTTTGTAACAATTATACCGTTACAACTCCTTATAATCAAGTGAAAATTGGTACAAAAACTGGTTAAAGAATAACTTACTGGGTTCTGAAACTTCAGCTTCAGTATAGGAGTAGGGCTATGCGAAAACAGGGAAGCTTTGAGAAGTCTACCAGATAGCTTGGGAGCGAAGTCCCCCGGTTAGATGACGGGTGCCGAGTGGAAGAGGAAATTGCTTTTAGACTCCCGCAAATGAATTCAACGTCTTTAAATTTCACCAAACGTGTGCGTAAATAACAGTACCTAACGAGAGGTCGTAGGGGTAGAGACACCTGGTGAGCTTTTCCTCTTCTTTCAATGACAATTCTTCCACCAGATCGAGGCAAGCTAGAAAAATATGAAGGTATCTTCGAAAATTTAACAAAATTAAAATGATATGATCTATCATTTGAAACCCAACCAGATCACTCCTTTTTGACGTAGGACTACGCCTCATATATGGGAAATTTTGGATACGGAAACAACTTTATAAGCTCATAAAACGTATATAGGTACACTTTTGAATTTGTAATATTGCACTGAATCGTTGACTGAAATATAAATATTTAGCTAACGCATTGAATGAATATTATAGCCACTTACCGAACATCTTTAATCCATTTTCGAAGATGAAAAAAGCTGTATGCTGCATTGGACAAGCATGTTATTCTCAGCGGCCCACCAATTTCTGTTCGAACTACTAGTATACCTATATTAATTAATTTATTCAAAAGCACGAAGTAGAGCTTTGTAAGAACAAATAAATTATTTAGAGCAGAATCAAAAGTTAAAGTAATATTAATTCAGCGGAATTCGTTCGTTGAATAGGTAGATAAAAGTTTTTGTACAACTAGCTGTACTCAGTCTCTAACTGTAATCTGTAAATCTTATCATTGGAATGAATTTGCCCGCGAAAATGTATTATTGCTCTGCGGACTATGGCTGCACGAAATATGAATCATATGATGAAAAGTGAAAAGTGGACCAACTTGATGATATACTATCGCTCTAGTTTGTTTGAAATTGTTTATAACTTGTTGAAGAATTAGAATTTATAAAAATTCTGTGCGTGGTACATGTAGGTATATCGACGTCGGATGTTGCCGTGCTTGTTTTCGCTCGAGATTCGAGAAGGTGAACATGAAGAATTCTGTTTTGGATACACTTTCATATACCCCAGATGATCAGTTTTCTGCAGTATTTGATGAGTTATATTCGCCGCTGATATTGATTTTGCAATCTGAAGTGCTTGAAGATCATGCTAAGACGATCTCTATCATCAAACGCTTCATTCAGTTGCAATGTCGATCCTTGGACTCTGACTTGCTTACTCGGTTTGCTCGTGTGAGTAAAGATTTGAAGCATTTTTACGTTGAAAACATAACGAAAATTGATCTTCTGGTACTTGAAAAATGGTCAGAATCATCGAGTCTTGACAAATATTGTGCAATCATCAACGAAAATTTCGAAACCTTGTCTTGTATTCAAACCGTATTTCAAAAAGTGGGTCTTCATAACTTACCCATCGCCGATATTCACACAGTTGCCTCTGATGCCATGGTTATCCTATCTGGTACATTCAAACATTGTAGAGATCAAAGACAATTTTACGCAGACGCATCATCTGTCATAAATAAAAGTATTAATAATCTGTTTCGCAAATGTAACGAGGTCCTATTTCAGTGCCTTGATTCTATTAACAGCATGAAGATTGATTGCAATAACGGTGCAAATGTCAAATTACTCAACGGTGTTTTGCTGTTAATGTTTGATATGGGGACTGTCGTGTCCAACTTAGAATTGAAAACCATGGCCCAACTTTGGAAATGCTTCACATCATTGTTGCAGACATACGCTATTGCTCTTCACGATCAGTTTAATGTGTGTCAAGCAATTCGATATTTTTGCACAGAAATAAATGAAAAAATGGTCACAATCTACGAAACTTCGACCAAAACTCGAACTGTCACTCTGAAAATCTTGAATTTTTTGTTGAAAATTGTTATTAAAATATGCGAATCCTTCAGTGGCTATTTGAAAACATGTTTGATTGATTTATGTCAGCTGGTATTTCTGTTGTACCGGAATTCAAGTCTATGCACCAAGTATGTCGCTTATTGGAATTCTGAAGTTAGTGGCGAAATTGAAAGAAGTTTGTTGGTAGCCATCGATCCACTCATTGTGATGTTAATTAAAGAAGAAGGATTCGTTGAGCACTTTTTGAAACTAAACTTGAAGAAAACAACCACATCGAACAGTATAACTAAACTTTTGCTTTTGTCTGTAATGTTGCAGAAACTTGTGCTCTCTCCAGCTGACACACGATATTTATGGCTGAACCGTGGGTTAATTGAAATTGTCTTTGAAAATATTTCTGCACATATTACAGAATTGTATTTTGACGTTCGAATTCCAGTACCATCCGTGAGCTTACAACTTCCCCATGATATCTTCCTCTACGATGCTCTAATTGTACATTTTGCATGTTTAATTATTTGTACTGTGTCTCAGAGTGACTTCTTTTATGTCGAAAGTTTACTGATCAGTAACTTACTGCGCTCCGCCGTGCTGATGAAGTTGTTTATTTGCGATCTGTGGTGCGTCATTGCACGTTATGGAAACTCCGAACTATGTTTCGAGCATACTACTCTGATCCTCACTATTCTGCGACTGCTTCAAAATGAAAAGAATGAATTCGTCATCATCAAATCATTATTGAAAAGATTTTTCAAGTTCCTCTCTCGATGTCAACAACAAAAAATTGTGAATCTTCTCAACAACGATCGCAGTATGTTATTGGAATTTTGTCATCATAAAATAGACGAGGCCCTATTTGTCAGCCATGACTTATTCCTCGCAGAAATTAGGGAACGATCTTACCAACTCTCGAATCTATGTTCCAGCATTAAAACCCAAGACGTGGATTTGCTCCGAATGATTGAATCGACATGCAAAATTAATGAAAAAAATGCTACATTCGATCAAGAAGTCAACCGTTATATTCATTCTATTTGGGTTCAGTTGCAAGAAGCTCACCCTCATGATCCTCTTGTGTTCCTGCACTGTACTCATCACTTATGCACTTCGTCAAAACTTTTCCAAGTGCGACACGTTACCACATTACCTATCATCGAAAAGTTTTTATTTAGCGGATCAATTTTTCTAAAACTTGTAGCATTGGATTACTTACGGTACCTGGGCCATAGAACGGCAGACGAAATGTGTCCGAACAAATTTACTTCATTACTGGCGTCATTTTTTCGATCTTTGCTCATCGACGAAAATGTACTTATCCGAGAACGAGCTCTTGAAACGTTTTCATATTTTTCGCATGTTACGATGTACGAAAAAGTTATCCAAATAACCATTGCGAATGAACCTCAAGTAGCGGTGGATGTGACAAATTTCCTACAGAATAAAGTGAATCTTTTGAGCAGCAGAAAGACTTGCGATGATTTTTTAAAGAATTTAATTGACCAACAACAAACAGACACCGTTCCAAAACATCCGAATCGAATCGAGAATTCAGAAATGGATAGCGATAATCGGCAGGTGAAAAAAATTAAACTAAATTTTGATTTTGAAAACGAAATTGTTGAAATTGAGTCGAGAATCAGAACATTGTTGTGTAATATCAGCGCTGCTGAATTAAATCTGAACCAGAAAAATACTTTGAAACGAATAGTGGAAATTGCTGATGAATTGCGAGAATACTTTTAATTTATTTTCTACGTATAAATTTTGGTTTTCTATTTTTATTTGTTACTTTTGTTTAACAATAAAAAATATGATTTGGAATTGATCATCGCGTCTTTATTGAAACACAAGTGATGCATCATTCGTATAAAACGGAACTTTGAAAGCATCTTCTCCACATGCATGTTCTCCATAATTTAAAAATTCAGATTTTGTTGAGAATTTTGTCAATAACCAAATTTAAGAATCTTCAGTTACAAGGAAACTGAAAACTCACGCACAGAAACTGTTGGTATTACAATTCCACCCTGCACTACTACAGAGTTCTTGAGAAAAAGACATATATACATGGACATCTCACATCAAATTAATATGACACTTTTCTAGACATATCAAACTTGCAGCGTATTTAATAATGAAGAAATTCGCTTGATGATTATATTTCCTCAACGGTAAAATACGCAACAAGCATTTTCAATAAGAGACGAATAAAAAACATTATTTACTGTTTTACAAAATTATACTTCAACAAAAAAAAATGCAGTAAAATTAATTTAAAATATAAACGTAAATTTTTTTTAACTGGTTAAAATATGTGATCATGAAGTACACTACACGAAATTCAGCTTATTTTAATGAGAAGGACGAAATAAATTTAGGTATCTATGTTCTCTCAAGTTATTGTCACTGTTCTGATTTCCAGATGATAACGTTCACAAAAAAAACTTCCCATCAATTTATTATTCACGATTTTTAAAACAATGCAAGTGAATTTATTGCCACATTACTGAATGCTGAGTTAAGACTGAATAAAAAAGAAAATTTTACATCAAATGAATATCATGGAACGAAACTACTACATTAACGAAGTACAATAATTTTTACAGGACGTTATAATTTCCAAGTAATAAAGTAAATTGTGCGAGTTGCAAAAGAAGGGAAAAAAATGAAATTAGGTGTTTTCCCCTCTGTTTTGACAGGATCAAACAAAAAGGAATGCCTTAAAGTATAAATTTTAATGCAAAAACAAAAGAAAAAGAAAAGAAAACATAAAAAAGTAAATGAATGTAAAAAAATAAATAAATAAATAATAAATAAATAAATAAATAATAATAAAAATGGAATCCTTTAATCGTTGATTTGTCCGTGTGGAACGGTGGTAGTGAATAAGTGCGTTTCAAAGTTCCTGAAAATTATAGAATAGTTTGAACGAACATATTAGGTAGGTTTGATACAGCAAAAATTGTAACACTAGTTCTCTAAAGAGGCTGTTTCTTTTTTAAAGTAGCACTCGAAACAAATTTCGAAAAAAGCGTTAAATTTTCTACCTTGAATAAATTAGCAAATTTTGAGAAGTTTTCTTCTTCAAAAATGAGCACATTTTCATCAGACGTCTTTAACAAAAAACACTATTTTTTTGTTTATTTTTTTCAGCTTTTCTATATCTTTCCACTTTATAGAACTAACAGTGTTACACACAATTAAAATCGTAGAATAGAATTGAGACTAACTTTTGACAGAATTTGAGCAGAACAAAACATTTTCCATATTGCATTAAACCCTAATTTAACTTCGCGGGGGGTGGTCATTATTAACATAGATAAATCAATACCTGATGCAAATAAACAAGCATCTCAACGTTTTTTGACGTATCAATATATTGCATACGAACATACAACAATGAGAAAGAACTTTTTTGCCAAAATGTAATAAAATTTGAAATATTTTTATTAAATAGTACAACCTACAAGAATGTAGACGACTTTTGAAAATTTCCAATTGTAAGGCTGCAGTTGCAGTTTATGGGTATTACATAGTTTAACGTACAGGACAAATAAATTGCTTCTTTACTAGCAATATGACTGTTTATTATTTCGAATGAAAAAGTCGAGCACGGTAAGTTTTCAATTGAATGGGCAACGAACTTTCAACTCGCAGTAAATAAATTACTGTTCAGATTTTCCAGAAAAATTACCAAACCATTTGACACAAATTATGTGATTAAAATACAAAATACACGCACCAATTATCGTGATCAAGTATTAGGTTGTTGCTGCTGTTGAATTTCAATTTTCTCGACAGTCATATCGGGATTCATGGCAGTAGCTTCTTGAATAGCTTCAGCCAGAGCTTTGTCGTGATCGACAGGATCTCCGTCACTTTGAATGGTTATTTTCTGCTCCATACGCGTTTCAACAACACCATTTTTCTCGGTTTTGTACTGCAAATATGTGGATGCACACGTTGAGAAAAAGGAAGGCAAAATGGTTCCACAAACACACTAAATATTTTTGCGTACCGTAACAGTTTCAACCGTGAGCGTTTTACTCGATATGGTCTCCGAAGACACGATCTCGCCTTCGATAGGCGTTCCATCCTCGGATTCGAGATTTACCTTACGAGATTCGGTGGCCACAAGTGGAACTTGAGTTGTAGCGGTGACAACGTTGGTTGTATCGCCAGTGTACAGTTTTGATTCGGTTGGTACGATAGGCGCATCACCTTTCTGCAAACAAAAGAAATAAACGAACGTCAATCATACAGAATACATTCGACAACAAGTTGAAAAATATCAAGGAAAAAAAATGACAATCATCAGTACTTGGAAATTTCCGTTTATGAATCCTAATCCTTGAGACTGATCTTCGTCGAAGTCGATTGGGGTGCCCGAATCGTTTGAACTTAAGCTTGAACTACTGGAATGTCTACTTAGCGACTATACAAAGCATGTAAAAAAAAATGAAAATTTGCAGTATAATTCGCTACAAATGGACGAGTGAACATGTGCGATGATGACGTAACTTGGCGAGTACACTAACCCGATTATTGTCGGCCAATGTTGTTGAGGTAGATATAACATTTTGTGTAACAGATCTCTGTTCTTGCGTTCGACCACTGGTTGTCGACATATGTGCCACAGTACTTTCTTCAACCTGAACAAAATTAATTTAAGATAACACCAAAGCTATTAATCAATCAGAACAATTATTTTTATTTGAGAGATTGATCAGTCACTTAGTTTACTCGAAAATTCGTAAGTTTCTTCCGAAAATGAGGACTTGTTAAGTAACAAAGGGTTGCAAAAGAGGAAGATAACGGGAGTTCACTCACTGTCCTTTCCTTTTCACATTCAAACCCAGCTAAAGACATCTTTCAACAATATTTTGCGAATAGAATTTGTATATGCGATGCTGAAGAATTCAGTTTGGCACAGTTTTGAATGTCATTGGTAATATACTTTGGGCAACAAGAAAACCAATTTATTTTCGTTTTATGTGTCACAAATCCGTATTACCAAGTAAAATTTCGTTCTGCACCAATGTGTAGTTCTCCGTTGTTTCTTTCTTAACACTATAAGTATTTATGGTTAGTATATAAAAATTTTTCTTTCAAAAAATTGTTGTTTTTTTTTCTCCAAAAAATAATTTATTATTGAAATATTTTATTCTCATTCAATAGAAAACACTTTGAGACTAGCTCAGTAAAACTGGACAATTTTTCAAATTACCTCGGGAAGAAAGACTGCTTTGAAAATGTTACCCCTTTCATGATAAAATTCTGAGCTTTATTAGAAATATTACAATATCTTACAGAAAAATGAAAAATTTCAGAACCTTCTAAACGTATATGACGATTTTTGAACACGACAAAAGAGATTTCTGAAGAAGAAAATCGGGCACTAAAGTAGCAATAAATTGAGCAGTTAATACTAAAAATCTATTTCATCAGTAACAACGAACATTTTTCTACAACCCCTGCAACTTTTAACTGATTGTGAGAAGAAAATTAAACTCATCATCACGATTTTCTGTGAAATCGTTGACACACAATTTTCAATGGAGCAGAAAATAAGATAATGACAGTACGAAAATTCATATTAGGCAACCTCCATTTTTGTCCACGACGCTCTAATTTAATCATAAATACAACACCGGTATTACTGCTCACACAATTTCCACATATCTGTCCTATAAATTTGCCATCCAAAATATCTCATCACCTCGACCAGCATCCAATATTATCAGTCAATAAATCAACAAAAATTAAATTGAAGTTGTCTTACTGATTTTCGATTTGGAAAATTCACGAAAATAACTCCTGGATAAGACACCAAACCCATTTTTCAATAGGAAAATAGATTCGTAATTAAGATCACATTTCAAGAAAAAATACGTATATGCTCTAATCTACGATACCGATCAAAATTTAATGTTCTTCGGTTCTGACTTCGAAAACATTCTTAATTATTATTAAAACTGAAGAATAAAAATACTATTTTGAAATTCCATACTTGAAAGCAATGAAAACATGAATTCTTACTAAAAACAAAAATCTTCAAGAAATACGGAAAATATCTACAAAAAAGTAAGTACTCAAAAAAGTAGGCAAAAAAAAAAGAATACAAAAAACAAATTCTATCGACTTAATCGCAAACATTATACTCACTTGTCTATTTTTCGCATTGGCATCCGTATCCTCACGAATGGTGGCAGTACGAGTCATTACAGCGGTAGCAGTGACATACGGCGATCTTCCGCCATTATTAATATTTTCAGCCTACAAAGCGAGTACGAGTAAAGAAAATTACAAACCAACTACGAAGCTTTTGCAAGCCGGAAAATACATTGAAAAAACACCAAAAAAAAAAACCAATCTACGAACAGCTATATGGAAAAAACGAAATTAAATACATTTTTTACTTAGGTACCGAGTACTCTTAGAAAAATATTCAGTGACGTACCTGAGCGGATTTCGAACCAGGATGTAAATCGTCATGGGCAGAGGCTGCGTGAGCAGTGAAAGTACTAAACAGACGTCCTGCATTATCAGCGCTTTCATTCTAGAAAAAGGAACACCCAAAAAAAAATTAAATACAAATGAAACGAAAAAAATGTATTAATAATCAAACATGGGTTACTCGACAGAATAAAAATTAATAGGGTACGGACCACGACATGATTAATAAAATATCTCAGTTCGTTGATAACGTTTTACCAATTTAATGTTGTTAAAAACATTTCAGTAGAATATACTGGAATTCATGGTGGAGATTGGATACAAATTTTCATTTTAACCAGACTGCAAAATGCTTCGTTTATTTTTCATCACAATTACGAAGATACCTTAATTCTTAGCAACATCCTAAGTCGACGAAACGAAAATTTTGGAATTCATTATGGAAAATTAAAATCATTATAATAAACGTATAACCCGATTTTCTAAGATAAAAATGGAGGATAAATTATTAAGGCAAAATTCAACGAAAATTATTCAGACAAAATTCAAGGCGCATGCGCCAACTACAAATATTTCGTTGTTTCAATCTCAATAACGAATTGATCAGTGTTGCCAGGCCAGTACAAGCCAAAACGGGCGCCTCAGGGCTTGTACATAATTGTAGGATACATAATTGTAGGATATTTCAATGAAATATTTTTGTCTTGCATATTGCGTGAGTAAAATCAATTTTCAAATACACGTAAAAATGAAATAATTTTTTAATACACGAGACATTAAGAAAACTAATGTTTTATTAAAATACAGCGTATGTTTATATTTTTTAAATATATTCATAAAATTTGACTGAAATAAGTTTCGAGGGAGTCGTCCATTGTACAGAACGCATACCATTCATAACAATATGGTAAATGAAAATGGCATTGTACTGCTATTACAACGCGTGATGTATATGGAAGGTAAACTGCTACAAAGAATCAAGTATTACCTTTTCTTCTAAAATAATACAGTTGGGGTTACAAGTTAAGAACCAGTCCCTGCACAAAAACCTGAGGGTGCTGTAACTACATAGAATCACTGGTTGCATTGCAAAGATACGGTAGAAGAATCTAGAATGGTATTTTTTTCAATAAATCAAAATAAAAATCACAAATTCTTGTTAAAAACAATAAATAATTTCCAACTTAGCTATTTCTTCTACAATAATTTTTCTTCTTCATGATGTTCTCCATCTATCACGATAATCACAGAGCATTAAATATAATAAAGGATCAGGTGAAACAAAAAACGGCACTGCTTTCACAATCAAAATATCCACCATTGCTAATTTTCGTTCTCATTTTTATCTATGAAATTGGATTTAGTTGTGATTTCTAAATTAATAATTATATTTAATCACTCATCAAATTAAATTATTTAAGAAAAAAATTTTGATTATTGCCCATGGATTTGAATGAGAGGCAACAAAATTCAAATTTGGTACCGAAGGAATAGTGAAAAACAGTTTCCAAAGTGGTCCTGTTTTTCACAGCAACGTTTAGATGAGCGTGACACTCTATATAGAAAACATTGATAATACGACGGGTAAAACCTATTGTGGGGACCATGTTCTCCCTTCTTTCGGAGCTTGGTCCCAGTTGACAGACTGTGGGCTTGGTCCATAACCAAGTCCGCGCAATTATGTCTACGGACAATAAATAAAATACGCGTTTGTAAGCACATAAGCTAAAACAGACAAACAATAAAATTTGTTCTCTGTTTAGCCTACATGCTACAAACGCAGCCTAGCGCTAACACGTGTACAAAAACGCACGTGTCGTGGTTGAAACGCTAAGCTAAACACGCAACACGCGCCTATCTTTCAATACTCATGGATGATGTGCATGTTTAGCCTAACATATACACCGGCGATGCCTTTTGTTAGTCACTGGTTTTGGATGTTATAAAAGGTTAGCTGACTTACCAAAATGGTAACATACAGAACACGCAATTCCTAATCCACATGCCTGTGGGTTTTAGAGATGAACCCACACCTATTATTATTAGTTTATTATCATGTCGTTGGGCCCATCAAATTCAAAGCTTCATTAATTAAAATAACAAACAAAAATAAAATATACCTACCAAAGACATAGTTTTTAAGGGAAATTCAGAAAATTCTGAATCATCTGAAGGAGTAATTGTATGAACACTACCCGAAGAAATATTGGCTATAGGGGCGGCTGGAGTAGCACCAGTAAAATAAGCTGATCTAGCATTATCTCCAATTACTTTAACCTACGAAGCGAATAAATAAATCAAAATCCATTCATAACAAGCGCAACACAAACATGTTTAAAGTTGTACAAAAAAATAATTACGAGGCTCCTTTACAAGGTAAAATTCTCAAATTCTAAATTCCGGATAGAATAATACACAAAAAATTATCACGCAATTCCATTAATCAGGACTTCATTCGCTTTTCTACTCTTCTATAAGCAAAGTGTAATCAGTTATCACTAATCTAAAAAATGATATCTGAACTATACTTTCGATATTCGTTTGAGAAGACTTTCATTCGACGTAATCCAGCAGAAATTAAGTCGATTTTATTTTATTTTCAAATTGAGTAACAGACAAACCATATTCATAATTGAATGTTGGTTCAGTTGAACCATTTGCTTACTTACGTTTATATTTTACTGGGTGTTTGTGTTTATATAGAAAAAGTACGATTCTATTTCAATATAAATCAAGAATTTATTTATACGTATTGGACGACTAATTCTGTCATTTAAAAAAAAAAAATCCTCCAAATTCATATTACTAGGAAAAAAACCTTCAATAATAATGGATTTAACCCATTTTTGCTCAGGATTAACTTACTGATATTAGATTAAAGCTCATTTATATTTTAGCAATTGAGGAAACTTCATTTATCATTATGGATTTTACAAATAAGATACATATTTTGGTCATGGTTTCTTGAAAATTAAATTTTATGATGGTGCTATTCGAGTATTAGTCAACTGAAAAAAAAAAACACAAAGTATTTCTGGACTTTTTTTTTCATAAATTTTCTTACATTCTTATTCTTCTTCAGTTGGCCTAACTGGTTTTTATCAATTAAGTAGGGGAATCAACATTATTTGAACATTACTTTATATAATATGCTTAGTCAATACCAATACGTCAGTTCAAAATGGTGAATTTTGAAGAACTTTTTTTTTTTTGAGTTATCCTATGCGGAATTCAAACTTTTTGATTAGGATCTCGATGAATGTTAAATACAATCATAACTGAAGGTCAAACAAATACAGGGATATTTGAATTTTTCAACATTTTTTCCCTACGAATTGCAAAGCTAAGAGACTCGCTCCAAAAACAGATCATATATATGACTATTACAATGCACAAAAAAAAAGTTGGAGACTCTAAATCTAGAGAAAATTTCGTTCAAAGAAAACCAAATCAAGATGACTGATAATAATTAAAACGAAAATAGCCGTGAATTGAATATCACATAATATTTAAAAAAGAAAGGAAAATATGTAAGTGTGCTGCACAATTAACGACGTTTAAAATTACTGAAAAAAAATAACTTTAATTATAAGAACCTGAGTTGTAGTTGTACTAGTCGTACTACTTTTATGTTCGTCTACAGAAGACGTGTGATAAGTAACCGATGAACTCGTCACGTTCAAAGGAGATTGAGTAATATCGCTGATACTTTCATCCTACAGCAAGCAAAAGTGTATATAAAACGAAACTACGATAACGACGTTTTTACGTTTTACAAAAGTTAAAAATCATGCGAGTAAGTATACCAACCGTTGTTATTGCCTCAAGACTAGAGGGCTGATCAAAATGCGCAGTTGTCTGACCAGAAGCAGCCGAAACATTTGGCTGCACTTTTTTAATTGAATAAGGCGAAGTCTACAAAAATAATTTTTTACTTAATTTTCGTCCGTCCTTACCACTTTATGCGAACTAAACAAAGCGATACAATTTAACAGAAACAAATAACTCAAACCTAGAACTTACCTTATTTGATTTGAAGGTGGAAGTTGAAGTCGAATAACCAGTTGGGGTCGGCTCAGAGACAGTAGACATGGTTGGTATTTTTCTACTTGAATAAGGCGACGTCTAGAGACATGATATTTTTGATAATAATTAATTTTAACTAACTTAGGACACTATGAAATACAAAATTTCCGCTCGAAACTCACTCTATTGGCGGTGGGACTTGTTTTTAAGTCTGATTTTGCACTCGTCACTTGACCAGAAACTGGCGAAACGAAGGACTGAAGTTTTTTGACTGTGTAAGGTGATGTCTATAAAAATCGTTAATATTTAAAATACCCGTGCTTTTCTAAAATCGCAACGATTAAATTGAGCATGAAAACGATTGAAACACAAGTACGGTACCTCAAGGGTTTTCACTTCGCTTCCGAAATCGGTGGTTTTGGGAATCGCAAAAATTGAAGAGCTAGTAATGGTTTCACTTCTTGGAGATCCGAGCGATCTGTCTCTCTAAACGAGTAAAAGGGAGTTAAGAATCAGACAATCATTAAGATTGAAATACATAGTTGTAGAGCTCATTTCATCAATACATCATAATAAGAACTAATGGCAGAAATAGTTCATCTCACACAAATATCTGCTTCAAGTTCTAAGATCAACTCGATTAGTTAAAATGAAAAATGATAAATATTTGCAAGGAATAGAAATAATCTATATAGATAAAATTCAAAATAATTATGTCTGTTCGCCTTTAACTTCAGAATCGATTAACAGATCGAAAGGAAATTTTTAGAATTAATTTTTGTTGTTTGGAGGAATGTTTGAAGCCACCGCTGAGGTCTCTTGCCCCTCTTGAGGCCAAGTTGTCCATTTTTAACAAAATTCATCATTTATATTTACTCATGGCGGAACAAAGACGAACAAAAACCAATGAAAAAGAATAAGAGAATGAAAAAAACGGATCTCTCTCTCTCTCCCCATATTATAACTTTGTTCGATGATTACGGAATTCTGTTTAGTTTCTGAAAATTGAGGAAGTATTTCGATAAAATTAAATTTAATGAATAGAGTTAACGCAATAAAGATTATTTACTGGTAGAATAGGCTACCTAATTTTAGAGAATCAGCACAGAATTCGTTACCTCGAACAATCTTTTTATATTTTTTTCCATGTTGCATTTTTCCTACCATACGCGATTCGCTGTTTTTGCGGTTGCCTTATTTACGATTTTGCGGGAGAGGGGGGAAAATGTGACACTTAGACAAAATGGCAAAATACGGACTGAAAATTTCGGGCGCAGGCGAAACAGCAGGTAACATCTAGTTTGAAATATAACCGAAATATAAAAAGAGGTGAAAGATGAATTCCAACGTTATCTGAACCCATATATTAAGCAATTAAGCTTCACATCAAATCATATAGTTTTTAATATTAGAAACAACAACCTATTCGAAGTAATAGCAACGGTATAAACGTAATTCTTTCAAATTATGTAACTCTCGAATAGCTTTTCAGAGCTCAAATTCGACCCCACCTAATTGAACCTTGATCCTTATCAACAATAAAATAAATTTTTCTCACAATTCAACCAAAATTTTATTTTTATAACAAATTTTTCAAAATAAAACTTCAAATTCATGCTTATGCGCATTAGCATTCGAAATAGCTTCGGAGAAATAAATTGTTGAAGTTCCCGATTTATGATACGATGGAAAAAACTTTTTTTCAAATCATTGTTGAGAAAACTGCACTATATCTCAAAAATCACACTGAAAATAGATATTTTGGTAAAAAAATCAAAAATCGTGGGATTCTAGATAATTTTTGGATACAAAGTTTTGAATCTATATTATATATTTAATTCTATAAAAAATGTATTTTTCAAGTTTTGATGGATCTTTTCTAAATAAATTTATTGAATTCATAAAAAGTCATTACTCATTTTGCTTGTCACGAATCTCAATTTTAACATGCTTCTCAGTGACAATATTTTCAATAATTATGGGTAAACTTTTAGCCGAGAGGGGAAGAACTGATTTCGTTATCAAGATATGGGTTCCCTTCATATTAAATTGTATGAGCTTGGAGCCACAAATACGCCTTAAAAATAATTTCGCTTCAAGGAATCCACAAAATTCGATTCTAGAAAATTACTTCCTTCGGAATCGATTATATGTTAGTTTTTCTTTAGAAGGAAATACGTGAATAAATATTATGAGTGACAATTGCAAAAACGCTCATTAATACACAACTATTTCTGTCAATGAATACCAGGAACTTTTCAACCTTATTCTCATTTCCTACGCAATTTACAATTACTAAAAGCTGATAGTATTTCAAAGTAAATACACGCATTAAAATATCTAACGAATTCAATGACACGAGTTGGCTTACCTTCAAATTATAGAAAGTTAAACTGAACCATTCACTAGGTAAGAACTGTCTGGCAAGAGCTATGATAGAAAATGGAAGCTAAAACTACACTAGATACAAATCAGAATCCTTGGAACTTTTTTCCTCCCTCAATTAATATCGTCTAATTTTTGTAATGGCCTGTCACTAAGTAGATAAAATAATATTCGGAAAACAAATCTTACTTCGCTATTCTGAGTATCGTCACCGAAGCCATACGAAAGACCGACCGTATGTGTTTTATTTAAAGAACTTTTTCCATCATTAGGCGATGGAGTATCGGCAGCAGGAGATACTTTCGACTCGGACGAAATTAATTTCAATGAAGAGGGCGGAGTTTTTACTACTGACGCATAAATTGGTTGTTTTCTACTTTCTGCTTTTTTGAACTACCACACAAAAGCCAAGCAATGAACGTATGCACAAATTTAAAACGGAGAAAAAGCCACAAATAACTCAACAAGCGAACTTACCTCCTCTGACAAGACTACAGGATCATCAGTGGCGATCGCAATGCGAGAAGATATACCTTTGGAATCCTCCACCGCAACTGCCGTACGAGAAGCTACGGTTTTCGCGTCACCAATCGCGATCGCACTGCGGGAGGCTAAAATTTTCGGATCCTCAACAGCAGTAGCAGTACGAGAAGCTACGCTTTGAGCATCGCCGACCGCAGCTGCGTTTTTCGTATCCTCAACGTTTGCAGTACGAGCAGCTGCATTTTTGGAATCATCAGACGCAGCTACCTCACGCGATGATGCGTTTTTAGCATCCTCGGCAGCGGCTGCAGAACGAGACGATAAACTTCTACCAAGACCGAAAAACGATCGTCCAGAGCTTCCTTTACCTTTAGTCTACAAGCGAAAGATAAAAAGCTAGCAAGCATTCTACCAAGTTGACGTCACAAAACTAGTTCAAACTATGAGAGAAAATAGAAAACGAAAAGGGGGAGTAACAGTCACAGACTTACCGTTGACGATTTCACATTAATATCAATATTTCCATTTGTAATCGTGGTCTGAGATGAGACATTCGTTGGAGAACCAGGAGATCGTTCATTACCTTTGCCCTGTTTGCCCTATGATCGAAGAAAAGGTCAGACTCCTAACTTTGATAACGAATTTTGCGAAAGGAACCTATAAAACTTACCTTCGTAGCTTTTGAAAGTTTTGAGGCTTTATCAGAATCTTTTGTTTTTGTGGTCTGAGTTGTCATCGCCAACTTTGCATCTCGACTATTTTTGTCTTTGCCATTCTAAGAATTGAAGCAAACCGTAAAAAGCCACACAAACACATTAGAATGCAATGCAGGCACAAATAATAAATTTTATTAAAAACAGAAAAACAGACTGCGTTAATCTGAATGAGTAGCTCTTATTGGTGGATATGCCCAAATTTATGACAATAATTTTTTTAATCTCTAAATTCTCATTTTCTTCATTTACAACCTTCTGATTTTTGAAATTTTAAATATGAATAGCCTAGGACATTCTCCGAATGATCAGGAACATTTTAAGCCTACTTTCATTAAAATCTATGAAGTAAGACACTTGTTCTGAGCGAACAAAATTCCGTTAATTCCGGAGATAGACATACCAAACATATAACCTCCTCCGTACTCAGTCGGTAAAAACATTATTAAACACGTATTTTTTCAAAACATTGGACAATAAAACGATTTCGAAACCCTTACTAACACAGCCATGGAAAACAAAGCCAAGATAAGTAATAATAAGATGTACCTTTTTCAGTTTATTGGTAATCGTTGTGAAACTGGAATTCAAACCTTCACCTTTTTCGTCAATAGTTAATGTCGTTTCGTCACCATCATTGATCATTGTTTCTTTACCGGTAGTTTTCACTGAAGATGGACTGGTACTAAAAATATTCATATTAATAGATCATTATGCGGAAGAAAGTTTTTTAGACAGAACATAATTTCATGATTTGATTTAAACGCATCAACAATTAAAAGCAAATAAAGAACAGAAATAAGGGTATAAAAACGGCGAAAATGTCCTAAAGGTATACCTTCTCCATGGCGCGATTTTAAGAATTGTTTTTACAATTAAATTTATTCATCATAGACAAAGTTTATTTGGAAAATAAAAAAAAGAAAGAAAAAAAATTAATTTTTCAACAACGAATAACGAGATTTTTTTCAATCTTCATGATGTGAAAGTTCTGTTTCACGACAGAATATTCACACAAGGAAGATATATTTCTGCAAAATGCAAACCTAAATATACTCCAAACTGGTTTCACCCTGCAAGGCTTCAAGTTTAATATTGCATTATCATTACGAAAAAATATTTTATACCTATAATACATGATCAGAAAGGCAATGTCTAAGGTGGTATTTTTCGAGGGAAAAGTACCTTATATTAATGATGAATGTAATCTCGATATAAAATGAACGCACCTCCATGTTAAAACGTAAAGCATCTTTTTACATGGAAACATGTTCAGTTTACATCGAGATAGAGGTTACATTTTCTAAATGAAACGTTAAATCTGCATTAACGAAGAGGTAGAAATTTTATTCCGTTTTTTATAATTTTTGAGAAAGATTCATTATTATGATAGAATTTTAACGTTTTGTTCCTTTCTGATCATTAATTACATAAAATATCTTCCTCAACAAAATTCAAAAGGGAATTTACATGATTCGGGAATTTTTCACTCGCCGCGCTTGTTTCGTAAACTCCCACACATGTAATTGCTCACTTTTGAACACTGTTGTGTAATATACTATACTATTGTGATTTCAGCGCGTTCTGACTAACTGTAGGATATTAGCATGTAATTATAATTTCAAATTAAAATTCATCTACTGACTTATTACAGGGACCAATGTGAATTTGAATGAATACGCAATTCGAATAAGCATGTTTTTATTCAACGATTACCATTTCGATAATTTTTACATGAATAAAATCATATTTCTCGCATTTTACTTAATTTTGAAAAATTTGGTTGATGAATATTTTGAAATTATTTATCTGGTAGACAGGGGGAGAAAAATCAGGATTTATTCGAATATTATCACATTACTTTTATATTTTGGAGAATTAGTAGATAGTTTTGATGCATCAGTTGATCGTATATTTGAATCAGTCATTTAAAATTGAAAACCGAGGACACAACGAAGATAACGAGCTGAATGAAGATGAAAAACAATAAATTACAAACATGAAAACAGATTTCTATAGTCATCAAAAGTATGATCTTCCTATTAAACATAACCCCTTCTTTTTTGGCACTGAACTGCTTCAAATACGGAATATAAAAAGGGTACCCCTATGAAAATGAATCAAACGTTTGGAAAAAACAAACTTTAATTTGATAAAGTAGAATTATACCTATGATACATAAAAAATTTTATATTTTTATGTCACTTGAACTACACAATTTACCTGGTTTGTTTTGGTGGCGTTTTCGTATCATCTTTTTTCTTTCTACCAAATCCAAAAGGAAAAGATCCACCAATAGGTAAGACTGCAACTCCTCCAACAGGTTTCTGTTGAATAAAAAAAAATGTTAATAAAAATTAACCATCGAAAAAATTTTTTCTGAGTCAAATTTATTTTTTAACATTTCTGCAACTGAATTGGGGATTCGAAATAATTTTTTAGGAGAAAACTGAAAATATAATTGAAATAAATTTTCAAAGTGGTACCTAAGCTTCTAATTATGTTTAAAATTCATACATTGTAGTAATTTATAGTAATTTGTAAAATGATATTGCATGACAGAATCGGAGAAACAAATTAAAAATTCTATTATTTAACAGCATACTTAAAATATTATGTTAAGGCTAAACGTTTCGTGAGAAAATAAAATTTACATTTTGATCATTCTTATTATTATCATAATTATTTTTCCAATAATGCCAAGTAAGATATGATGATAGTAACGTTGGACAAATAAATTATTAAACTCATAATAGTCGGCAACACGTAAAAACAGAATATCTGTTTAATTTACGATTCAAGATAATGAAAGATAATGAAAAGATATCAAGAAAAAATTCTTACTTTGGGTGGAGTTTTCTCTTGAGAGATTTTGCTTTTCTCCGCATCGTATTCTCCTTCAACAGAACTTGCGGAACTACTCGTATCCTACAAAAATAAGAATTTTCTTCACTTAATCTTTCTTCGTCACGAGTACATTTATATAACAAACTTACGTTTCTTCTCTTTTTGCCTGAATAGCGTCAAAAACAGCCCTCTCACAACCTCTCCCACAAAAAAACAAACATAATTCTCGAAATAAACAAAATACGTCCAAAAAACTGACCATTCTTTAATTTCGTATCCTCAACCTGATTTTATGATTTCAGAACATATATGACTTTTTTTTTAACATTAAACCAACCAAAATGAAATTAATGGAACGGTCAAACTGCGTATATTACGAAATATTTCAGAGAAATGAATACGAATAATTTATTACGTTCAGGTTCAATAATAAAGTTTTATAATAGATTTGAAAGTTTTGTTGAAGCGATTCGTAGGAAGCTCGTTAAATTCGGCTCAACAACACCTACACAAGCTGTTCGAGTACATGCAATCTACCAATATTTTCAAGCTTGTAAGATCATTCTCTCCTACTATATGAAAAACAATGTTTTTGGAACAATAGAGTTTAGAGTAATCTGCAACTGAATGAATGAACTAGTACATCAAAAACTTCTGGGACCCGATTTAATTTTTATCAAAAAAATGTTTGATGATTTTAAACAACAGTAGACACGACTGTAACTTAAAACAAACTCAAAATGATTGTTCTAAAAAGCATACAGTGTATCTCAAGTTCATTCTTTCAATTATTAATATACACTTTTAGTCAAACGATTCACATATTCCAACTTTAGTTGAAGTGATAAAATTGCAAGACGTCATTTTGGGGGTAAGTTGAGTTTCGTCTAATTTAAAGGGAGACGTTGGGAAAATCTTTTATATATTTTAGTTGGAGGAGTTTTTGTGTTAATAATATGAATAACACTACCGAACATACTCGTCTTTTCGATTTGATAGGTGAAATCGACGTCTTCGATTCGGGCTTTCGTCTTTTCATTGGGCTTTCTATTTCGGGAATATGCTCAGGAGCATGAGACATGGTATGACGTTTCTGCGCAGCAGGTAAACCAAAATCTTCGCCTAAATGTCGAGTTCCTCCCAACGCTGAAAATAAATAATCATATTAACAATGTAACCTATCAACTGATAAACCAAGTTCTCACAGAAGATGATATAAAAGTGAAATATATCATTGAAAAATATATAAATTCATAAATAATAATTAATAATTAATAATATTAATAATAATAATAATAAATAATAATAAATAATAATAATAATAATAACAAATAATAATAATAACAAATAATAATAATAATAACAAATAATAATAATAACAAATAATAATAATAACAAATAATAATAATAATTAATAATAATAATAATAATAATAATAATAAATAATAATAATTAGTTTAAGAATGAATCTAATCAAAAGAATACACATGCCTTACAGGAAAAATGAAAAATTGGAATTTCAGAAGAGATCGATTTTCTTTCCTTTGAGAATCAGGGGGATAAATTTAACATCTCTTCCGCACATCAACTGTGGTAAGAGTGGATTTTCCAAAAGTGTCAAATTTTGTAATGGCTACCATTAGGAAATTACTTGACCGATTTTGCTCGATATCGATACCAAATCAGTCTGTAATGGTCTCCAGCTACCATTAAATTTTAGACCAAAATATTTTAATTTACGGGAATTATCGGTATGACAATATGGTGGGTTTGCAGAACTTTGAGAACCACTCCATCCGAAACTACTAGATTAATTTCAGAAATTTCAACATGAATGTGTAGCCCATGAAAGCCTCTAACACTGTTTCAAGTTTCAGTGCCATAGGTTAAACAGTGGAGGCTCCACAAATTCCCAAAAATTGACAAAATGGGTGAAAAGTGGAAATATATAATTATATGTATAATGTACAGAAATTATTGATCAACGAATCAGGATCAGCCCTTTTCTACAGGTCTCTCCACTGCACTGAATATAATAGTACAAAATATACTAATAACTATATTTGACCACCAACAAAACACTTACTATCCATGCTGTGCGAAGGAGCTCGACGTCCACTCAAAGTTCGTTCAAATTTGGGCGCAGGTCTCTCGATCGGAATTTTCTTGGTTTCATAATGTGTTCGACCAGAGTATCTGAATCTCGAACCCAATCGAGGGAAGAATCCTAGTTTTTGCATTGGTTCCGGAGACATTAACCTGCGAAGGAGTCATAAATATTAAAACTGCCGAACGATCCCTCACCAGGCGCATGTTATATCAACGACAAACCGGAAAAATGTATGATGCTCTACGCAAGTTTTCCATAACTTTTTTGCCGATCTGTGATTCGCTAATTTGAAGCCCACCGTCGATTCATACTGCTCGAATTCACCTGGTCGCACTTTAATGAAAAAATTATGCCGTTTGTACGAAATTTTCAGAATTTTTGGCCACGCAAAACGATTTATTCTCAATCTGAAAGCAGAAAATTGAGAACAAAAGTTAAAAAAAAAAAAAATTAATAAAAATTGTCACAATAAGAATGCTCTTACAACCAAGTGTAAAATACGGTTGAAAGCTCACCTATCTCTATACACTAATAATCCTGATGCACAAACTCCCAGCATGATATCCACACCTTCGGAATCTTTTGCTGGATGCAAATCTACTCCGTACATTGCAAGCCTTTTAGCGTTGTCTAAATAATGGAGCTCGGCTTCGGCCGGAGACAATCCTCTATAAAATCGAATAACAATTGAAAAATAAAGAATAAATTAATATTTTCAAACTTAAACGTAACCGCCAAATTTCAGCTCCCAAATAAAAAGAAAATTTACTTGTGCTTTTTGTGCAATTCCATAACTTTTTCAACAAGATTTTCTTTTTGATTTGGCGCAAATTGAAATTCTTTTAAATAACTTATGTCTCTGTGATCTTTAGGGTCAAAATCGCCGATTTCAGATTGCACCAAGTACGATCCTAGCAGAGCATGAGTGACGAAAGAACAAGGTAACCTACGAAAAATAACAACATTAAACACACCGACGATTCAGAAAAATCAAAAGAGCGAATAAATTGAATGTATACTGACTTGCCGCATAAAATATCATTCCTAATTTGTAGGCATAACTGATATCTGCAATCAGAAACAAGATAAGCGTAAATGAAAATGAAACGATCACAATTAGTACCAGATCTAAAACGAAGCCAATAAAACAAATTATAACCTTGTTATATCTTCTTGTAACTGAGATGGATCCGGAGGGTAGAATTTAACTTCGAAATTAAATCGCCATGGATCATCTGAAAGAATGATAATAAATTGTGAAATTAAATTTGCAGGGTGAGGATATAGCGGTATCGGATAAGTACTCGGAAGTCTTTCAAGATTCACGAATTAATAGAATAGTTAAAATTAACGATTTTGATAACGATCATTTTGTTATACTATAATTAACGATTTTCACAACGAATTTTGTCTTACTATGAACACACCTATACGCTTTAAACATATCCGTGAAGAACCAAAATCGACCGGAAACAAAAATATTTTCCAACTAATTTATATTCTGAACATCGAGCGCATAATTACATATGACGAGTATTAACACTGAGACAACCCTTCAAAACGTGCAACAAAATATAGCTGAATTTGTGAAGATCATTTCTGGGTCATGCGAAAATAACAGGTTTCGTCACCCCAATTAAGTGAAAAAGAAAAAAAGAAACAATAAATGTAACAAATTACTAACAAATGTACATTAGCGATTCTTACGAAACCTATGGGCTACCAACTCGAAATTATACAAAGCAAAGAAAAATAAGGAAAAAACAAATAAAAATATTGAAAAACCGTGAGAAAATAATTACTTTTCAAGCTTTTCGATATTCTACGGTCCAACTGTAGCCAATTGTTTTTATCATTTTTGTCTTCGTATTTCAAACCGAAATAATCTCTCTCCAACAGATTCAAATAATCACAAACCTTTTCAAATAATTCTTCGCCTCTGGCTTTTCTCTGGAAAATACAAATAACAATATAATCATGGTAATTAGACTTACTTGGAACAAGGAGATGAATTTCAGCAATGGAATTTAAACTAAAAGAATGAGACGAATATGGAAGAATTATTACCTCTAAAGCAAGAGCAATTATTACAGGTTGAAAATAAATTCAACGTGTAAAATAAAATCAAATTCGAACTCAAGAGCCAAAAAATATATTTGGTGAAATACTGAATTGAAATTTAAGCCAATTTTACTCACTCTCACTTTCATTTGGGTCGTTACTAAAAGGACTAAAAATGAGAATAAACAAAGAAGTTGGAAGTTTCAATTCCAAAAATAAAAACGTGGCACTATTAAGTCCAAATTAGAGGCTATTTTTTTTAAATATTAAAAATCCCGTTCCATTAGCCTACTGGTCATCAAAAATAGTCCAAAACTTTAAACAAAGAGATCAATGTAAAATACGATTTGATTACGTTTTCCGAAGTATGAAATTTAACGAAAAATTCCAAAAAATTGTAAGGTCAGGGAAAAACTGGGAAGAACCAAATAAAATAGGTAGGCATTCAAAATAAAATTCGATTAATTTAACTTCTGTCAAATAAAAGTAGATGAATTCATTTCACATATTTAATTAGACTAATATAAGGAAAAAATTTTCAGCCTTTAAAATCTAGTCTATATTACAAAATGGAACCAGAAATGCGCAAATTTTAAAATTTTATCAAATTAAAAAACTGTTATTCCGGAATCATTTAAAGTTTTCCAGGGATGTCCTTTCAGCAATATAGGTATCTCATTGGTATGTAACATAGTATATGGAACAAATCAGATATTACACAACACCAATGCAAAAAAAAAAAATTAATTAAAATACTGTGAAAATCCATTTTTGCTTGTACGTAATCCATCCAGATCTGATAAAATAAATTTCTAAAATTTGTTTCATACCATCATAAACAGTCGTATTAGTAGAATATATGTACAGATCGGACTTTAGATAAATGTGTTTCCAGCCCCGGAACTGAACCTGGGTCAAAGTTCAATATAGTAAAAAAAAAATGTAATGAAAAAGTAATATAAAATGACATCAGTGTATAGAGTCTGAATCTTAAAAACTATAAAATTAAGCAAATCATCAAAATCAATATTACCCAAACTGGGAAGAAGTTCTAAATATCTGTATGTCAAGAAGAACTTCACACCTATAAATGAACATGTATGAAGTTATTCCAGGAATTCAATTGGAAAAAATTAATTTTGTTTATCGCCACATAATGGAGTACAAAATGATTATGAATGAGATGTGAAATTGAATGAAGAAAAATTAAGCCTATTGATAAATGTGGGGACAATACTTGTATGAGGTAATAGGGGCTTGCACCCCTCGACGACAGTTGCCACCCAAAGGCTGGCAATAATCATCTTTATGACGTTAAACGAATTTACACTGGTGCGTTTGTATGTTTGTACCTGTACGTAAGTACAGGTAAGATACATTGCACGGGGCGAGATCAATTACCTGATAACGATCTTGGTGATGTCACGGCCTGGTACCAAACGCGCTGCGTCGTTTCTTATCACCTCAACGGAGGCAAGAAACGACGTAACGCATGACATAATTACGTACATGTATGTATGCATGTGTGTCTGTGTGCGTGTACCAAATCCTGTATATAAACTCTCAGAACCGGCTCAAAAATCGCCAGTGTTCCCCGAGGATTTGGCTCTCCTATACTTAACCGTATGAAGTGGCAGAACACGCAAAATACTGTTGAAGACCTTCTAGTGTGAATATCTCTCACAACAAGGTATTCCACAGTGGTGACCCCGATGTGATTTTTTGGATACGTCGTGGGTGTCTAGGCGCGTATCGCTAATTCTAAAACTAGGCGCGGTGCGCTGGCGAGTTACTCGCTTGTGATACAAATATTTTTCACAGACCTAGACACCTTTGGCTGTCGAAGCAGAGGTCTAACTTTGAAAGTGGGAATTTAAACCCCCCCTTCCAAATATATTTGCCGGAAGGGAACCAAGAGAAGTAGACCTGGAGGAACAAAGTTGTCCTCATCCACCAACTCCTCCAGCTTCGACCAGAGACTCAGAAGTCTTTGAGACTCCGGAGAAACAAAAACAAATCCAAAGACCAGAAGCCTTGCGTTTGGGAGCTGTAGTCAACCCAAAGGAGACAACAGCTCGCACCTTCAGAAGTGGTCATCTTTTGAGCCAAGACTCCAACCCTTTGACACCAGACCAACAACCAACGGAGTCTGGTTGATCCTTTGCCAAAAATAACACAAGAGAAGTACAGCAAACTACAATGCCTAACGGAAATGGAAATACGACAAACCCATCATCGAATCAACCTGGCACAGGTGGAAGTGAGCAGCCACAGCTGACCCCGGAAGTGCTTGCACAGCTATTACAGCTGTTGCAGATGCAGACTCTGCAGAACCCTGCAATCCAAAGGCGGAGGATAGAGATTCCGGAATTTTTGCCAAATGAGGTAGAACTCTGGTTGACTCTCCTCGAAGGTCGTTTCAAAACAGAAAATCTACAGAATGACCAGAAGTACTCACACATTTGCAGCGGCATGCCCGCAGAAATAATACGTCGCATTCTGGACATCATGGAATGCCCTCCGGCAGAAGCAGATAAGTACAGTTGGTTCTGCAAGAAAATTCGAAATGTATTTGGTAAGACCCAAAACCAAATAATTGATGATGTTTAGGGTGGAATGAAGATTGGAGATGATAAACCCTCCACCTTCATGGCCAAATTACGACAGAAGGCTGACAACATTGTATCGCCGTCAGTCATTGGGAACCAGTTCTGCAAACAACTGCCCCAACATGTTGTGCAGTGTCTGGCAGCTATAGGTACCACGGTGATAAATAATTCCGAGGACCTAGACTTCTTGGCAAAGAGTGCCGATAGTGCACTGGAACATTCGAGATCAGTATCCTCGATTTATGCAGTATCAACAGAGACCGGAGAATTAACTTAGCTTAGAGCCCAGATAGCTCAGCTGATTAGTGAAATAAAGAAAAAGAGTAACAACAACAATTCAAGAAACAGTAGAAGTAATAACCGCTTGAAAAGCAGGAGTAACAACGATAGAAAGTCCAGGTCCAGAGACCGAAAGAGCAACTCTACCAGGGGTCAGAGTCCAACTCCCCCTAGAAGAACATCGTCCCCCAAACCCCGGTCTCAAAACTGGGACGATAAATCGTGCTTCTTCCACAATAGATTTGGCGCAGAGGCCACCAAGTGCAACAATAGATGCCAATGGTGGGGAAAAACATACAGTAAGCTGTCAAACTAGAAAGAGGGGTCGTCTATGCAGCTGAAGATCCCTTGAAAAAGTATTCACACCACCTGTTCATCAAGGACAGGACAAACAGGAGATGTAACCTTATAGACTCAGGTACAGACCTAAGCATTTTGCCAGTAAGTAAGAACCAAAAGGCATTTCCTCCGAAATACTACCTCTGAACTGTGAACGGTCAAAACCTTCCAGCTTACGGAATAGATTCCAGCAAAGTAAGCATCGGTTTGCGAAGAGACATGACATGGTCCTTCACAATTGCGGACGTTCCAACTCCTATCCTAGGCGCAGATTTTCTCGCGGACTACGGCCTGGTCATTGACTTAAAAAATGGAAAAATCATAGACAACAATACTGGTCTATGGGTGGAAGGCAAAACACTAGCGTACCAACTGGACACCAACATATCCAGCTGCACTAAAGTCGACGAACAATTCCTATGGATTCTGTTAGACTATCCTGGAGTCATTCAACCCTCGATTCGCAGGAATCCGACCTATAAACATGATATTGTTCATTTTATAGAGACAAAAGGACCGCCTTGCCATGCTAGAGCCCGCAGGCTACTGCCTGATAAACTCAAAGTGGCACGGGAATACTATGACCGCATCATTGGGAAAGGCATATGCCACCCCTTGAAAAGCTCTTGGAGTTCCCCTATCCACATGACCAAAAAAGCAAGTGGAGAGTGGCAAATCGTAGGACACTACAGATCCTTAAATGGTAAAACAGTTCCTGATCACTATCCAGCCACAAACATAATTGACTTTAACGCGAATATGAAGGGTAAAATGATGTTCACAAAAATCGACATCAACTGGGCATTCCACCAAATTCCAATGGCTGAACAGGACATTCCAAAGACAGCGGTCATAACCCCCTTTGTTCTATTCAAATACCTTCGAATGCCATTTGGACTCTGTAATTCTGCACAAACTTTCCAGAGATTCATCAATGGACTTTTTATGGATTTGCCGTTTGCTTATGCATATTTGGATGACATATGCATTTGCTCAGAAGGTGGTGAGCAACAGCACGAGAAGAATGTAAGAGCCATCGTACAACGTATACACGCTGCTGGACTTACCATCAATATTGGAAAAAGTTTATACAAACAGACCAAGATTGACTTTCTCGGCTATCAAGTCTCGACCGAAGGCATTTCTTCTTTGAAGACAAAGGTAGAGCACATATTGAAATTCCCAAAACCCTCAAACGTTGCAGAACTCAGACGCTTCTTAGGGATGGTGAATTTCTACAGACGTTGCATTAAAAATGCTGCAGCTGAACAAAGTAAGCTGTTTGCATTAATCAAAAAATATAAAAAGAAAGTTAAGACTCCACTCGATTGGACTGAAGAAGCTGAAAAAGCCTTAGAAAATATTAAAGAAACACTGGCAAATGCAACTCTACTAGCTCACGCAGACAAAAGTCTGCCATTATGTGCCACAACTGACGCATCCAATTTTGCTATTGGTGAACACTGTACCAAAAGGACAATGACAAGAAGTTACCGCTTGCTTTCTTCTCCAGAAAGCTATCAAAAACCGAGAAGAACTACAGCACATACGACAGGGAGTTACTGGGAATATTTGCTGCGTTGAAGCATTTCAGGCACCAATTAGAGGGTAGATGTTTCACTGTGTATACAGATCATAAACCCCTAACACATGCCTTCACGCAAAAGACAGAACCAGCTTCCGACACAGCTCTCAAATTGAGGCAAAGGAAAATCCCTGGTACTGTTTTACTGACATGCGACATTAGTACAGGCAAGAATAGGCCATTCCTGCCAACAAAGTATCGCAAATTGGCTTTCAATAGTGTGCATAATCTATCGCACCCTGGACCAAAATGCACTGCTGGATTAGTAGCATCAAGATTTGTTTGGCCTCGGATGAAGTCCGACTGCAACAAATGGGCTCGCAGTTGCCTGAATTGCCAAGAGTCTAAAGTAGGAAGACACACTCGTTCTCCTCTCAATTCTTTCAAACAAACGGAGCAGTTTAAAACGATACACAGTGGTGGGTCCATTACCCCCATCCCAAGGACACAGATACCTGTTAACGATGATCGATAGAGCAACTCGATGGCCAGAGGCAGTTCCTCTCTATGAAATGACAGCTCCCACGGTAGCTGCCAGGTTATACGACACCTGGATTGCCCGCTACGGTGTACCTGAAGTCATCATCACAGACCAAGGTCGTCAATTTGAAAGCTTGCTCTTTCGAGAGCTGTCTAACAAGCTTGGTGCACAACACAATCACACCACAGCTTACCATCCTCAAGCAAATGGTAAAGTTGAGCGATGGCACAGAGCTTTAAAAGCCTCTATCATGGCTTGCGACACCAAGAGATGGGTTGACATACTACCAACCATCCTCTTGGGCCTTCGATCTGCTCTTCAAACGGATACAGGACACTCTGCCACGCAGATAGCACTCGGCGAAGTGTTACGCCTACCAGGGGACTTTTTCACCCACTCGAAAGAAACTAGCCCCGAAATGCTCGTCCAAAACATATGGACGGATGCTAATAGTTTTTTGAAACAGGCAGCTCTCCATGGCCAACCAAAGATTTATGTCTCCAAACACTTGGCCACAACTTCTCATGTGTTTGTCAGAGACGAGAAAATAAGATCTTTGTTGGAGAAACCATACACTGGTCCTTATAAGGTTGTATCACAAGATGACAAAAATTTTGTGATACTAATCGCAGGTGAAGAAAAAACGATTTCAATAGACAGATTGAAACCTACGTACCTTATAAATGACGACAGAAAAATGCTCCAAAGAGCAGTAAGGAAGAAGACAGACAGGAAAGTAGAAGAAGAAAAACAGACCACACAGTCTGATACCACACAATCACAAAAAGTTGAGGACAAACCAGTCAAAAAAGGTGATAAATCACAAAAATCACCAGAAAAGAGAATAAAAATAAAGAAAACGATGAAGTTCAGTGATGAGATCGTCAAAATACACTACGATCCATCAGCCCCCTTATGCCCACAAAAAAGAGGCAGGCCCCTAGGCAGCAAAAAGCGAAAAAACCAGATTCCAACTTGAAAATCGGATAGACTAGCAAGGAGAAACTAAAAATATTCACGAAAGTTAATATCCGCTGTGAAAAATACAAACCCACATTAAAATACGCACGAGAATCTGGGAATATTTGTAACAAAAGAAATTCCTCAGATAAGCAGAGAAGAAATGCGTACAAATAAAACACGACACGAATAAACAAATCCACGTGCGATACGGAAGAAAACATTGCAACGTGTTTCTATTGACAAACATTCAGATAACAAAATAGTTAATAGATCGTGACGTCACAAACGAAGAGTGCATTCCTTTGTGAAATACAAAATTCAAAAGTACGAAAATTCAAACACGCTTAACTCTGCTTGTACTTAACAGATTTTGACCGGAAAACTTTTCAGCTGAAGAATATTTAATGCACTATCCCCTCCGAACATGTCTGAAATGAGATAACGACTTGGAATAAAGCTGTGATTGAAAATATTCTCGCAACGTTTTTCACTCGCCTTTCTGCTGTTGACTGTAACACGCCAAATTTTTCTACCATTTTTCTTTTCTTTTTTCTAATATTTTTTTTCTGTTTTTCCTTCCTCACAATGTCGTCCCCAATTAATACACCGTTTTCAACTCAGGATTTCTAATTCATAGTTCCGCCTGTACCTCAGCCTCTGAAGACTAAGGAACAGACAGAACAAGAAAAGGAGATCAAAAGAATTGAAAACGAGCTACTAATGGATACGACATTGGCTGCGGACATCGTCAAGATGATGTCCGCACCACTTCCTGCCCTCATCTTGCCTCCAAAGTCACCGGAGAAGACACCAAGAGTGGAGAACCCACCCTCGGGGTCCTCAACCCTGATGACATTGGAGGTGAGGAGGCAACCTCTAGCGGAAGAGGTACCTAAAATATGTCCTCCTCCCACTTTCAGTCCGATCTATAAAGCATCGGAGACTTCCAATTCTCCGATGTTTAAAAGACCATGACTGAAAACCCCATCTGCTACTCCGCATTCCCACCATTCCCATCCATATACCCGTCCAGCTCCACCACAAAGACCGCCTAGACAAAGGGGACAGACCAGCAGGGATGCCTACCAGGCCCGGTTTAACACACGCAAACATTCATACCAGTGCGTAGGGGCTGAGGTAGGCTCAGCCCTCGCTAAATGGGAGAAGGACCAGGGACAGCAATAGACTCGATAAGTCCTCCAGGCACGCGACTTATCATTTTTGCGGCGCAAAAACTGGGGGGAGTAGCTGTGGGGACAATACTCGTATGAGGTAATAGGGGCTCGCACCCCTCGACGACAGTCACCGCCCAAAGGCTGGCAATAATCGTCTTTATGACGTTAAACGAATTTACACTGGTGCGTTTGTATGTTCGTACCTGTACGTATGTACAGGTAAGATACATTGCATGGGCCGAGATCAATTACCTGATAACGATCTCGGTGATGTCACAGCCCGGTACCAAACGCGCTGCGTCATTTCTTATCGGAGGCAAGAAACGACGTAACGCATGACATAATTACGTACTTGTATGTATGCATGTGTGTCTGTGTGCATGTACCAAATCCTGTATATAAACTCTCAGAACTGGCTCAAAAATCGCCAGTGTTCCCCGAGGATTTAGCTCTCCCATACTTAACCGTATGAAGTGGCAGAACACGCAAAATACTGTTGAAGACCTTCTAGTGTGAATATCTCTCACGACAAGGTATTCCACAATAAAAATCAATAAGACATTTTGAATCAGTATACGACATACTACTCCAATGATTACAGTTATTCTCGTTATTTTTTATGAATTTATTCCTCATAAGTGGATATTATATGATGGAGTGAAACTAAAAATCTAATTGAGACTTCATCAACATCGTTAATCAAACCAGAAGTGAAAATGAAACATTGAAATCCCTGAAAAAAGAGACACATGTCAAGTATAGTTAGATGAATTCATTTCACATACTTAGAGTAATACAAGACCAAATTTTCAGTCTTTAAAATACCATCTATAGTATGAAACGGAACCAAAAATACCGGAAATGTAAAAATTTTAAAATTTAAACAAGGTAAAAAACTGCGTCCTGAATCATTTAAAGCTGTTGAGGAATGAGCTTTCAACAATATATGTATCTCAATAATGTGTAACATGATATATGAAGCAAATCAGACATTATACAACACCAACACAAAAAAAAAATTTAACTAAAATACTGTGAAAATCCATTTTTGCTTTTACGTGATCCATCCAGATCTGAGAAAATAAATTTCTAAAATTAATTCCATACATCATAAACAGTCATCTTAGTAGAATATACGTTCAGATCGGATTTTGGATAAATGTTTTTTCAGTCCCTGAACTGAACCTGGGTCAAAGTTCAATATAGTAAAGAAAAAAATGTAAGACAAAATATTTGTTCCACGTCAGTGTATAGAGTCTGAATCTTAAAAACTATAAAACTAAGCAAATCCTCAATATCAATATAACCCAAACAGGAAATAAGCTCTAAACATCTGTATGTCAAGAAGATCTTCCATATCTATAAATGAACATGTATGAAGTTATTCCAGAAATTCAATTGAAAATAACCAATTTTGGTTACTGCCACATAATGTAGTACAAAAAGATTAATAATGAGATGTAAAATTAAATCAAGAAAAATCAAGTTAATTGATAAAAATCAATAAGACATTTTGAATCAGTATACGACATACTACTCCAATGATTACAGTTATTCTCGTTATCTTTTATGAATTTATTCCATATAAGTGGATATTATATGATGGAGGGAAACTAAAAATCTAATTGAGACTCCATGAACATCGTTAATCAAACCGGAAGTGAAAATGAAACATTGAAATCCTTGAAAGAAGAGACAAAATGCCAAGCAAAGGTAGATGAATTCATTTCACATGCTTAGTTAGAGTAATACAAGGACCAAATTTTCGGTCTTTAAAATACCATCTATAGTATGAAATGGAAGAGGAAATAATGGAAATGCGAAAATTTTAAAATTTAAACATAGCAAAAAACTGTGATTCCTCAATCATTTAAAGTTCTCCAGGAATGTGCTTTCAACAATATATGTATATATCTCATTGGTATATAACATGGTACATGGAACAAATCAGACATTACCCAACACCACTGCAAAAAACAAAAAATTTAAAATACGGTGAAAATCCATTCTTGCTTTTACATAATCCATCCAGGTTTGATACAATAAATTCCTAATATATTTCCATAATTATTCCATACAGTAAACAATATGAAGATAGCTTCCTAATAATATGGTGGAATGTAACTTATTAGTCTTTCTTTGATCTGGATTTGAGATAAGTTTCATATTTAAACAAGTTTTATTTCCAGACAAATTTCACAAATTGGGAAAATTTAGTAAGAGTTTGATTTTCATACTTTTGTCATCTAACTAACTGTGTGAAATAAATTTGTAAAAGATAATAAGAATAACTGTAACCATTGGAGAAGTATGCAGTATATTGGTTTAAAATTTCTTATTGATTTTTAGCTATTGGCTTGATTTTTCTTGATTTAATTTTGCATCTGATTATTAATCTTTTCGTAATACATTATGTGGCAGTAACCAAACTGGGTTGTTTCAAACTGAGTTCCCGGAATATCTTCATAGTTCATACATGTTCATTTATAGCTATGGAAGTTCTTCTTGACATACAGATGTTTAGAGCTTATTTCCAGATTAGGTTATATTGATACTGAGGATTTGCTTAGTTTTATAGTTTTTAAGATTCAGACTCTATACACTGATGTGAAACAAATATTTTGCCTTACTTTTTTTTCTTTATTATATTGAAATTTGACCTAGGTTCAGTTCCGGGCCCGGAAACACATTTATCCAAAATTTGATCTGTACATATATTCTACTAATATGACTGTTTATGATGGTATGAAACAAATTTTAGAAAATTTATTTTGTCAGACCTGGACAGATTATGTCAAAGAAAAAATGGATTTTCAACGTTTTCTTAATTTTTTTTTTTTTTTTTTGCAGTGGTGTTTGGTAATGTCTGATTTGTTCCATATGCCTCGTTACATACTGATGAGATACATATACTGTTGAAAGCACATCCTTGGACATCTTTAAATGAGTCTAGAATCAAAGTTTTTTGCTACGTTTAAATTATAAAATTTTCGCATTTCCAGTATTTCTGGTTCCATTTCATACTATAAATTGGATTTTAAAGACTGAAAATTTGATTCTTGAATTAGTCTAAGTATATGAAATGAATTCATCTACCTTTACTTGGCATTTTGTGTCACTTCTTACAGAAATTTCAATGTTTTATTTTCACTTCCAGTTTGATTAATGATGCTGATGAAGTCTCACTTAGATTTTTAGTTTCATTCTATCATATAATATCCACTTTTATGGAATAAATTCATAGAAGATAATGAGAATAACTGTAACCACTGGAGTAGTATGACGTATACTGATTCAAAATGTCTTATTGATTTTTATCAATAGGATTGATTTTTCTTGATTTAATTTTACATATCATTCATAATCATTTTGTACTAGATTACTTGACAGTAACCAAACTAAGTTGTTTCCAATAGCTTTCCTGGAATAACTTCAAATATGTTCATTTATAGGTGTGGAAGTTCTTTTCAACATACAGATGTTTAGACCTTATTTCCAGTTTGGGAAATATTGATTTTGAGGATTTGCTCATTTTTAAGCTTTTAAGATTTATACACTATACACCGACATGGAACAAATATTTTGTCTTATTTTTTTTTCTTTACTATATTGAACTTTGACCCAGGTTCAGTTCAGGGACTGAAAAAACATTTATCCAAAATCCGATCTATATGTATATTCTACTAAGATGACTGTTTATGATGGTATGGAATGAATTTTAAAAATTTATTTCGTCAGATCTGGATGAATTATGTAAAAGCAAAAATGGATTTTCATAATATTATAGTTAAAATTATTTTTTTGCATTGGTATTGTGTAATGTCTGATTTGCTTCATATACTGTGGAATACCTTGTTGTGAGAGATATTCACACAAGAAGGTCTTCAACAGAGTTTGCGTGTTCTGCCACTTTGTACTGTTAAGTACGGGAGAGCCAAATCCTTGGCGAACACTGGAGATTTTGTAGCCAGTTTTGAGAGTTTATACACCAAATTTTGCACATGCGCACAGACACACATACATACGTATATAAGAATGAACGTATTCATTCTCTAGATGGGCCATATGATTATCTTTATAGGTTGTATTACGGCTTTATCTCGATTCACGCCACAACTCGACGGATGGTTCTTACATTCGTTGACCGTTTACTCTCGCTACTTTATAAATTATAATTTATTTCGTTCAACAGTTTCATACGGAACACTACTCTCTTCTCTCAAATATGAATCGACTTAAGTGTTAATTTCTTCAATATATTATTAGTCGCAATTAACTAGTCGTTTATTTTTTCGTTTTATCCTACAGTCTTATAAATTAACACACGCGATAATCTCATTTAATCTTTTATTTTGATTTTCAAAAAAAAAAAAAAAAAAAAAAAAAAAAAAAAAAATTTTTGTGAAATTCTAACTTTGAAAATGTCAACTACCGCGATCTCAGCCACCTTTCATTTTGCATACGTGTCAGCTCCTGGGAACATAAGAAGCAGCATCCACGTTGTTAAGAGCATACGTTTAAGCTCTGACTCAGAAACTTATTATTTTCCACCCGAAGCGCAACCAATGACGCAACACGATGTACTGGCCAAGGTACCTACCGTCGCACGAAATATTCAAGCTATGAATAGACGCGGACAATTTCGGAACCTGACGATCAACCTCAGTTCGGAATTGAAAAAAATTTACGTCGATGAAGAAGGTAACACCCAGTTTAAGGAATATTTCCTGCAGTCAGAGGAACCATCCATCACCCAAGATGTCCATCCTGACGTTTCAACAGACCAAAAAAAATCCCTTCAATCCATCACGAAGGATATGGTTATTTCAAAATATACCAACAAAAATCAAAATGCGGAGGTGTGGCTAAAAACATTCAATCGGGAGTGTGATCGACTCAATGTCATAGAGACACGCAGAGCCGAGGCGATGAGGCTTTTCCTGGACAAAACACCACTGGAATGGTTCACCGCCCAATGGACAACTAACTTCGAGGATACGTGGAGCACTTGGTCAGCCAATTTCATCGAAGCATTCGGAGACAAAGGTTGGGACAGTATTTGGTTCGCGCTTAGTTTTAGATGGCTCTCAGGTACCTCATTTTCAGATTATGTAATAAAAAAAAATTGCCTTCTCGTCGAAGCACTACCCGATATGAGCGAAAAAAATAGAATAGCGATAATTGCCGTGGGGTTACCTAGGGAAGTGAGAGAGAAAATTGATAGGAATTTTGTAGATTCACAAGGAAAATTACTTTCTGAAATTACTAAGTGGGAGAGCATCTCCGGATATAATAAAAAGGATAAGAAAAATGTAGGACAAAATGAAGAAGGAGAGAAGGGTAAGAGGAACGAAAGAAACAAAAAACATAAAAACCCTGATTATAAGCCCTGTACTCTTTGCGAAAAGAAAGGTTTCAAAGATCGTTATCACCACATCAACGAGTGCTGGAATAATCCAGCAGGACAAAATTTTAAAGATAGAAATACGAATAAAAATCATGAAAAACCCATTAAGGTAGCAAACAATACCGAACTTGAAGGACTTTTTAATGAGGTCAACCAAAAAAACTAAGTATTCTCCCTCTCATCGAAATAAAAGCTAAAATAGAAAATAAAATATGTTCGGCACTCTACGATCCAGGGGCTAACATTTCAATGATAAGATATGATTTTTTTTTAACCTTAGAGAAAAAAATAATAAAATATGAAAAATATGCTTATAAAACGATGAGTGGGGGCGATAGTCTAATTGGCTTAACAGTAATAAAAATGAAAATAATGAACATCGAAAAGAACGTTCGACTTTTCATTATAAACAAAAAGGATTTTAAATATGATATCGTACTTGGCTTAGACACAATAAAAGACTACAGTTTGAGTTTAGACGAAAATCTCAAGTTATACCAGAGATATAATAATAAATACATACCATGCGAAAGCGAAAATAAAAATGAAAGTGAGAATGAAATCAGCATTAATTGGAATGAGTTTATACCGATTGAAGAGTTTGAGGTACGAACAAATCACCTCGATAACCAAAAAAAAAATAATAATATTCGATCTTATTGATAAGTATGGTTCAAGTTTTGCAAAGAATAGATACGATATCGGTAAGGTGACCAAATACGAAGCACACATAAAACTTTCTGAAAATAGTTACGTCGCAAAAAAACCATATCGTTGCTCATTCCAAGATCAACAAGAAATTGAAAGTCAGGTGACCGAGTTATTAAAACACGGAATGATAGAACAATCAATATCACCTTTCGCATCCCCTGTAACTCTGGCATATAAAAAAGAAGGTGAAGTGAAAGTAAAAAATCGAATGTGCATTGATTTTAGGGACTTAAATAAACTGGTCATACCAGAAAGCCAACCTTTTCCTCTAATTGAAGACCTCATAACACGCGCCCAAGGGTGTACCTGGTTCTCCTCCCTTGATATCAATTCAGCTTTCTGGACAATTCCAATTCGACAAAAAGACCGCCATAAAACTGCGTTCATTACGCAACACGGACATTGGGAATGGGTTAGCATGCCGTTTGGATACAAAAATGCTCCCGCCATTTTCCAGCGAATATTGTCCGGCATAATAAAAAGGAGAGAGCTAGATAGTTTTTGTGCGAACTACATAGATGATATTCTCATATTTTCGAAATCATTCGAGGAGCATGTAGCGCATATTGAGAAACTAATCATTGCTATACAAGAGGAAGGCTTCAGACTAAAATTTACAAAATGTGAGTTCGCAAAAGACAGAGTTACTTACCTAGGTCATGTAATTGGGAATGGCACAGTCAGACCGCTAACGAATAACGTAGTTGCAATAAAAGATTTTCCACAACCGAAAAATAAGAAAAATATACGTCAGTTTTTGGGTAAAATAAACTTTCACCTAAAATATATCCCAAATGCTACTAGGTTACTCGAACCGTTTCACAATTTATTAAGGAAAAATGTTGACTTTGTATGGTCTGAAAATTGCAGGAATGCTTTTGTTAAAATTAAGGATTATTTGGCTTCGACGCCTGTTCTAGCCATATTTGATAGAAACAAACCGATTAACATATATACAGACGCGAGTATTGAGGGAATTGGGGCAGTTTTAAAGCAGCCACAAGAAGATAACTCTGAAAAACCCGTTGCATATTTCTCACGAAAACTAAATGAATACCAAAAAAAAAAGAAAGCCATATATATCGAATGTATCGCAATCAGGGAAGCTATCAAGTATTGGCAGTATTGGCTAATGGGGAAAAGATTTACAGTCTTTTCGGATCACAAACCTCTCGAAAATCTAAAAATCAAAGCGAGGACTGATGAGGAGTTAGGGGATCTAATACATAACTTATTACAGTTCGATTTCGAAGTAGTTTATAAACCCGGACCCTCCAACATTGAAGCAGACTGCTTGTCTAGGAATCCTGTTCTTGACCCTGACCAGAACCAATTAAAAGATACAATTCGTACTGTTAATGTCGTTACATTAGCGGACATCGCAAAAGATCAATCTGAACTAGATACACAAACAACACAAAAAATCGTAAATAAAAATAACATTAAATATGTAAAAATAAAAGACAAATTAAAAATAATAGTATCGGAAAATTTTGGCAAAAACATAATCAGAAAAATCCATGAAAAATACGGTCACATTGGTTCTAAACATGTTAAGAACATAATAACACCATATTACAATTTTAAGGGTATTAATAAAGCAATAGATCAAATATGCACCTCATGTCAAGTCTGTATATGCAATAAAACACGTATTAGAACAGAGAATGGATCATTAGGGCATTTGGGCCCAGCTAAAGAACCTCATGAGATCATGTCATTAGACACTATAGGCGGATTAGGTGGAAAACGAGGTACAAAAAAATATTTACATCTCTTAGTCGACCACTTCACCCGTTATGCCCACATTCTCACATCATCCGGTCAATCCACAACAGATTTTATAAAATTATGTAAAAAAGTAAACGATGAAAAACAAATAAAATTACTTTTAACTGACCAATATGGAGGATTGTGTTCAAAGGAATTTAACGACTTTCTGAAAGAAAATAACATTGAACATGTAATCACCGCAGTTGACTCTCCCTCCTCAAATGGACTAAACGAACGTCTAAATCAGACTCTGGTCAATAGGATCAGATGTAGGATGAATGAGGATGAAAGAAAGAAAGCGTGGACGAATATAGCATCACAATGCACAAAAGAGTATAACGATACTATACACTCCGTAACTGGATTTGCACCAAGTTACCTAATGTATGGAAAACTCCCCGAAAATGTACCCATTGAACTGAGGGAACAGGGAGACTTTACGAAGGACAGGAAATTAGCATTTGTAAATTCATTAAAATGTCATGAAAAAAATAAAGAACGCTTAAAACCCAACAGGGAAATTTACGACTTCAAGATCGGAGATCTTGTCTTCATAGAGAATGGTAACAAATTAAATCGTGAGAAGTTGGATGAAATACGTATAGGTCCTTTTGAAATTGTCGAAATAAGGTCAAAATCGGTATACTCGGTAAAAATTAACAATAACAAAACGGGAAATACACGCCTGTATCATCGCACAAAAATGATTCCCTACGAAAGATCTCTTGGGTACCTGGAGCCTTGAATGACATAACGATAGAAATTTATTTTTAGTATTAAGTATGTGAATTTATGTAAATATTTTGTGTACGATTCAACAAAATACTCGCGTTTACAATGGTGAATAAACTCAGCGTCCTCTGTTCCTGCAAACTTACACAAGTTTGTTGTCATACGAACACGTCTAACGAGTGCCATTCAGTGAGGATTGTTAAATCAAATCACTTTTTACTAAACTCAACGAAACTTTAATGTGAATATAAATAAGTTAATTTTGAAAATTTTATGTTTTGTTTCTATGTCAAATTTTGTGAATTTATTTTACAGGGATCATACCCAAAATCAATGTATGTTCGAAGCAAGTTAAGAAAAATATGTACCGCGTTAATAGAAAATTTTTGAATTTTGTCGCAAAAAAAAGTAAAAGTGTAAACAAAAGAATAACGAAGATGCATTCAATTGCACGTAGAAATAGTTTATTAAAAATGCGAAACTTAGTTATAAAATTCGATAGAAATACGAGAGAAAAATGTGTACGACTAACAAAAAAAATGATCCTCGAATGTTGTATCGCGAAAAATGTAGAAAAAATTACTAAGATATCCCTTTCGTCATGTACTTTATAATTTGTAATTTTATGGAAAAAACGGATTCTCCGTTTTCTCTAGCTCGGTGTGGGGATATAAGAATGAACGTATTCATTCTCTAGATGGGCCATATGATTATCTTTATAGGTTGTATTACGGCTTTATCTCGATTCACGCCACAACTCGACGGATGGTTCTTACATTCGTTGACCGTTTACTCTCGCTACTTTATAAATTATAATTTATTTCGTTCAACAGTTTCATACGGAACACTACTCTCTTCTCTCAAATATGAATCGACTTAAGTGTTAATTTCTTCAATATATTATTAGTCGCAATTAACTAGTCGTTTATTTTTTCGTTTTATCCTACAGTCTTATACGTATATGTACATAATTATGTCATACATTACATCGTTTCTTGCCTCCGTTGAGGTGATAAGAAACGACTTGGCCCATTTGGTACTGGGCTGTGACATCACCGAGATTGTTATCAGGTAATTGATCACAGCCCGTGCAATGTATCTTACCTATACATACCTACAGATACGAACATACAAATGCACATGTGTGTTTATGTTTTACGTCATGTAGACGATTATTGCCAGCCTTTGGGCGGTGACTGTATTCAAGGGGTGCAAGCCATTAATACCTCATACAAGTGATGTCCCCACAGATACTCCCCCATAGTTTTTGTGCCAAGAAAATGATGAGTCACGTGCCTGGGGGGACTCATTGAGTTTACTGCTATCTCTGGTCCCGTTCCCATTTGACTAGAGCCAAAACTACAGCGGGACCCACTTACCTGTAAGATAAGTTATGAGCATTGAATCGGGCCTGATAGGTTTCTCAGCTCTGTTGCCCCCTATGTCTGGGCGGTTGATTAGTTTGAGCTGGATGGTATGAATGGGGACATGGAGTTGGAAGAGGAGGACCAGATGGGGTCTTTGGCTTTGGCCTCTTGAACATCGGGGAGTTTGAATTCCCCAATGGTCGATAGGTTGACCCGAAAGGTGGGAGGAGGATGTATTTTTGGTACCTCTTCCATCAGAGGTTGCCTCTTCACTTCCAAGGTTTCCAAGGTGGAGGACTCTGAAGGTGGGCGTTCCACTCTTGGGGTCTTCTCCAGCAATTTTGGAGGTGATATGAGGGCAGCAAGGGGTGCAGACATAATTTGCACTATGTCTGCAGGCGAAGTCGTGTTCATTTTCAATTCTTTCCAATTCTTTTTTGTGTTCCAATTTGCCCTGGGTTTTTACAGGCTCAGGGTTAGACAATATGACAAATTGGAATTGTGGAACTGTCAATGAGGTGTTATTGGAAGACGGCGACATGACAAAGGAGAGATTACAAAAAAGAGGAAAAGGAAAGAAAATATAAAAAAAATATTTGCAGAAATTTGGCAAGTTCAGTCTGATGGCAAAAAGGCGAGTGAAAAATGTTGCGAGAATATTTTCGTTTGCAGCTTCGTTCCGTTTTGTTATCTGGTTTCAGAGATGTTCTCGGAGGGGATAGCGCATAAAATATTCTATAGCTGAAAAGTTTTCCAGTTGAATTCTGCTGAGTTTAAGCAGAGTTAAGCGTGTTTGAATTTCATGTGTATTCAAAATTCTGCATCTCACAAAGGAATGTGCTTTTCATTTGTGACGTCACGATCTATTGACGTTTTTCTTATCTGGTTGTTTGTCAATAGAAACACGTTTCGATGTTTTCTTCTGTATTGCACGTAGGTTTGTTTATTTGTGTCGTATTTTATTTGTACGTATTTTTTTTCTGCTTATCTACGGAATTTCTTTTATTATACGAAACTCCCAATTCTTGCCTATTTTTGAGAGGGTTTACAGAATTCGTAGAGGGTATTAATTTTTCGTGAATATTTTAGTTTCTCAGTGTCAATCTCTCAGATTTTTGAGTTGGAGATTGGTTTTTCTGCTTTTTGCTACCTAGGGGCCTGCCTCTCTTTTGAGGGCATAAGGGGGCTGATGGATTGTAGTGTATTTTAACGATATCATCACTGAATTTCACTGTTTTCTTTATTTTTGTTTTTTCTATTGGTGAGTTTTGTGATTTATCATTGTTTTTGACTGGTTTGTCCTCAACTTTTTGTATTTGGGTATTATTGGATGGTTCAGTCTGCGTATTTTCTTCTACTTCCTTCTTTGTAATCTTTTTGCTGCTCTTTGGAGCATTTTCCTGTCATTGTTTATAAGGTACACTTGCTTCAATCTATCGACTGAAATTGTTTTTTCTTCACCTGCGATTAATATCACGAAATTCTTGTCATCTTGTGATACAACCTTATAAGGACTGGAGTATGGTTTCTCTAATGAAGATCTTATTTATTTGTCTAGGACAAACACATGAGATGTTGTGGCCAGGTGTTTGGAGACATAAATCTTCGGTTAGCCATGACGAGCTGCCTGCTTCAAAAAGCGTATGTTTTGGACGAGTGTTTTGGAGCTAGTTTCTTTTGAGTGGGTGAAAAAGTCTCCTGGTAGGTGTAGCTCTTCACCGAGTAACAACAGCGCTGCAGAGTGACCTGTGTCTGTTTGAAGAGCAGATCGAAGGCCCAAGAGGATGGTTGGTAGTATGTCAACCCATCTGTTGGTATCACAAGCCATGATGGAGGCTTTCAAAGCTCTATGTCATCGCTTAACTTTTCCATTTGATTGAGGATGGTAAGCTGTGGTGTGATTGTGTTATGCACCAAGCTTCTTAGCCAGCTCTCGAAAGAGCAAGCTTTCAAACTGGCAACCCTGGTCTGTAATGATGACTTCAGGTATGCCATAGCGGGAAATCCAGGTGTTGTATAACCTGGCAGCTACTGTTGGAACTGTCATCTCAAAGAGAGGAACTGCCTCTGGCCATCGAGTTGCTCTATCTATCATCGTCAACAGGTATCTGTACCCTTGGAATGGGGGAAATGGACCCACCAAGTGTATATGTATTGTCTTAAACCACTCTGTTTGTTTAAAATATTTGAGGGGCGAATGAGTGTGTCTTCCCACTTTGGACTCTTGGCAATTCAGGCAACTGCGAGCCCATTTGTTGCAGTCAGACTTCATTTGTGGCGAAACAAATCTTGATGATACTAATCCAGCAGTGCATTTTGGTCTAGGGTGCGATAGATTGTGCACGCTGCTGAAAGCCAATTTGCAATACTTTGTCGGCAAGAATGGCCTATTCTTGCCTGTACTAATGTCACATGTTAGTAAAACATTAGTACCAGGGATTTTCCTTTGCCTCAATTTAAGAGGTGTATCATCGTTTGACAACAGTTCTTGCAATTCTGCATCCCTTAACTGTTCTTTAGCTATTTCAGGGTAAGGTAATTGAGACGGTGCCAAGATGGCTTCAATCCTACTAAGAGCATCAGCTGGAGTGCTGAGTTCTCCACTTATATACTGGATGTCCGTAGTCAACTGTCCTATGTAGTCCAATTGTCAAGCTCTTCTCGGGGAAGCTGGTTCTGTCTTTTGCATGAAGGCATGTGTTAGGGGTTTATGATCTGTATACACAGTGAAACATCTACCCTCTAATTGGTGCCTGAAATGCTTCAACGCAGCAAATATTCCCAGTAACTCCCTGTCGTATGTGCTGTAGTTCTTCTCGGTTTTTGACAGCTTTCTGGAGAAGAAAGTGAGTAGTAACTTCTTGTCATTGTCCTTTTGGTACAGAGTTGCAACAATAACAAAGTCAGATACGTCAGTTGTGACACATAACAGCAGACTTTCGTCTGGGTGAGCGAGTAGAGTTGCATTTGCCAGTGTTTCTTTGATATTGTCAAAGGCTTTTTCAGCATCATCGGTTTAATCAAGCGGAGTCTTATCTTTCTTTTTGTTTGTTTTAATTAATGCAAACAGCTAACTTTGTTCAGCTACAGCATTTTTAATGCAACGTCTGTAGAAATTCACCATCCCCAAGAAGCGTCTGAGTTCAGCAACATTTGAGGGTTTTGGGAAATTCAATATGGGCTCTACCTTGGTCTTCAAAGGGAAATGCCTTTGGTTGAGACTTGGTAGCCGAGAAAGTCAATTATGGTTTGTTTGTATTAACTTTTTCCAACATTGATGGTAAGTCCAGCAGCGTGTATAAGCTGTACAATGGTTCTTATATTCTTCTCGTGCTGTTGCTCACCACCTTCTAAGCAAATGCATATGTCATCCAAATATGCATAGGCAAATGGCAAATCCATAAACAGTCCATTGATGAATCTCTGGAAAGTTTGTGCGGAATTACAGAGTCCAAATGGCATTCGAAGGTATTTGAATAGAACAAAGGGGGTTATGACCGCTGTCTTTGGAATGTCCTGTTCAGCCATTGGAATTTGGTGGAATGCCCAGTTGATGTCGATTTTTGTGAACATCATTTTACCCTTCATATTCGCGTTAAAGTCAATTATGTTTGTGGCTGGATAGTGATCAGGAACTGTTTTACCATTTAAGGATCTGTAGTGTCCTACGATTTGCCACTCTCCACTTGCTTTTTTGGTCATGTGGATAGGGGAACTCCAAGAGCTTTTCAAGGGGTGGCATATGCCTTTCCCAATGATGCGGTCATAGTATTCCCGTGCCACTTTGAGTTTATCAGGCAGTAGCCTGCGGGCTCTAGCATGGCAAGGCGGTCCTTTTGTCTCTATAAAATGAACAATATCATGTTTATAGGTCGGATTCCTGCGAATCGAGGGTTGAGTGACTCCAGGATAGTCTAACAGAATCCATAGGAATTGTTCGTCAACTTTTGTGCAACTGGATATATTTGTGTCCAGTTGGTACGCTAGTGTTTCGCCTTCCACCCATAGATTAGTATTGTTGTCTATGATTTTTCCATTTTTAAGGTCGTTAACCAGGCCAAAATGCTCAAGAAAATCTGCCCCAAGATTGGCATTGGAACATTCACAATTGTGAAGGACCACGTCATGTCTCTTCGCAAACCGAAGCTTACTTTGCTGGATTCTATTCCATAAGCTGGAAGGTTTTGACCGTTCAGTTTGGAGGTAGTATTTCAGAGGAAATGCCTTTTAATTTTTACTTACTGGCAAAATGCTCAAGTCAGCACCTGAGTCAATAGGGTCTGCCCTTGATGAACAGGCAGTTCGAGAGATTTTCAGCTGCATAGACAACCCCTCTTTCTAGTTTGACGGGTTCGACTTCTTGTAAGTCTTTCCCCAACATTGGCATCTATTGTTGGGCTTGGTGGCCTCCACGCCAAATCTATTATGAAAGAAGCAGGATTTATCATCCCAATTCTGAGACAGTGGTTTGGGGGATGATGATCTTTTAGGGGGAGTTGGACTCTGACCACTGGTAGAACTGCTCTTTCAGTCTCATGACAGAGACTTTCTATCTGAATTTCTATTGTTGTTGTTCCTGCTTTTCGAGCGGTTATTACTTCCACCATTTTTCAAATTGTTATTGTTATTTTTCTTCTTTATTCCACTACTTAGCTGAGCAATTTGGGCTCTAAGCAGAGCTAGTTCTCCTGTCACTGCCGACACTGCACTGATCAAGGATGCTGATATCGAATGTTCTAATGGACTATCGGCATTCTTTGCCAAGAAGTCAAGGTCCTCGGAATTGTTGATTACCATGGTACCCACAGTAGCCAGACACTGCACAACATTTTGGGGCAGTTGTTTGCAGAACGTCTTAATTTGGCTATGAAGATGGAGGGCTTATCATCTCCCATCTTCATTCCACACATGATGTCATCTATTATTTGGTTTTTGGTTTTACCAAACACATTGCATATATTCTTACAGAACCAACTGTACTTGTCTGCTTCCGTCGGAGGGCATTCCATGATATCTGGAATGTGGTGTATTATTTCTGCGGGCATCCAGGTGCTAATGTGGAGATATTTCTGGTTGTTCTGTAAATTTTCTGTTTTAAACTGACCCTCGAGGAGAGTTAACCAGAGTTCTACCTCATTTGGCAAAAATTCCGGAATCTCAATCCTCCACCTTTGGATTGCAGGATTCTGCAAAGTTTGCATCTGCAACAGCTGTACTAGTTATGCAAGCACTTTGGGGGTCAGCTGTGGCTGACCACTTCCACCTGATCCAGGCTGAATTGATGATGTTTGGTTTGATGTATTTCCATTTCCACTGGTTGTAGGCATTCTTATTTGTGTTTGCCTCTGCTGTATCTCTTTGGAGTTAGTACTTCTTGCAAAGTTTCCTCCAGACTCCGTTAGTTATTGGTCTGGGGTTGGAGGGTTGGAGTCTTGGCTCAAAAGACGATCATTCCTGAGGGTGCAAACTGTTGTCTCGTTAGAGTTAACGACAGTTCCCAAATATAAGGCTTCTGGTCTCTGGGTCCGTTTTTGTTTCTCCAGAGTATCAAAGACTTTTGAGTCTCTTGTTGAGGCTGGAGGTGTTGGGCGCAACTTTGTTCCTCCAGGTCTGTTTTTCTTAGTTCCCTTCCGCCAAATATATTTGGAAGGGGGTGTTAATTCCCACTTTCAAAGTCAGACCTCTGCTTCGAAAGCCAAAGGTGTCTAGGTCTGTGAAAAAATATTTGTATTCACATGCGAGTAACTCGTCAGCACATTGCGCCCAGTTTTAGAATTAGCGCAATACGCCTAGACACCCAAGAAGTAGCCTTTAAAATTTTCGCATTTCCAGTATTTATGGTTCCATTTCATATTATAGAAATTTGGTCCTTGTATTAGTCGAAGTATGTGAAATGAATTCATCTACATTTACTTATCATTTTGTGTCTCTTCTTTCAGGGATTTCAATGTTTCATTTTCACTTCCAGCTTGATTAATGATGTTGATGAAGTCTCAATTAGATTTTTAGTTTCACTCTATCATATAATATCCACTTATGTGGAATAAATTTATAAAAGATAACGAGAATAACTGTAACCATTGGAGTAGTATGTTGTATACTGATTCAAAATGTCTTATTGATTTTTATCAATAAACTTGATTTGTCTTCATTTAATTTCACATCTTATTCATAATCATTTTGTACTACATTATGTGGCGACAAACAAAATGGGTTTTTTCCAATTGAGTTGCTGGAATAACTTCATACATGTTCATTTATAGCTATGGAAGTTCTTCTTGACTTACAGATGTTTAGAGCTTATTTCCAGTTTGGGTAATATTGATTTTGAGGATTTGCTTAGTTTTACAGTTTTTAAGATTCAGACTCTATACACTGATGTGGAACAAATATTTTGTCTTACTTTTTTCTTTACTATATTGAACTTTGACCCAGGTTCAGTTCCGGGGCTGGAAACGCATTTATCTAAAATCCGATCCGTACATATATTCTACTAATACGACTGTTTATGATGGTATAGAACAAATATTAGAAATTAATTTATTTTGTCAGATCTGGATGGATTACGTAAAAGCAAAAATGGATTTTCACAGTATTTTAATTAAATTTTTTTTTTGCATTGGTGTTGTGTAATATCTGATTTGTTCCATATACTATGTTACATACCAATGAGATATGTATGTTGTTGAAAGGACATCCCTGGAGAACTTTAAATGATTCCGGAATAACAGTTTTTTAATTTGATAAAATTTTAAAATTTGCGCATTTCTGGTTCCATTTTGTAATATAGACTAGATTTTAAAGGCTGAAAATTGTTTCCTTATATTAGTCTAAGTATGTGAAATGAATTCATCTACCTTTACTTGGCATTCCTCCGCTACTTAAGAGGTTAAGAGAATACCATCTATTATAAGAGAAATTCTTTCGTTCCATATGACACTGTTGATTGAAATATCGGGAGCTTCGAATGAACAGTTTTAATAATTCTATTGAAGTTTGTATACCGAAATTTTTTGATTTTAATCAGTTAGAAAGTTCAAATCACCGGCGTATTTGTTGTTTTCTTTGAGGAATTTTCGAAAAAATTATTTAAATTTAATATACAGGCAAATTAAGTATGTATCAAGATCAACTCTATACTTACTCTAAACTCGTTCCGTCGTAGAGGTATATTAGTAACTAAATTTGTTTCGTATGAACTTAAAGTGTGATTTTAATGACACCAAATTACAAATTCTTTGTATTCTTGTACTTTTAAATACTGACTGAATTTTCTTCTTGTTGACAAGAATGGATAACGAGGCAAATCATAATAAAAAAAAAAATCTGATGAAAACTCGATTGGATTTTAAAACAATGTTTTCACAAAATAAATGTACTCGTATATGTATATGAGCCTGTACATATATTCAAAAAATTATACGTAGAACTGAGATTAGTTAATTCTTTGATTATTCAAAATAAGATGACGATTTTCATTATTCATGTTACCAGAATATCGATTGAATTTGGGAATTTTTTCTTTGCCATTCAACTGGAAAATAGTGCGTCGAGAAAAACGGTCAATATAAGAGTAATAGCAAAGAAGGTATCGATATTTTGTGAGTACCAGGTGAATACCTGTTACTAAAAACATGCATTCGTGGGCTCGCAAATAGAACAAAGAAGTTTGTTGCCCTCAGAAATACCCATTGCAGTATACATAACAATACATTCGAACCAGCTTCAAGTATTTGTAGGCCCGCTTTCATCATTCACTAAACTATGCTTACCTCAATATTGACGTCCAAGGTAGATCCATCTAAGAGCATTACTTTGGCAACAGTAATCTTTTCTTTATTTGATAGGGATCTCTTTTTCGAATTACGATCCGTAACGTCTGGTTCGATTTGAGTCATTGTGGGAGCTTCGGGCATTTCCAATCAAATTTTCAAACGTATTTCTGTAAACAGAAAAAATTTACAAATTATTGAAGACAATCAAAGAAATTCTACAGAATTTAATTTGAAAAAAACAAAGGTAAAAAAGTGGACATTGATCAGTGGATATGGTAGTCAACAAGATAAAAATCGTGGACATCACCGAACATGTACCTACTTCTTACGTACGTGACTACCAAGAAATTTATTGCCGATTTAAGAATAAATAGACTTCGGTCTTCGACATATACGCGAATAAACATTTGTAAAAAAAAGAAAAAAAAAATATCGCTTCGTGACACAAACTCCATACATGGACGAAATTATTTCGAATTATTACGTTCAAACTTTCGAGCTAATAAAAAGAGCTCAGAAAATAAAGACACTATACCAACGCTATCATTATATTATTATGTACTTGCAGGAACATAAAAATCTCGAATCCAAGTCAAAACATTCCAATACGTTTTCCATTCATCTTTACAGACAAAAGCATAACACACGGCATGTTACTTTCCTCTTTACTTTTTTTTCACACTTAAAGAGCTGCACGTCTGAGTTCAAAGTAATTCGAGTTTTGTGTTACAATTTATTTTATGTACAAAACATGTTCGAACATATGTTTAAAGTAATTAGTTAGAGTAACAACAGACAAGAACAAAGAAATAAAAAATCATTTAGGTGCGGGTACATTACACGGAAAAATAGGTTCACTTTTGTCGCATGCAAAGAAATGAATCGTTGGCTTCAGTCCAAAATCCGGTAAGAGACGGATTCACGGTGAAAGTAAAAAAATTATGTAGCCTCAGCGATTAGAAAGCTTCAAAAATGAGATTTTTCTTGTAAAACTCAAAGAAATTCGGCGCGGGTTCAGAAAATTTTTCAAATAATTAATAAAAAAAAAAATCAATGATTTTTAAGTTACTGTTTCGATATTGAAACTCATGAAGAACATAAAGCATTTAAGGAGAAGAGAAACTGCGAAAAGACGAAAAAATTTACTTTATAAATCAACTTATTTAATACATTGTCAAACGTTAAAAGTACTACAGTCAGTAGATAAAATGAATAACATATTTATACGGCTAAAAAAATATCGAGGCATTTTTCAAGAAAATCGATATGAATTTTCGGTTCATTACATTTTCAGACACTTGAAAATTGTTTGTCAGAAACCACTGAATTAACTCCATTCGAGAATTAGAAAGTCGACTGAGTCAATACTACAAATCAAAATATAGATTTCATCGAAAAATTTTTCTGTTTAAATCAATTGTGAACACAAAAAAATGTAATCTTCGCAAAATCAAATAAAAAATATTGAATATCACATACAGGGATGTAGCCAGGATTTCTTCAAAGGAGGGGGCAAAAAATTATTTGATGACTTTTTTTTTTATGGTCACTTTTGAAATTTTGCATCCATGTAACCCGCTGTCGCATATTTATTACTGAAATTTTTTCCCAATTTTAGAGTTTACTAGCAAACAAATAAATAAAAATAAGGTAATGAGTGGCAATTTCCCCCTTTGTCCTCCTGCTACGCCCTTGATTACATAGAATAAAATTCCGTTTCCTTAGTTTTAATTTGACTTTTAGCATGCGTGCGGGAACTCAAAGGTTGGCTATTTACTCGTAATTGTAAGACCAGATTTGAGAACAGACAAGATGTTGAACCAAAGTCTAAAATGCAGAAAATAGAATAAGACTGAAACAACATTTTCTTTTTATAAGCAAAATTTCTTGTTAAAACTGACTCAGAGGAAAAATGAAAATGTCCCGACTGAAAAATATTTGACATTATAGTGACACACAAAATATACTCACTATATTTCATAAAACAGCTGTCAGCTGATGAAACATTGGAACTGAACTGCAGTAGGGTTATTCCACTAACGCTTAAGTTACTTAAGTGAAACGAAAATCCTGAAATACGAATTGCGATATTCGTAGTAAAGGCAAATATGTAACTAATCTCACCGGGTAATTCTATTATCTACTATTACTCTACCATATCACAACTCATATTAGTCTGAAGGTCAAAAACTCTGAAAACACAGCATGATAAAATATAATTAACGATTTGAAAATTAGTTAACCATTTTCACAATAAAAATTATAAAGTTGCATAGCTTATCACTTCTTTATCATTTCCTATTCTGTTATTTTTAAACAATTTCGAAATTTGTTCACTTTTTACGCCCTTCAAGACAACTAAACTTTGTATAAATTCACCTAAAAAGCATAATCTATAAAAAACCTTTATGCCAGATATTCTTCCCTTTACCCCAAATTATTCTTCTAGTAAAATAAGTTGTTTAGTTTATTGCTCTCTTTATGCATTGCAGGCTATAATATGAATAATTATAAGTGGAATAGCTCTCTTGATCTATCAGATGCACCGAAGAATAAAGAACAAAAATAATGAAATTGCATTGCATTATGTTGCCAGTTAGGATATTATGTAGCTTCATAATATCTAGTCATCATAATTTTCATGTGATTACCTTTCAAATCAAACCAGACGGTGACATTTCCTCAATCAGTATTCTAAGGTAACGTATTTTTCCGCAATCGTTTATTTTTCCATTAACATCGATGGGGACTGTCAGAATATTTTATAGAGGTCAAAATATTTTCAACAACTTTAGGTTTAACTCCGTGCGGAATGATTAACAAATCAATTTTCTGATCCTGTCAATGATTCCTCTTCTCATACGAGATTAATGAACGATACTTCATGGGAACCATGCAAAAATATATTCAGCAGCAAATTTTTCAGACACTGGAAAATGCATCTGCCATCCTAAAAAATATTTACTGCAACGAGAAGGACAGGCTATGAGAACATGTCAAACAAACCCAATAACATAAAGACCAAAGAAAATTCTAACGTAAATAGAGAAAATTAATCAAAAATTTTATCCACTTTTTTTTTTTTTCCCAATGTGGGATTTTACTTTTGATGTCACAGCACAGTGACGCCTTGGAAAAAGATTTCAACTATGCGGACAAATAATGCAACTAACCAATGAAAAAAGGTCCAAAAACAGTGAAATTGAGACAATTTCTTCTTTTTTTATTATCTCAGCTTCTGAGGGCTCGAAATTATTGTTCTGAGTCTCATTTTATTCCCAAGAGTCTCCTATTCAATTTTGTATGTCCAAATAAAAGCCACATGTTCTTTAAAGAGAATTACAAAGAAAAATAATAAGACTGCTATACACTTACCATACTTTTATCTCGTTTGCATGTCCACACAGTTATTTATAACATCACAAATGCTACAGTCGTTTTTTATTTCATAATCCTCCATTGAATAGCATTTTCTCAGAACTTCCCTGAAGTATCGAATAAATTTTCAGAAAAGACTAATTAAGTTTACACGATAATTCTCGTAAAAAATTCAACCATATTTTAAAGCATCATATTGTATAAGCTATTAAAATATTTAGAAAAAGTAAAATATTCTAAATTTAAAAAATCGAATTTTTTACTTTCAGTTTTTGCAAGACAATAGAAAATTTTTAAACTTGGATTATGTGCCGAACAAATACCGTTCATAATTTTATAATATAATACTAGTTTGTTTACAGTGTACTTCTTTCAATACTCAATAATGATAACAATCGAATCAACTAAACAATAGAAAAGACAACGTCGTCGTTGGTGGACCCAAGTTTTAGTTGAAATTTAAATAAATCAATGCAAAATATGTAGACCCACAATATTTTTTCATTCGGTTAGCAAAATCTTAAATTTTTTGGAAAATTTGATAAAGACATTCCCAAAACAAATTTGTCTTGCGAAACAAGCACACCATCAACGACCAAATGGCATTTTAAAATACAATTTCCCAGCTTATCATAACAGAATTTAAGATTTTCACCGCGACATAATGCATACATAATGGACAAATTAATATAAATAAAGAAAAACGGTTCAATAATTGAGGTACCGTCGTGTACGCTGCTGCTTCATGGTCATCAATTGTGTGAATGTTAAACACATCAAGTTACCTTCTTTTTTTCACACACTAAACCTCTTCAAGTAATAACATTTACAATGAATTGAATTTCTGAAGAATCTATTATAGCACCAACATAACGGAAAAATTCTAAGAAAATGGGACAATTTAACTAAACGCATGTTCAAAAAACTTAATAAAAAAATACACCATCAACTGTGCAATCACTGAATTAATATAAGAGCAAACAGAGCAAAGAAATTTGCTTGAAAGATTATATTTCTACCGCTAAAAAGGAGCACTGTGCAGTACGATTGTTGAATCAAAGAAAAAATTATACCGAATTCTAGTATTAACCGTAACGATGAAAAAAATTGTTCTTGATCCCAATCTCTTACCTTTTGCAAAATTCTTGCAACTTTAATAATTTGCATTATTTACCCAAGGTTCAATTTTCTTTTTCATCTCCGTTTGGTAAGTTCATTGCATTAAAAATCTTGTAATAAAAACAGAGGGTAAAAAAAAAAACTAAACTAGGAAAGACCAAGATTACAAAAATGCTGAAGATATTGATTCAAAATCATAAGTTGATGCAGGGCTGAGCCCTGTAAGGAGGAGGTGAGGGAAACATCTCCACAGCCACTCCCCCTAGGTTTTTTGTAAGAAAATACTATGCCCCGTCATACTCTAAAAGTTGGGGGGATGTTGGACTGATGATTATCCGGTGGGGTTATGTCCTCTATAAGGCCTAGATCCTCCTAAGAGGATGTCACAGAGAGCTTGGCCTAGTGCATCGCCAGTAAAGGTTCCTGTGTGATAGTTAAGGATTCTTCGTTGATTATAGTTGGTACAGGAACATGCGCCTCTTTTTTTATTTTTGCGTCTTATCGCCTGATTGGAGTTTCTGGAATTTAGATTGGGAATGGAATTCCGTTGTTGGACGAAAGGTTGAATTTGATTTTCCAGTCTGAGGACCGTGATTTTGGAGCAAGATGGCTGATTGCTCCTAGATGGGTCCACATCCATGAGGGTGATCATAGATCGTGGAGCATCCGAGGTCTCACCAATAGGAAGGTGGCAAGGAGGAGGTTGGGTAATTTTGGTTATGATCAAACTGACCTCTAGCCTCAGTATAGGGTTCAAAGCGAGATTTCTCGCCGATGTGGAAAGTTGGGAAAGCATAATGTCATGTTCCTGATTATTCTGTTCCTGCTCTTCTACGAGAAGGGCTTCCTCATAGTCGAACAAAGGTTCAGATGAATTGGTGGAAGACATATTGCAATATGATTGCGATATTATAAGAAATGAGTGTCAATTAAGACAATGGGAAGTATTAGAAATTTGCAAGAGCAATTTTGGCACAGAAATAGGTGTTTGATTTGAACAATTTATATGAAATTCAATGTGATGTTGCTCAGAGTGCAATCGACAAACGAATGATTTGTGTATCCCTTTTAGATGTTTAATTTGTTACAATTTGGCATTGAGTTTATCATAATTCATCTCAGCATAGTAAATTTGGTATTTTCTCACTGTTAAGAAATTCCAACGTAGAAGTTTCTACGAGCAAAATTCGTTGATTTAAATTGCCACGGGCTTTTATGTGGTCAACATATTCGTGTGAATGAACTTTGTTCTACTTTTGGTCGATGCGATAAGGAACAGTGATGCCTTATCCTTAACACAACATACAATGTGGTTTGTTTTGCGATAAGGATATTATGTCATTGCAGATGTACCATTTCTTATTGTTCGTCAGCTAATTTGTGTTTGTATAAAAACGCAAGTGAGTTTATTTTGAATCTCACGCTAGGTGTTTAATTTTCATGCTGTTTTATTTTCGCATTTTTTCTTCTCTGCATCCAGGTTCGAATCCTGGAGGCGGAGGATTTATTTTTTGATTTTTATGACCGTTTTTTAATGTTTTTTATTTTTGACTGACCTTCTGCTGTATTTTGTGGCAGGAGTTAATGGCGATTAAATTTTATTTTGATTTTTGTAACCACTTATTTTTCTATGGTTTGGGTCTTTCGTGTTTTTTATGTGAGTAAATTTTGTGTTTGTGATCTATATTCTGGTTTTGCTTTTTGGTTTTAGTTTTGAGCTAACCTTTTTGATCTACAACTTGGGATTTGGTTTTGTTTTTTATAACTACCTTTGGGCCTTCCTCTTTTGTTAGGTTTTATGGGCATTTCTGGATTGTAGTAGTATTTTCGTATATTGTCATCAAATTTGACAATTTTTTTGGTTTTGGTTTTTGTTTTTTCAACCATTTTTTCCAAATTTGGTTTGAGTACATCGCTATGTATTTTTTGTATTATTTCTGGCTGTGTATTTAGCTCTTTGGTGTCAATGTTTTGTTCGACGGTTTTATTTACTTGTTGTGAGTTTTTGACTATGTTATTGTCAATATCTATTTTATTTTCTCTATTGGTTTTTGTGACATTGATTTTATCTTCTGCTATTAGGAATGTAGGTTTAACACGATCTATTGAGACTTTTTTCTCTTTGTCAGCTATGAGTAGGGTGAACATTTTTTCTGTTCTATCCACTAATTTGTAGGGTCTGGTATGGAGTTTCTGCAAAGCCTTTTTCATTCCTTCTTCTTGTAAAAACACGTGCGTGGTTGTTGCTAAGTGTCTCCAGACATAGGTTTTAGGTTTGCCATGAGTTGCAGCTTATTTTAGAAATTGAATTGCATCGTCTTTTATATTTTGTACTAATGTTTCAGGGGTTAATTTCTTTGGTTTCATAGAAAAAGTTCCCTGGTAAGCGCAATTCCTCACCAAGTGCCAATTAGGCAGCTGAGTGGCCAGTATCTGTTTGCAAGGCTGATTGGAGGCCTAGTAAGATGGTAGGTAGCCTATCAATCCAACTTTTTGTGTTGTGTGCCATAATTGAGGCTTTTAGAGCCCTATGCCACCTTTCCACTCTTCCATTAGATTGTGGGTGGTAAGTGATGGTGGACTAATGTTTTGCACCCAAGGTCTTTGTTAGTTCATTGAATATTTGGCTTTTGAATTGTCGACCTTGGTCTGTAGTTATGCTTTGGGGCACACCGTATCTAGCAATCCATGTTGAATATATTTCTGTAGCCACTGTAGAGGCTGACATTTCTGTGAGTGGGATTGCTTTGGGCCAGCAAGTAGCTCGGTCTATAATAGTCAACAGATATTTGTAGCCTCGAAAAGGTGGTAATGGACCAACTAAGTCTACGTGAATGTGTTGGAATCTGTCAGTGGGTTTGAATTTCCCAAGTTTTGATTTTGTGTGTCTACCAATTTTTGATTTTTGGCAATTTAGACAAGCACAGGCCCAGTTATTGCAATCTTTTCGAATGCCATTTTTCTATATTTTAGTGGGATGTATGATCATTCTTGACTTTGGGACACATCACATGTTAGCATGGTTTTTGTGCCAAGGAGTCTCTTTTGTCTCAGTTGTAAACTCAATTTTTCTGAAGATATTAGTTTTAATAATTCTTCGTCTTTCAGCATAGGGTAACTGAGATGGTGCTGAGATAGATTCTATTTGGCTTAAAGCATCAGCAGGTGTATTTAATTCTCCTTTTATATATCTGATGTCTGTTGTAAATTGGCCTAAGAATTCTAAATGTCTCATTTGCCTTTGGCAATGCATGTTCTGCTCTCTGCTGGAATGCATGTGTGATAGGTAGGTCTGTATACACAGTAAAGGTTCTACCTTCAACATTATGCCTGAAATGCCTGACAGCAGCATTTATTGCCAATAACTCTCTGTCGTACGTGCTATAATTTTTCTCAGCCTTTGATAGTTTCCCCGAGAAAAATGCTAAGGGCGGGTTTTGATCATTTTCAATTTGGTACAACGTTGCACCGATTGCAAAGTCTGATGCGTCTGTTGCTATGCATAATGGCAAACTATCATCTGGTTGAGCAAATAATGTTGTGTTAGCCAGCATGTTTTTTACTTTTTCAAATGCTGTATTGGCTTTTTCTGTCCATATGACAGGGGTTTTGTCGCGTTTTTTATTTGTTTTAATTAAATCGAATAATTTGCCTTGTTCGGCTGCTGCATTTTTTATGCAGTGTCGATAGAAATTTGTCATCTCTAGAAATTGTCTTAGTTAGGCGACTGTGTTTGGTTTGGGAAATTTTAATATTGGCTCAACCCGGACTTTTTGAGGGGCAATTCCGGCGGAAGTAATGTTGTACCTGAGAAAATCAATATTTGGTTTTGCATATTCACATTTATTAGGATTGATTGTTAAACCAGCAGTGCACCGACGCTGTAAGATGGTTCTCATTTTTTTCTCGTGTTCTTCAATGCCTCTGCTGGAACATATGCAAATATCATCTATGTATGCGTAAACATATGGTATGTCTCTCAATACACCATTTATAAATTGCTTAAATGTTTGTGCAGAATTTCTTAATCTAAATGGCATTCGAAGGTATTTGAAGAGGCCAAATGGGGTTATTAATGCTGTTTTTTCAATATGATTTTTAGCGATAGGTATTTGGTGAAAAGCCCAATTAATATCGATCTTAGTAAATGGATCTTTTCCTTTCATGTTTATGTTTAAATCCATGATGTTTGGAACTTGATATCTATCTGGTTTGGTTTGGGCATTGAGGCATCTGTAGTCGCCTACTACTCACCATTTTCTACCTGGCTTAGGGATGATGTGAATGGATGAGCTCCATGAGCTCTTTAAGGGTCTACAAACTCCTTCTTTTACCATTCTATCAAATGCGTCCTTAGCCACTTTTAATCTGTCTGGAGCTAAGCGTCTTGCTTTGGCTACACAAGGTTGTCCTACTGTTTCTATTATATGAACTGTGTCATGTTTGTATGTAGGATTTGGATTAAAAGTTGGTTCGGTAATGCCAGAAAAATCTTTTAATATATTAACGAATTTATCATTTGGTTGCGTGCATGCATTAATTATATTAATTATTTGATAATTTTTCGTTTTTCCTTTGATATATTCATCTGTTGTTGAATCTATTAATTGTTTATTCTTAAGGACAATTAATAGTCCATAGTGGGCTAAGAAATCTGCTCCTAATATAGGGTATTTGACATCAGCGATGGTGAAAGTCTATTTCATTTGTTTGTTAAAACCTAAATTTACTTTGCATTTTTTGGTTCTATATGCAGAGAAACTATGGTTATCTACTGCATTTAGTTGGGATTTTGGAGTATGTTTTTTGTGTTTAATTTTGGCTAGCAGAAGATTTATATCTGCGCCTGTGTCAGCAAGAAATTCTCTCCTTTTTGACCTGTCCTGTATGAAAAGGCGGCAAGAGTAATTATCTGAGGGGTTAGATGCCGCTGATACAACCCCTCTTTCTAGTTTGACTTATTGGGAGATTTATTTTGGTTATCTCTAACCTTGTCTAATTCAGAGAGCAATTCTTTTTTCTTTTGCTCATCTTTTATCATCCTTACGGCATAGAATCGACAGGTTATTTTGCAAGTCCTGGCATTTTCTCCCCATTTGCTATGGTGGAAGCAATAGCCTTCTCGCCAATTTGGGTTTTTGCATTTAGGTCTAGATTTGGACCTGTTTGGTGGTGTTCTACCAGGACTATTTTTTCTGCTATTGTAATTTCTATGGTCACGAGATCTAGAATTTTGTTCTCTCCAATTTCAGTATCTTGAACGGCTGTTTCGATTTCATTTGCTGCTATTGTTGTTTTTATTTTCTATTTTTAGGGCAGCAATTTCAGCTCTTAATTCTGCTATTTTGGATTTTTCTGCTGACATGGCACTAATTATAGTTTTACCTGTGTATTCTAGTGCTTGTTCCACTGCTTTTGCTAAATTTATTAATGCTTTGTCACTGGTAGCATTTGTGAGATTTAAAGCTCCTAGTGACTGTACAACTTATGTAGGTAATTGTTGGCAGAATTGATTGGCAATATTAGTAGTGGTACGTGGTTATCACATTTTTTCATTAGTTTGGCCATGAATACTGTGGGCTTGTCATCTCCGATGGACATGCTTCTCATTAGTTCTCGGATTTCTTCTCGAGCTGTTATGCCAAACGCTGTTCTTATTTTCTCTTTAAACCAACTGTATGAGTCTTCTGCTTTTCATGATGTCTGGACAAGCTTTTATTATTTGTGCAGGCATATTTCCACATAATTGTCTGTATCTATGCTCTCGAGGAATTTCTTCAAGTTGGAAACAGCCAGTCAGTTTTATAAACCAAGTTTCTATGTTTTTTCGGAGAAACTCTGATAGTTGGATTCGTTTTTAGTGTGTATTTTTAGCATTTTCTTCAATTTTCTTTTTATCGTATTCTGATATGGCTTTTGCTACTATTTCTTTCATATATTGATCAAATAGCTCTTTTTCTACTTGTGCTTGTTTTTCAGCCAATAATCTGCGTTCTTTTTCCTCTGGATTTTCGTTTGCCTTGGCAGGCATTTTTTAGCATGATCTTTTTTATCAGTTTGCCGTTTCTTAATTTTTGGAAATCCAGCTTTACCAAATTTGTGACAGAAATTTTTATTGTAGAATTAGTTTTCCCATTTAGAAGGTGTTTTTGCGTGTTCTACTGAGATTTGATAATATTTGTTGACCCATCCAGTTATGGGCAACGTTTATTTGGTATGGGGGTAAATTTCCCACTTCTAGTTGACTAAAAGTTGTCCAAGTCGCATAAGCTATTTCTAGCCAATGAAAAAGTTGCATACTAGCCGCACTTATCAGCAGAGCAATTTCTCGCTTGTCAAGCATTTTCACGCCTGAAAACCACTGTAGTAAACATCGAGGTCACCACTGTGGCTTGTTTGGTGTAGGTAGATGTTACCTACACGGGGTTCATGGAACCTTAAGGAGGAGCAGTTTACGTGCGGGGTGACCAAATTATTTCTCGGTACTGGTAGCCAGCCGGTTTAATGCCTTACCATACACTAAGCATACCTACTAACTAGCACAATTGTCCAAAGGCGATACGGTACCTTATACAGACTGCAGCACATATATTATCAGAGAGTACGTACTAATTACATACTCGTTTTCCTCTGTTTACCATTTACTAGTAAACGTAGAAACGTATCGTCTGTATGAGTGCATACAGACGATATATTTTGCTTAACGTGCAATGCATTATTAGTTTGGGTTGCGGACTTTGGTCTATGACCCATCTGTTGACGCAGGGCCAAGCCCTGTAGGAAGGAAGTGAGGGAAATGTCCCCACAAATAATTATTTACCTATTTTATTCAATCTTATACTATAATAGGAGCAATAATTGTATGTACCTATGTATGGATGTAAGAGCGTTCTGAAGAATTAGACCAACAATGTTGTTGAAATTGAAGTACTGGAGGTTTTAGGTATGAAAAAATGACCTAGATAGGTCTCAAGTTTCAGAAAATTTATTGAACATAAATATGAGTATCTTAATTTATTCACAAGCAATGTTATAACAGCTGAAAAATTTTCTTGGAACAAATGCAATTTTTAGATCTGCAATTTGCATATAATTAAATTTTATGATTAACACTAAAACTGCTTTAACAATCCCCAAAACGTTCTTCCAACGAGTGCCTTTTATTAGGAGGTTCACCCTTCACAAATTGAATTTCCAAACGGAGATGGAATCTACGGATAACATTACTATAATAAACGTATGACCCGTTAATTATTTTACGATATTATTTCTCCAATATTATTTTGCTAATTATTCCCTCATATTTGACGCGCATGCGCCATTACCCACACAGCCACATACAGACATGGAAACAAAATGTTCGATGCTTACACCAGAACAACAAATTCTACAGTGTTACCGATGTATAGATGGCACAAGCCAAAGCGCCGAGGAGCAGTGCTTCAGGGCTTGTACTGTATAATAATACAGCAAAACAATGACGAAATCTAATTGTTGAACAATCTCTAAGTATCTATCCAAAAAAATAAAGGAATTTGCTGCTTTCTTATAGCTTTGATTTTGTAAATTATCAGTCCAAGGAGAAAAATGTCATGATTAAACATTCACTAGTCAAAAAACAAGCATATTTTCACTAAAAATTTACGACTATATTCTAGATTCTATTCAATGTTGTTTTTCAAATTTCTTTATAGGGCAGAATGAATTCAAGCCAACCACCATTCGTACGTAAATTCTGAATAATTACATAAAAATAATGATGGTTCACTGGATCCCTCTAATTGAAATAATGAAAATATTTTATTTAAATGACAAAAAGGCTGAAAAAATATCGAAGAACCTAGAATTGAAAGACCACAAATTTTACCTACGTAAATATTTATCAGGTAAGTCCCGCTAAAATAAATCTGTGGGTAGGTTTATTCAGCTGTTAGAAACAGCAATAAAATTTAGTACGGAAGTCGACAACTGTTTTTCGAGCATACGACGATAGACGACAAATTGCTCTTATTTGCCCATCTATTTTGCTCGCAATCGAGGTACTGGAGGTTTTTAGCGAGGATATGAGTTTTATTTTTACAAAATTGATCGATACTCGATCTTTTTGAAGGTGGTCGATGATAACAATGTAATCGAGACAATTTATTTTGATGAAGAGGTATACTAAAAACATTAATATAAGGTGATTAGTAACTCACTTTGCTCTCAGATAATTCTCCTTCGCAGGAATAAGAAATATGTACCTATATCACAAGAAAAAAGAAACAAATGTGTCGTTTTCAACTTTTCATAGATGGGCTAATCATTTGACTCATTAGCATTTTAAAAGCGACTGGCACTCAATAAACTGACGATTAAATATCTCTGCCGCGCATCAACCGCGGTGTGTATTTTCCAAAAGTGTCAAATTTTGTAACGGTTTCTATTTGAAAACCAGCGGACCGATTTCGCTCAAATTCAATATCAAACCAGTCCCTAAAAGTCTCCAACTGCCATAAAGATTTCAAGTCAAAATCTTTTAATTTACGAGAGTTATCGTGATGACAAGATGGTGGGTTTGCAACACTTTGAGAACCCCTTCCTCCAAAACTAGCATATGAATTTCAAAAATTTTAACACGAATATGTAGCCCACGAAAGCTTCTAACATTACCCCAAGTTTTATTGACATAGATCGAACAGCGGAGCCTTCACAGACTCCCAAAAAGTGACAAAATGAGCAAAAAGTGAAAATAAATAAATAAATAAATAAATAAATAAATAATTAGGTAAATATATATAGTATACAAAAGAATTTGAGTGACCTACATATTCGTGATGTACAACTCAGGATCGGTGCTTTTTAACAGGTCTCGCCCCCAGATTCCGTCACTGCACTGAATGCAATAGTTAGGAAAATACACTGAAACTTCCAGGCAACATTTTGCGATAATTAATTTCCACGGTCTCCGACCATTCTCAAAAACTAAAAACCAACGCCATGAATACCGAATGAGTTTCAATATCCTTGTCAAATTCGGACAGTTCGTGTTTATACCCGAGTTGCACGTCAGAATAGAAATTGCTAGCCGAATGAATTGAAACGCAGATAATAAATCCAGTCATTTTTCAACGACGTGGAAAAAAAAAAATTAATCAAAAATTGCAAAATTAATAAAAATGACCCGAGTATAATTAAAATACAACTCGACACTGAAAAACATAATATTTTATCCATTCGTTTCTCAAATACGTAAAGTTCAGTAGAAGTAATAATTAATAGACAGGAAAAATTCGATCAACACCAATTAATCACTCCCACGCTTTAACAGTACCCACCAAATTATTAGGTTTGTATAAGTAACAAGACGCAAAGGGTCACCGGATAGTAATTTTCAATTTTCTTCGTTATGTTTCGCTTTAATCGACGAATTATTTAATTTTTCTAAAGAATCAAATTGAAAAAAAATAAATAAATATATAAATATCGTCGAAACTGTTTACCTGACTGACTTTCTTTCGGAGTACACGTGCTACAAATATACAGCTTGAGGGCAATTTTCACCGAACGCAAACTTTCGCATCTTACTCTTTATTCTTGCTGATCGACACAAAAGGACAGAAAAAAAAATTTGGATCTAATCGGGTGGGAGAGCACTGAAGAATATAAAATTAAATTTACATAAAAACTTTCTACGGAAATTGAACTAACGCGTAAAAATACGGTCGTATTTAACGGGTTTTTTATTCAGCAGCGTTGACACACGCAAACCGCATGCCGTCACTCCGCGTTATAATGCACAAGAAAACCATAATAATAAAAATAAATTATAAATATCTACAATAAATAAAATTAAAGACCTTGACACAGGTATCGTGATTGTTTGAATTGTTTCAGTTGAAATAAAAATGCGAACGGAAAAAAAACCCTAAAACGCATTCACGCGATTTGCGATTAATTAACAAGCGCATTATCGATTTAAAATTTTGTGAAATTTTCGGTAAAATACCACAAAACAAAAGCAGATTAACTACTACGGCAGATAAAGCGAAATTTTGACTTTAAGATTGTCTAAATTGATTACAAAGCAATTAAATTTCTAAAAAATTTGAATCAAACTTTTACAAAATAAAATTAGGCTAAATAAAGCATTGCGCAACTTCAGTCGCACTCATAAATGGTCAAGAAAAGTTTGGTCCAGGAAATACGAGTTTAACCTCTAATTCATTTCACATACTGAGTTGTACTAATATAAGGTCTAAATCTTCGGCCTTTCAAATCCCATCCCATCTATTTGATAAAACGGGTCCGGAAGTACCCAAATTTTCAAACTTTGATGTGATCAAAAATCTGCATTTCCGGAATCATCAGAGGTTGTCTAGGGTTTCCCTTTGAATATTATGTTTATCTCATGAGTATGTAACACCACCGTGCATGGATTAAATGAAGTATTACCCGATTCCGTTAAAAAAATGTGAGAAAATCTAAAAATAACTTCAAAATACATTTTTGCTTTCACATAATCCGTCCAGATTGAGCAAAATTCATTTCTAAACTTTGTTCCATACCATCACAGACAGTAATGACAGTAAAACACACGTACAGATTGGATTTAGGATACAGATGTTCCTGGGCCCGGAACGAAAAACTTAATAAGAAATTTCACGGAACTGGATTTGAGAAGTTACATATTTTGTAATTTTTAATTTTCGATTACATTTCTCCTCATTGAGACTTTTATGGAAGATACATTTATCGTGTAAGAGCGGAATAGGACCTCTTAGTGTCGCCCTGGTGTCGACACAGGTTGGCAAATAAAACGAACTTAACACAGAAAATTAATTAGGCTATTCTCTAATTTGTTGAATAATTTTTTTTAAGTGTACGGTAATGGAGATATTTGCAAAAAACCATTTTTTGATCTGCTTTGGATTTTTTTTTAGAGGTTTTCTCAAAAAATTTAGGATGTAAAATATAACCTGGAAAACTACTTTTGAAAACCTATTAATACTGCCAATTTCCAAAAAATCAGTAAAACTTTCTCCTAAAAACTATTTATTTACTAGACTAGTTTTTCATGGTCAAAATCGCCTTCTCAGTTTTTCTTGGTTCGGTTTCATTCATCAAAAATTATACGAAAACAGAGACTCTAAGAGACCTGTTACCGTCACAAAATCATTCAAAATTTTTTCACTCTTTCGTTCAGTATTCATTTTTCAACATGTAACATTCGTCAACTTAAAATTTATACGAAATAAAGTAATTATTGATACACTCCATCCATTACGTGCCAAATTGGAAAAGTGATAGCAACTCATTGTCTGCATTATCATATACGTTGATGAAGGTGATCAAAATAATAATTTGTATAAATTCAATGAAAACCTACTTTTCTCTATTTACTCTGCGGAATCTATAAACAATATTATTAGTATTTCATTATATTCATTGTACCATGTAACTATCTACTTCAAGAATTATAATTTTATTAAACTCTCATAGTATTCTCTTGGCCATGCTGACGCTCCAATCAATAACTAATTATTATTTTTTATTCATAAAATCATTCAAACATCTTACCATTTCTACCAAATAAATACATCTATCACTCTTAGTTGAATTCTAGGGCAGGGTGGTATTTCTGACGATTAAAAAGTTAATGTCTTAGCCAAACAAGCGGCCAATAATGGAACTCCTATCCCTTCTAACAAGGGCGCTGATATCCTCTTTTTATACGCTTTTATTTAACTCACTTTGCTTGGTTCCAGCGGGCGCCGGTTCCCAGGTAGCGCTACTTGATGATGTGTGTGTTTTTCATTATCAAATTCTTTGTGAAATAATTTTTTTATTTAATTATCAGATCGTTTTCCATATCATTTGTGAAAAATTTAAAATACCGTTAATTGCCATAATTGGGAGAAGTAAGTAAAGATTTCCTGTGTGTCGACAAATTGAAGAGAATTCCTTAATTCGTAGATGAATTCTCTTCGATTCCTCGCTGAATTCTCTTCGATTTGTCGCCAAATCCTAATTAATTTAACAGCGACAAATAGAAGAGAATTAATACGTATGAATTCTCTTCGATTCCTCGCTGAATTCCCTTTGATTTGTCGTGGAATCCTAATTAATTTAACGGCAACAAATCGAAGAGAATTCGTAGATTCGTAGATGAATTTTCTTCGATTCCTCGCTGAATTCTCTTCGATTTGTCGCCCTTAAATTAATCAGGATTTGGCGACAAATCGAAGAGAATTGGCAACAAATCAAAGAGAATTTGCGACAAATTGAAGAGAATTCACGACAAACTGAAGAGAATTTGTAACAAATCGAAGAGATTTTGCAACAAATTGAAAAGAAATCGCGAAAAATCGAAGAGAATTCATTTACAAATTCCCTTTGATTTGTCACCAAATCTGTATTGAAGAACAACAACACAAGTTTTCTCTCTCATTATCAATTATCAGTCTCCATATCAGTATGACAGACGACTAGTGATGTTAAATTATTGATATAATATTGATATATATCGATATGAATCAAACATCGAAAATATCGATATAAATTTACACTATTGATATTATATCGATAATCTTTTTTCCAATTTCCATAATCAATTTGGCACATTTGGGTTTTGATAATGGATAAGCTTGAAAAAAAGGAAAAGAAATTAGGAAAAACCAAAAAGTAATTTTCAAATTTCAATTTAATTTTACAAAAATATGAAATGGGAATGATTCAATTTAGGAAAATTATAGGACATAGAAAATGAATGGAATTATAAGTTCTTGGAAAAATACAGAAGACTCTCTACTGGCCTACTAGTGATGTTAAAATATCGATACAATATCATAAATATTATCGATATTGAAAATTTGAGAATTTTAACATCACTAAAGACGACTCTCCACAGTAAAATTTTAGGGCCCAACGTCATTGCAACAAACCGTGCACACATAAAACTCTTTGACGTTGTCCTCTTATCAGTTATCATCTTTATTCTCCATCCGTCTTAACATTTTCAAGAACTGCATGATATTTTAGTGAAGTTGATGCGACAATCGCAACAGTACATTTGTTGTTTTCTAGTTTCAAAGTTTTTCTTATTTAATTATTTTGCTGGTTTGTTCGTCAAATTTAGGATTTCTCACTGTTAAATTAATTATGATTCAGTGACAAATCGAAGAGAATTTGTAGATCACGCTTTTATTTTGTGTTACAAGAATAAATAAGCTAAATAGATTACGAAAAATTATTTTTCTACTTTTCAGAGTGCTAAGTTAAATAAAATGGTATCCTTAAATTTTTTTTTGTATTTATTTTATTTCAAATTAATCTATTCTACAATCAAAATAGTAATCAGAATGGTCCTGATTCCTTTTTAGTCCACATCCGCTCCTCATTCAACTTTCTCGTATAATCAAAACATACTGACACATTTCAACTTACAAAATTGCCAAAATTAAACATCATATAAGCCAAAAGTTTCATTTGAAGTTAACAATATCTATACATACCTAAAACCTACTTAGAAAATTAATCAATCAAAAAATATAATGAGCCATTTTTTTCCATATTTTCTTTCTCATTTGAGGCAACAAACAAATGATTTTATAAATAAAAGCTTTTATTGTAAGATATTTTTCAACATGTTGAAATGATAACTAATTAGAGGCCGTTCAAATTTTAATGGGTTTGAAAGTTGCAATTTCAACACTTCAACATGCGTATGAAATAATTAAGGCAATCTCTCTCAAATTATATCAACACCCAGATGAGAGACTTAACATACTATCTACTCACAAATAACTCACATCGCCCATCGAGTTTTAGGCACACACCTCAAATCTTACTTTTGGCACTCAAATCAGCACACTACTTTCAAGATTGGTACTTTCATCATTTTCAGTGTTTGAGCAGGTTTACTACCTCTCATTATAAGGTGCATGATGATCAAATAAATAGTAACCAAAAATACAAAGCCTGATGAAGAGATGGAACAAATGAATGACTGAAAACATAAACCAATGAACAATAAAGAAAAAATTTATTAACAGTAAATTTTCTGAATAAAAATTTTGCTAACGGATCTAACACTTCCAAACACCAAAAAATACAACATAAAAATTCTCTTCTCTCACCATTTATACCAAATAAACAATCATTCAACGAGCATTCTATAGCGGTTTTACCGACCTTTTTGAAAACAATTTAGAATATTATTCGTTTCATGTTCACAGAAGAAAAATTAGATGGAGTGTTATTTTCCAAGAGCTGCTTCTTGTGCATCAATTGATCAGACAGCCACATAATCTTATAACTCAAATCTCTTCGGTGTAATCAAAGACACAAGAAAGACTTACTTTTATGCATAAGAAATCGTAAAAAGAACAATAATGGACGTTGAGTCAATTAATTTTATGAAAACAACAATTTGGCAAAAAATTATTCAACACTTCATTTTCGACAGTGAAATTTATTATCACGGTGCACGAACAACATATTGAACGTAGAGAAAATGAAGATAAACATAACTTCTTTTGTTGAAAAACTATCGTAGAACATTTTTTCACTAAATCATTTTTAATTAATACACTGGTAGAACGAGATCAATACGAAAAACTAGTTTCGGGATCACACATTCTACCCTTGCCATAATTATGACGAAGGTAAAAGGGTGAAATGATATTTTTACAAGTTTCAGTTTCACTTACTCATTCACAAAAAAAAAAAAAAAAAAAAAAAGAAAACGATTAAAGGCAATAAGCTAGAAACCAATAATGGCCTTTAACCAAAAATTCAGGGGCCACGTTAGAGGTGAGTGCGATATCCCCCCAAGGGCAAGCTGTTGTAAATTGAAAGAGGTAGTTTTTTCTCTCCCACTGACCAACTAGCGTTTTTTTTCACAAAAATAACATTTTTGAGTGTCTTGTAAAAACTGACCGGTTATACCACCCCTAATAACATTGCTTCACAAGGCTAATGCAAAAATCAATACAAAAATTCAATAAAGTATAGGAAACACAGTTTTCACCTACAGCCACCAACCACCAAGCCAGATGATTAAGCAGAGCAACCTTTTGTCTCATTCAAGACCCAAAATTTTTCAACTAGTGAATGTATCAATCTATCTTCTATATATTGTGGTGTCCTAAAATGAACACACATCTCGAGTATGGGGTTTGAATTCACAAAAACGGAAGTATATTAAGGAGTCTTGAAAAAACTGTAGAGTTGTCAATTCACAAGTGAGCCCAAACAGTAAAGCTACCAACCTACCAGCAAAAGCTCCCAAGACCTATGCAACAGTTGGGCAATTTTGTAGAAGCGAGTAAAATAAGTAGGCCGACCTATCAGTACAATTCACATTTAATATAAGAAAAGTTACTTATAGCTGAATTAGGTATAACCTTGGTTATGCAGTTCTAAAGGTTCATATAGCCTCATGGTTTTTCAATGTCTGACAAACCAACAGATTCCAATCAAAGATACTCATAGTTGAAACCAAAAGTGGTTATTGGTAAGATTGGAAAGGTTTTACCAAACGGCGTTCACTTTTTGATTTAGTTTCAGTAAAAACAGTTTATAAAAGGACTTAAAATGCTGAAATCACAACTGTCGCATGTCGTGAACATTTAAGATATTCACAACAAACGAGAAACATTCACATCTAAAACGAGACTAACTGTTCACAGTAAAACTAAAATTATGAACAGTTAAGGAGATAAAAATGTTGGTTCCTCAGTGATTGAATTATAAGCATACATGTCACCACAAATGTATAAAAGTCAATGATTAATAGTTGTTCATATATTTCGTAGAATGAGAATTTCATCTCTGCAGAATTTGGTAGATTCTGTGGTATAATAGATATTATAATCTTATAATTTGTGAGTTGTTCCCTTAAGTAAATATATGTACAATATAGCAGATTTGTGTGGTGATGTGGGGAAGACTGTGGGGTTTCGGATGTCTCAATATATATAAAAAATAAAAAATAAAAGAGTAAAAAATAAAATAATTTTATTTTGTTCATATCATCTAGAAATGGCATCAAATAAAAGCATGGGGCGGACAACAATAACCAAATTTAATTAATTCAAATTTATCCATGCCATTCTATACCAACACACAATTCAACCTGGGAGGAGGACATAATTACAAGCCTCTGAGGGGTCAATATAATTTTGATGCGTATCAGAATAGGCCATATTCCTAGACAATCCTCAGCTTTCAAATAAAATACCACTTCAGTGATATTTGATCTGTGGTTTCAGTACTTAAGTACCTATAAGGGAAAGGTTACTTAAGTGCTCTCCCTGAGGTAAAAAACTGACTAAGAATATGGCCGTGTATCAGTCATCTCTCTTCACTACCATCAATATAAGCTATATTGAAACAATAACATCACACTACTGACATTAAATTCCTATACTAATTTGCCATTATGTCCACCCTAGGCTTATATTTTATGCCATTTCTAGATGATACAAACAAAATAAAATTATTTTATTTTCTCCTTTTTAGGGCGCTTAACTTGAATAAAAGCGTTTACCTAAAAATTATTTTTTACTTTTTTATTTTTTAGTTTGAGAAAATTTTTGATTTTATTACATACCATGACAGTGATACACATATGAAAGAGTGAGGATAATTATTGCTGTATTATTAGCAATAGAGAGAGACCCTGACACAAAATAAAGAAAGAAATTTATGAGTTGAAATAATATAATCAATTACAGCTCTAAGTCGGATAAAAGAAGTAAAAACGCGCAACTTAAACACTCCAGCGGCGAATTCGATAACTATTTTATACTCCATCCGCATAAGAGCGATAAACAAAGTCTAAATTCTGTTCCCAATCGGACTAGAATAAAAGCGTTTAAAAATGTAAATGTTTGTTTGTTACTAACCTAACATCTCTAAAAGTTTTTCACCGATTGCTTTAAAATTTTGAGGAATTATCTGTGTTGTTCCAAGGAAAGTTGTTATCCAACTCTGAGGTACTTAGACGCCCTATTGAAAAATTATGGATGTTTAAACTTTCGGAGATCTTAGGTAAGTAACTGACGCAGGTGTCAACCAAGGCTGACACCGCGACAGCTAGTAGAGGAATAAAAAAAATGGTGACTTACTGAGTAAATATATTAAAACATAAATATACCAACAAATTTCAACGATTTCTAGGGCAGCAACGAAACAAAATTAGATCACCCCATGGCAATTCCATTGACACCAAAGATAATTCGCAAAATCAATCGTACAAACGAACTTGCAATGGCTAATAAACATCGCTGTTTTCAATGCAACAGAAACCTTTTCGCTACGCTCCAGATTTAAGAAGGAAAAAAAAAGTAGACAAGGAAACGGTACTAACACAAAATAGCTATGTAAGTATTCGTAAGAAAAAAAATAAAAATAAATAAATAAATAAAGGAGAAAAAGGAGAAAAACTCGTTATATTACTGGAAATTCTTCATTCCAAAAATTAATGAATATTCTCAAGAAAGTAAAACAGTAACCAGACATAATCAACTGATTAGTTTAGTTTCCTCAAAATAAATGTGGCTTCATCCATACTGCATCACTGAAATTATAATTTCCGATGATTGGTAGAAATCTGCGATGGAAAAATATATTCGATACCAATAACGAACGAAGATACGTATTTCATCGTTCATTATTTAAATTCATACAACAGAGTACGAGTGAACGAATATGAAACAAAAAATAATTTTCTATTAACATCGTTCATGCGTGAATGAATTTCGCACATCACTGGCAGAAGCGCGGCACACAACCAGCGACGACAAAATAGTTCTTAAAAATAATATCAACAGTCATTCGATTCAGGGTAAGAAAATTTAAATCGATCATTAACTCTGTACTCAATACGTACTTCGTAAGAATGGCTCAGGAAAAATAGATTAACATGCTAAACCTACTTTAACTGTAATCTAGTTAATTTTCTTTTGACTTTTTTATTATGCTCGATAAAACAATCACTAACATCTCGAAAATTGAAGACTGCCGTTAACGATGTAATTAATTAGAAACAAAGAAGTGACATATGTTGATGCTATTACGAAAGTTTATAAACTTTCTTCTCATTACTCTTCATAACAATTTTAGAAATCAAGATAACATACAAACAAGAAACTAAAAGTGGCGGCTGGAGCGAACAAACAATGATGGATTGGGTATACATCATCGGTCGATAAAATATGGCACAGATTCTAAAAGAAAAAAAAGAAACGGAGCAAAACATGGAGCGAAATTTCATTTCTGTCAGCAATATTGTATCTTAAAATGCATTAAATTTAGCAAACAAGAATGTAATCGCAGAGAACCATATAAGACTTTCAAAAAAAAACACTAATGAAAGGAACGGAGAACGTTCTTCTTTTCCTCCAAAATGGTTAACACCCGGAGAAGAAGACTTTGTTTGACTTCAGGAAAATTTACACTCACTGATAAAGTGAAGAGATCAAACATTATAAAAAAATTAGTTTAACCCAAAAAATGAAACCGGTTTCTTACTTTCATACAAAGAAAGATATTGAACAAAGGAATGTTTTTCAGATGAATGATTAGGGTTTGTTGCTGGATCTGAAGGTATCACTATCTCAGAATATTAAGTTAACATAAAGTCATAAAATGCAAAACAATTTTGGATCGATAAAAAGAAACAATGTCAATTATTCAAAATCTGAATGTAAAAAATTATTGTATCATTTCTGTATTTGATTTTTTCATTTGGAATCTCATCTGTATAAAGTATCAAACAGATTGAGAATATCCAATACATGTCCCACATAATGAAATGTTGGATGATTTTGAGATTTGAAGTCTAAAGAATAGGAAAAAGCTAGCAGGATTGTCTTTCTACAACATGTGTTTAGTAATAAGAGTTTAGAACTGGAAATACTGTATAAAATTCAATTCAGGGAAACATCCTTTCTAATAAGTCACTTAAATTTTGAGCAGAAATAGTAAAATCAACATCCAATTTAACAATAAAACGCCAATGACTAACAACCATTGTAAATAGTAAAAAGTACATTCTTCGATAATAAATAGTTTAACTTTGTGCTCAGCGTTTGATGCAAAAATAACAATTGATATAAGTGTCAATTACAGCTCTTTTTAAATTAAATTTTCGAATGAAAAAATCAGTGGTAATTCTGTTTGAAGGGCAAATAATCGTAGTTGTAAAATGTGTACTCGATGAATAGTCATTATGATAATTAACCTATTTTTATTAATAGAGAATTATACAGTTTTGAAGGAGGTTCCCGTTTCATATGCAACCTTCATGTTGAAAATGCATTTTTTGTTAATTACTAATTAGAGTAGTATATGTTGTGAAATTTTTTTAAGAAGACTGCAGTCAAATGCAGTTTATTTTTTATTGATCTTATTGGTTTTGAAAAATATTGAAGGTCATTCTTAAGTATAATTACACATATAATCGAATGCATTTTGGTTATGTAACAGCAATTTCTAAAAACTATGTACAAGGTTGACCATTTTTTTTCTTTCTAAAGTTTCCTTTTTTTCCTTTTTCCCCCTTTTTTCCATTTTTACAATCAGAAAATGTATTAACACAGTAAAAGGTATGCGATGAATACGCAACTGATAGTATAAAAGAAGGAGTCTGCTGGAATGTGAGGTTATTTTACATAATACAATAGATGCAACATTTGTTGTTTTTTGTTGTGAAGAAGCCGTTTACATGAGTCACTAAAATGGAAACAAAGTTTTTTTGTAAAATTTGTTGAAAAATTGTTCACTTGTTTCAGTGATTTATCAAACCATTTACAAAGTTATGCGCATAAATGTAATCTAGTTTATAATATGACATTGGAGATGCTGCATGAGGAAGCTGTGGATGCCCCTGTTGCTGGCGGTTCTATCTCTGTCATATCTCCAGAGGAAGAATGTAATATAACTGGTCTAGCTAGACAAGGTGAAGAATTAAATTTAGGTATGGTAGAAAACAATGATGCGGTAGAGAAGAATGATGAAGTGGTTATGTCTGCTACAAGTTCGAGTAATTTGGCTGATACATCACAACAACGGCATAGTTACAATTGTGATATTTGTTCTTTAAAATTTTTTACTCTCTCTCAATTATAAGTGCATGAAAACACATTAAAGCATTCACATGCAATGATAAATGATAAATGGTTGACAAAATAACAATAACAGAAGGAAAATGGCAAATAAAGAAAAATTTGAAAACTTCCCCTTAGACAAGTGATGAAATAAATCTGGAAAATTTAACTATTAATAATGCGGGGAATGTTGTAGCTAAGTTTAATCCAAAAATGGTAACTACCACTCCACTGCCTACGGCACTATTCAGATGAACATTATTTCCAGGTAAAACAAGAGAAGCAAGTACTAGTGAAATTCAGGGAAGTGAGAAAATATCAGTGATGCTGACGATGAAGATGCAGATACAACTGATGATGACAAAAAATATAATACTGATTACGAAGATACTGATAGCGGTAACAATGAAAATAAATTGCTTTCTTTCACACAGAATAGTAATTCACCATTCATAAACAAAACAAGATTGGGACTAAACGTATATAGGCTTACTGGACAGAAAGATATGTTATGAATTATTGAAATCAAAACTTCCTGTTATGAAAGACGAGATATCAAAAACTATAACTTTATTAGATCGCACTTATGCTTTAACAGACAATGTGGACTTTATTAACACGTGATACAGCTGATAAAAAAAACATTCTAAAAATGTTAGAAAATGATAAAAAAACAGATTTTAAAATTTTATATGAAAATGGTGAATTAGAAAATCTAACTGGCGCGGATAAAAATTAAAAAAAATATCAGTATGTGGAATACCTTGTTGTGAAAAAATATTCTCACCAGAAGGTAATCAACCAATTTTGCATGTTCAACCACTTCATATTAAACATATGAGTAAGCCAAAACCTGGGCAAACACTGGCAATTTTAGAGCCAGTTTTGTGAGCTTATATAAGGAAATTGGCACATGCACACAGACACACATATGTAGATGTGTTGTAGAAATCACGTCATTTCTTATTCATTGCTGTGGCAACTGATAAGGGATGACCTAATGTGTTTGTGTACTGGTCCAAGACATTACCAAGATCTTTATCTATCATTTTGTCATTGGCCAAACACTGCATCTTACTTGCCTGTGTGTGCAAGTAAGAGCATACAAACAAACAGTGTATATAATATAATGTTGAATATAATACACCTGATAAGGAATGATGTGCGTATGAGATGTATAGTCCCCACAGCATATTATACGTCTCTTTTCTCAAAAATTGAAACTTGGAGAAGCCATTAAATTTAAAAATAACTATTTAAATACACTAGTCTTAAAAAAATTTGTTACTAAAAAACCAAATTATGTCTATTGGAATAACATTTTCAAATTAATTTTACGATTAAGAAAGCTAATAGCATCTAAAGATGTTGGAAATACAAGTGTGGAAGAAGAAAACAAAATTATTTCAATTTTAGAGGAACTCAAAGAAGCAAAAATAATAGCTTAAATGGAGCAACTTGCCTATGAATATTATTAACCAGTTTGACGATTTTTTGTACGTTGTCATGTTAAATTGGAAGGTATTGGAGACACATGGCAAATAGATTTAATTTATTTTCAAAGTTGTCCAAAGAAAATAAAGGTTATTTGTACTTGTTAGTAGTAATTGATATTTTTACAAAATGTTCGGAACAGGTTTTGTTAATTTGCTAATTAATAATCTACCGATTGAAGTGCATGTGCCAGGTTACCACTTTTTACCTTTGACAACGAACATCGTCCGTACCATAAATACTTTGAAAAATTATAGAGAGGTAAACCCTGGTCCAATTGTAGGTCTAAAAAGAATAATTCCTTTACCTAAACAAGGCGGCTTCTTACCATTATTGCCAATTATGGCCGTATTAGGTACACTTGGTACTATAGGTGCCACCAGTGTTGCCAGATGTAAAGATTTATCCCTATGTGTAGGGATTTTTAAATTTGAGAAAAAAACTGTAAAAACTTTGTAAATATTTTAAAATTTGTAAGGATTTTTAAGGATTCTTAAATAGTGGAATAAATATTTTAATCGACACTTATTATTGCCATATATATTTTTATGCTTTTCATTTTCACTTTTCATACTTTGAAGTTATTTTTTTGAAAATACAAACAAAAAAGCCAATAACATGAACAAAATCAGTAAAAAAATAAAAATTAACAACATTAAGTACTGCTGGTTAGTGATGCTGAGTCTTTTTTTTTTTTTTTTTACAATAAGTTATTCTATTTAATCAATTTTTCAAATAATTTTTGGTGTCAACATCTTCACTTTAGGGGAACATCTGAAAATGTTGAATATATAATTAATACAAAAAATATTGGAAGGACCAAGTTTTACAAGAAGTCGTTTATAAATTTTGTTTTTAGTTTTAAAAGTGATTACCTTATTTATTTAATTTGTGCTCACTACACTTCATTATAAAATTAATAAAATTTGTGTCAGTTTAGGTAATATCTGTTCAAATTAAGAAGGTTCAGTTTTAGCTTAACTGAGTGCAGAATATAATTGATAAAAATTTATTTTGGCTTGCTGATAATAACTGTAAAATAAGACTTAAAACATGACTACTTCTTAAACTCAATCCTCCTTTTTCCAAATATATTTTTTTAGTGAATAATATATGAAACGGATGTCAACACATTAAAAATTTGAAATATCACAGTAAAAAAAACACTAAAATTTGAGTTGGACTCCCTCAATGCTGAGTTGTTAAGATGATAAGATGATATTTCTCTATCTTTATTCTTTATGAGGTGATGGTAACTATTTTAATCAAGATAATAAAAATAATTGATTAATTTGACAAATATTGTTATTTTTAGACTAAAACTTTAAACTTTATTCATATAATTACTGCTCAATGCATTCAAATAGAAAAATTCTAAAGCTCATGTAAGTTTAGGTGATCTATTGAAACCAAGGAGTTTCATTTCTAGTTTATAATTAGTTGAATGAGAATATAGCATATAAAGTTTTATTTCAACTTATTGATAATAAGTGAGATTGTAAAATGAGACTAACTGCTTCTTAAACTCAAACTTATTAAATTAATTTCATTTGTTAAATTCTTCAATCAAATTGATTCATTGTAACTTACAGTAGACTTGCAGGTTGTAGATGCTGGTATTATGATCCACATGCCTCTACCAATAACAATTAAATGAAACATTAAACAAAGATGGATAAATTTTTATTATTAAGTTTCAAGTTCTAACCATAGAAAGCGATGTAAATAAATAATATAATTAATTAGTACACAAACAGTGTACAGCAATCAAATTCTAATAATTATTATATTATATTGTATTTGTAATCCTCTGGCTGATATAGGATTGGTTCAGAAAATAAAATGGTTTTCTTAAACTACTAAATGTATTGAAAATTTCAATGAACTTTGAATCATTCATTTTCAATACTTCCATTCCCACCAATGGAATACACATACGTTTATTCTGCGTCAAATTAAGATTAAGAAGGATAACAAGTAAAGTAAAAATAAATTTTATAAAATACGCTTTCATTTAAAAAAAAAAAAAACTGCACTCTGTTGACATTTTCTTATCAATAGTTGTTTTAGTAAGGCTAGCATCGTATTCACCCATTCTGCTTTAGCTTTTTTTTCCAGTAAATTATTAAATTTTGTTGGGAGACGATCCTATACAACCTCATAACATAACATCATTTGTACACACTTTTGCATAACCTGTAAATAAAATATATAATATGTATTTGTTGACTCCCTGGCCGGGAAATAATTCGACCAATGAACTTTTATTTCGCCGCTAGCATTTTTGTACGTTGTTGAAATACATTCATGATGGTTTGAAAAACGTGTTTCTTTTCTGTGTGATCTTTAATCAATTTTCAATAAATTTTGATGTAAATTTCAAGATTTAGGAAAAATTCTCATGTATGTACGAAACATATCTATAGCAAGTGATGAGAGGAATGGCTTAAATATGGTGGGTGAAGAATTCTTAGTCTTATTATAGATTCCTTAGTTGCAGCATCCAATACTATGAAAAATGAAATTTGTGAGCAAGTAGAATAAAATCATATGTAAATCATTATAATTTAAATTTTTCATGCTTAGAATTGGTAAAAATCTCTACATTATAGCTGAAAAACAATAAAAATGCTCACGCTTTAGAGCTTTTTTGCAAAAAAAAATTGAAAATCCTTACAAAATTTTTCGTGCGATTTGCACACGGATGAGTTCTACTCTTATCTTAATATTTTGTGAGGATTTATAGAGATTTTTAGGTTGTAGGAACTTGTAAGGATTTTTGTCAATGTAAATTTCTTCTTATGGTTTCAAAGGTAGGAATTTATGAAAATCTCATCTGACAACACTGGGCACCACTGTAAAAACTGTTGCAGAAGCCATTTCAGCAGTTAATAATGCACAAAAAAATTTATCTGGAAGCTCGCACAGTGGTACTGGTTTATAGTTCAATCCATATGGTTATCAGCTTCCATTAGGTAAAAAAGGAATGAGTATAAAAATATATAAATCAGGACTCAGCTTAAAAATACATCTTTAAATAATTATGAATACTGCTGAACGTTTACACAACTTTGGATGAGTTATTTGATTATGAAATAGCCAATTTTGCTAATCTATATAACATCTCTCATTTTTGCGGTGTTTTTAGTAGAAAAACATTACCCGTACATTCATTTCAGAAAGAAAGTATGATTATTAATTTAAATAATATTGAAAACCCTGGCACACATTGGATTGCTTTTTGTAAAATCAATAATACATATATTTATTTTGATAGCTATGGAAATTTATTTCCTCCTAAAGAAATATTACATTATCTAGATGGAACTAATATTTTATATAATACTACTAATTTTCAAACACATTTTTCAAAAATTTGTGGACAATTCTGTTTGGAATTTCTTATAAATACGTCTCATTTATAAACAACATATACATTCTTGTCAAGAACAAACAAACAAACAAATATATCATTTTGCTAACAACATGAGTTACTTATTTAATTTATCCTGCAATTGTAACACGTTAATTTGAAATATTTTCCCTTTTCTTCAATTGGATTTATCTCAAAAACACAGCCTTGGACTTTTTTACTTCATCGGTTATAATAGTGTAAACAATATAATGAAAAAAAATAGTATGTTCGCATTTTCTGTTATGAAAAGTCGAATTCCATTTATACTAAATAGTATCCTAAATGGATCATACAAATTCGACAACTTAGCTGTACAATTCAAAAACAGTGTACGTTCAATGATAATTGACCGCTTCAACGATGAGGACTCACAAAAAAAACTTCTTTCCAAAGTTAATGCAACTTGCTGTAACGGAGGATGGTGTTTTACAAGGTCACGAGCCAGTTTACATTGCCACAATTTATTGTTTCAATGTTCATCGTAACATTGTTTCAAATTCCTATACAAATGTAGTTCCTTCACACTTACTATACAGTATTGCAATAAATGTGCCAATTGATTTTAAAATTGTAGAAGCCCATAAAGATATTATTTATTTACCAATCACAGAACAAGATATATCATCCTTTGAAATTCTCATTACTGATCAAAATAATAATCCTATTGATTTCTTAGGAGACAATATTACACTTTTACTCCATTTAAAATCAGAAAGTAAATAACTAATAAATGATATTTCATACCAACTACTATTTGTAATAATGCCTTTCCTACTAAATACTTCATTTCAACTTGTGAATCGCATTGGTTATGGATGTAATTTATCTGCAATTCAAGGAAAAAATAACACGTCTTTCAATGTATATAGAAAAAGTAACTGTAAACAAAAAAGTATTAAACAATCACGGACTTCGGTAAAATTAACACCGAAAGATAAAGCCTTTTTACAAAATCTTGGATTAAAAGTACTCGTTTAATTATCTCACTACTAATGTATGTAGTTTAGACATTTTAGAAAAAATAAACATCGACGATGGTATTACAAATGTTAATTTCTTTCATCATTATCCTTACACATCCAGCAGCCTTGCAGTGATGAAATTAGAATAGGTGTTGATCAACCTAATGTTCACACTTTTCCATAGGATTTGGCTCTTTTTATGAAATTAAAACTATATAATTTCAATACCGCATACTTTACAATTGATTATAATGGCTTATCACATCTGTTTACTGATGCTTCTCACATATTAAATGGTCAAGAAATTGAACACATTAATAATGTTGGTATAACAATCAACGATGAAAAATGTATTATTACATAATTCTCATAATAATGTTTATTACGATAATCACGGTTACAGGCAAGGTACACATACATTTCAGCCTTATGTTACATCAACAGCTAATGAAGAAATTGGTTTTCTTATGCCATTAAAGCTAATTTTTGGCTTTTTTGCTGACTATAAAAAATTAATTTTAAACGCTCGTCATGAACTGGTTTTGAAACGAGTCCCGAAAACAGAAAAAAAAAACTGAACATACCATAACATTAACTTCCATCTCTTGTCACATACCGTATATTAAAATAAATAATCAAATACGTGTTTGGTATTTAAACTCTTTAAAAAATGATACGGCATCATCACTACCTTTCCGGGGATGGGACCTACATGAAAATCCTTCAGTTTTGGAAACTGCAGATTTCAATTGGAGTTTAAAAATGGTTAATAATACTAATAGACTGTTATAAGTCATCATTGGTTTCTAAACTGGTCAAAAAAGTGATATTGGAGATTCATTGGGTACCTATGAACATTGCCATGTGTGCGATATTAAAGCCTATCTCGATGCCCAATTATACCCTAACAATTCGTATAATGCAGGCTTTGAAGCTAACAACTATTCCTACTTTTACCAGGAATTTTGTAAATTTGAAGCTTTATATCATTGCAGCCTACAACTCACATGGTTTCCAAATCCACATTATTCAAAAGCAGATCATAAATATATTTGGCCTTTTTTTGTTATAAATCAGCAGTATCGTGACACATCACTAAAAGCCGGATTTTCAGATTTGAAAATTATGGCAAAAATGAATAAAAGTCTCCCAAAACACACGACTGCGTATGCGTTGTTTATGAAAAATTATTTACGTATAAACCGCTAAGTGAAGAGGTATTATGAATTTTTTAATTTCGCATACCCTTTAACAGCCTTGACAAAGAAATATATGCATACATAAATAATAAATTATATTTTGTAAACAACTTTATTTTATTTCTTTTTTCTTCATAACATCACAAACTTTTTACATCATTTTTTTCCTTTCAATACAATTCACAAACATTTATCATCTTCTTCTTCTTTACTGATTTTCTCCATTTCTTCATGTTTACTGGCAGCTACTTCATTCTGTTTTAAATATAATTCAAGTTCAACAAATTTGCGTAACAATTCCATACAGGCGAATTGTCCAGCTTGCAATGTTTCCATTTTCATTAATAACATAGATGAGTTTGAGGCAAAAACAATACACTCATTTTCACGTATTTTGTGTGTAACTTTTTCACACGACCTTTGCAGGTCTTCTAAGTATGTAACCAACTCGGTCATTTTCATTTAAACTAAAAACAATAAACTTACTTCAGCATATCACATAAACGTAAGAATTTTTCTTATTTTTCAATATCTTTTATACTCATGCTTTAACTCGCTTCCTCTTTCTTCACTTCTTACAATGTGTTTCTCCTTCTGTCAATATTGTACATGCTCAATAACAATTACTTTTTTCACACATTATACTATATTTCATCGAATGCGTCAAAAGCAAATATCAAAAAGTAAAAAATTAAAAACTTTCCAGTTATAACCACATCCCTTTTCATATATATATTATAATCTCTCTCATAGCTCAGTTGTCTACATCGCGTTATTGCCCACCTGGATGTCTCTGGTTCAAATTCCAGTAACAGCAGAAAATTTAATTATAAAATTTAAATTAAATTAATCAGATACCAAAGGTATATACTTGTGGACTTGTAAAAATTTCACAAATTTCAGTTCTGACATCACACAAACCAAATACTCCAATACCATATGTAAGTATAAGGGAAGAGGGAAGTAAAAATTCCAAATTTGTTTCTGACATCACATCTATTTTGACTTGTACAAATTTCAAAATACAGTAAAGAGAGAGAGAGAGAGAGAGAGAGAGAGAGAGCAATTTTGTAATTATAAACAGTATAAACTTGGCACAAATTTGAGAATAAAACAATAGACAAAAATAACAATGGCCAATATGCATGAAGGACATGAGAACAACAGAAATGTATCAAAGAGGTAGTGGTCGACAATAGAGAATACGACAATGGTATTCCAAGACTGTATGTCAGGTTCAGACCTGACATACAGTCCAAATAGGCCTATTATGGTCAAATATAGGCTTTCGAGCAAAAATTACCAGTGATATATGGAAAATGTGTATATTTCAGTACCTGAACCTTAACCTGACATACAATAAAAGACATTTTCATACTACTACTCAATACAATTCTTCAAAATGCAAAAATATAAAATTAAACATATTTCATACAAATGGAATACAGTTTATCACACAATTTGTGTAACACTTCTAAGACTTCATGAGTAAGCTTCCAATCCACTTCCTTTCTTTTTCACAGGGATTTCCCCCTTTTAAAAGGCATTCAATTACAGTTTTTGACACTTTTCACACTTTTTTAACGTTCTAACCACTCAATGACAGCCTTTTTTTTAAGGTAAGAACTGTAATATAAAGTTTAAATTTTAATATCATAATACACAGTCTTCTCTTTTCAATAGCCCCTATCAGGCTGATGGGAGGGGAAAGAACATTAATATGTATAAATAAAAGTACAGTTTGGAAAAGTTAGACAATAAATCAAAATACAGAGGTAAAACTAAAATCACATTTTTATTCAACAAAAAGTCAAAAACTACGAAATTTTCGAATGTACAGCACTGAATTGAACTGAGACAAAAACGAATGAAGATCCAAGCCCTATTCGAATGGAAACTTACTTTCAATTTGATCTTGTGAGATGATAAAACTCAAGACAGTTATTCTGTTTTCATTAATTAATTCTAATATTATGAAAAAGAAAAAGAAATCATTCATGTACATTTCTTTACAACATTTCAAAAAAATAAAAAATATATCAAAATTAACAAAAGCTTAAAAACTGAAGAACTTATTCTTTTCGAAGTACTTTGACCAAGTACAGTCTTCCACATATAAATGAAAAACACTGACTAGCCCCACAAATTTCAGTAGTATTTTAAAAGAAGGTAAAAATATCCAACAACTTTGAAAACTAAATATTGTTTTTAGAAATAAATTGAAATTTTTGATTGGTAAAGAAGCAAACAAGCACAATAAAATATTCACTCTTCTCCAACTAACCAGAATTTGAGAGAAATATAGGTCATGTTTTAAAAGCTTTCACACCTTACCGAGGTTCTAAAACTAATCATCAATTGAGTAACAAATGTGGGGACTCACTGGTATAGGTATAGGGGCTTGCACCCATCAACAACAATCGCTGCTCCAAAAGGCTGGCAAATATTTGTCTCAATGACAAACAAACTACACTCGAAAGTTTGTATTTGTACGTATGTACAAGTAAGATACATTGAACGGGCCATGATTGATTACCTCATAATGATCTCGGTGAAGTCATAGCCCAATACCAAACACGTCGCGTTATTTCTGATCACCTCAATGACACAATATCATACCTATACATAGTATGTGTGTCTGTGTGCGTGTGCCAAATTCTGTATATAAACTCTTGAAACTGGCTACAAAATTGCCAGTGTTTGCCGAGAATTTGGCTCTCCCATACTTATAGTATGAAGTGGCTGAACACGCTTAAATTCTGTTGAATTTACTTTCTGATGAGAATATCTTTCTCACGACAAGGTGTTCCACAACAAACATCATTGCACTTCGCATTACGTCATTTTTTGAAGTTAACTTCTTTGAGGAAGTCTTACTTTTTGAATTTCGACAGTCAAAATAGATAAAATTGCCATGAAAACCCAAATTTAATAAATTACTTAGTAAACACTAACGCCAACCTTCGCAATGTCTTTTTTGAAATTTTAAAAATTAATTTTTTTCAACATGAAACGGAATTTTTTAATTTATTAAAAAATAATGAGCCTTATTCTTCGTCGTGCATTTTACTTACGTAAAATATTCAAGTGTGGTTTCACATATACGTACTTATCCATGGAAACTACAGATAAAATATTACTGAAATTTCGGATTTTCACATAAATATAGTCTTAGAATATGACCAACCTCGGCATCTTAAAAAATCCTAGCATTAATACAGTAAGCCACAACAAAAATGGATCGAGAGAATAAAATTTTAATTGGAAACGTAGGGTAAAGAAGCTCTCAATGAAATGTTCAATACATAATATGAAAACGAAACGAATAAGGCATTTCAGAAAGTTCAAACGTGGACCCAGTATAACATCAATAACGTGAATTTTTCGGAGTTTTGGCTTTGAATCGCTGTATGCTGAATACCTGAATACAAAATCTAAATGAATTTAGCGCCTAAAAAACCTAGTTCATTGACAACACGTCCAAAGAAAACAAAGTGAACTTTAAAACATCCGCTCAACTGACAAACTAGCAGTTAAGAGCAAAAAATGGTCGAAATGAAAAAAATTAATGAATCACACTACATGGAATTTTCCTTCAGTAAATTATGAGATTTTACTGATAGGTACTTACTTACTTTCTTTCTTACCTGAAATCACAAAGTAACTATCGAAATTTCAATTGCCGGATAATTAGATTATTTAACTATAATATTCATAAAAACGTACTTTTTCGCGGTTTTGATGCTCAGGCGAAGATTTTAAATGAATGTAATAATAATAAAATTACAGTTTTTTACATGGTTTCTCGGACGATTTATAATCATCATTCTGGACATCATGTAGGCAATGTCAAAGCATGAAATATAATTTATAGACTACATATTAATGAAAAATTTCAGTATGCTAATTTCTTTAGTCATTTTTATATCTGTGACGTCTATTTTCATTTTATAGATTCTCAATAGTAAGAAAATAATATAGATTGCCAAGATTTTGAGAAAAATACCTTTCTTCATCTACACCCTGCACTTCAATTCCTGTAAGTCATGAAAAAAATAGACAGGCTAAAAACTTTTCCCCTCAATTTTATGTAAATTATTTTCATACTTCAGTACTTTAGTGTACACAGCTTAGTTATAAGGGAAAATTGAAAAAAAAAAAGAAAAAAAACTTAAATTAGTCACATGTTTGAGCTCGCCTGGTCGTAGCACAAATTATCGGGATTGCGAACGTTTTTATCACTTATTCCAGAAACAATCCTTGCCATACTCCAGGCGTCAAACCTTCATTTTTAACTTCATTTTTGATTTTGGGCTGTTGAAAATGACATTGATGGAACTAAATTACAAAGTAAATTGTATTTCTCTAACGTGTACTCACCATCACTATGTAATTGCAGTCGATATAGGAAAAAAGGTTCAATAACACAGATCTAGCACAACTCTTTTCTTTGAGTTAGCATTGAAAACGCAGAAAATTTTGAAATAAAATCTCCACACAGCTTAGAAAAAACACCAACTTCAACATTATGCACCAAAAATACGGAGCAATTAGGGAAATACAATATCTCTCCGGGCTAAAATAAGCCAAACAGAGCCCAGAGGACAAATTTAAATAAAATTCCAACTAAATACTTCATCAAAAACTATAAGCTTCGACAAAAAACAGTACAAATACTGCGAGGAATGATCTGATTTGCGACCAACTTAATAACTTAACCAACCTATCGCAAGACAATTCAGGAAAATTTTATTATAATCTATCTCAAATAAGATACGAGCAGATGGATCAAAGGAGAAAGGAAAAAGTAAAAATCCACACTACTCAACGAGGGTTGCATCTTAAAATATTGTTAACAAACACGTTTTTGCTTTTCATGTCTCTGCGAATAATGAACGTCTCTATGATGTCACGTCTTTTACATTAAGAGTAGACTATAGTAATCGCATATCATTCCACCATTAAGTACCAAAAAGATTTTAGCCCAAAATTCTCCATTTTAATTATTCAAGAAAAAGTTATGAAGGTAAACAAAAAATACAAGTTCTATTACCGGGAAGATAACAAAGGCAAAAAATAAAAAGGTAGAAAAGTAATACAAATGGAAGTTTAATAAAGTAAGGGCGATGCACTACAGTCGGTGGTAAACCATAGCAAAACGTTCAGGGAAAAACCGAGGAGGGTAACAATTATCAACACGCTAACCAGCAATTTCGCTACTGAAAAAACAATAAAAATAAACACGATTTTCTATACTGATTGAAGCATCACGCAAACCAATTCAACAGATAAACAGACACTAAACACAAAAACAAAGAGCCTTTGCCGAAAAATCACTTTCTGCTTTCGCATATTCCTTAAACAGGCCAAAATATGGGGAAAACACAAGTATGTACTTTCCATGTAAACGCATTAAGCGACACAAAAACACACTTTTTTATTTTTCTAATTAATTCATACGTAACTAATCTACAGAGGTATTGAAGGTTTTTTTTTTTTCCGTCACGATAAAAACGCAGCTATGACAAAAACAATGCGTTTCTATAATTTTTACCATCACAATCAACCAAGTCACGTTGAATATTGAGGTAAGCGAATAAAACTGAGAAAATAGGGAAAAAAAGTTGTGCGAAGGAGTCAAAAAGGTAGAAATCGGCCACAGAATAGATAAGCATGAATGATTTTACCATTAAACTACAAAAAATTACAAGTCTACATAATACCGATAATAACAACCGATAGTGTGACAAAAAAAAGTAATTAAAGGCGGCTAAGAAAATAGAAAACGTCAAGAGTAAACAGAAAACTGCAAGACAACGGTTCAATGTTTCACCAACAAAACCGTGGAATTAATGGTAATAATACAGGAAGGAAATGCAAGCTTATTGGAACAACATATCGAGTATACATTCTACACGATAGTGGAAACAGTTAAAAACAAAGAAAAACAAAAAAAATCAGGCTACTGATGAGGTGAAAGCTAAGATATTTTCACAAGAGGCAAGAGGCACCACCAACAACAAAAGTTCATACTTCACTTAATAGCCATTTTTTTGTATGCCAGTCAACAAAACTGTAATTTTCAGGTGTTTCATTTACAAATTTACGAAAAATTAAAAATCCCATACATGCCACAAATTAAGATTTATTTTAGAAATCAGGTTTACATTCGTCTTCAACAATTGACTGGACACTTCAATTTCACCATCAACGAGAAATCAGCAGACACATTTACGCCCAAGACTAACGTCAAGAATTAGTTTGAAGGTATGGGATGGCTTAAATTTGTAGATTTCTTTTATTATTTTTTAAAATATACAACACAGAATAAATTCAGCGAATTGCTTTTCGTCAAGTACTCAACTCTATAAAATAAAATAAATTTTCCAAACCATAGTAAGTAGGTAAACCACAAATTCAACAATTATGTTTCAAGCAATATGCTACCCAAGTTGTGTACTCACTCGAGCGAATTCAAAACCAATTCTTAAAAGGTCCTACAGAAGCCCCAGAAAGCAAAGATTATTCGTGAAATTCAACTAAATAAATGGGAACATTTGATGGATGATTCGATCTTACCTCCTTCTTTAAATAAACCTCAAAATCATATAGTGTATGTTATATAATACAACGTCTAAGCATAGATGACTGCCAAGCTTGTGCATTTACAGATACCCCGATCGAAATTTGGAATTAATTTCATTCCTGACTTTAAGACTCGAAGACAAAAAATAAAAATTTTATAATCTTGAAAGCAATCTTTGACACTAGCCATCTTCTTCTCATCCACAGTTCTAATGCGGATCTTTTAATTGCCTTCGTTTAATATTATTCAAGTTGATTATTTCAATGGTTTGTCAAAAAAAATTTCTAAAACTACCGCAGTAAGCAATGCTGGAAAATGCAGGTTTTCTTAAATAAATAAAAATACTAAATAAACGGAAAAATTAATAAATAAATAAATCTAATATATAATAAGTTGGGTTAAAAACGAGTAATATTTGGCTATGTGTATATCTCAATTTCAGTCTAACTCTAAATCTTTTTTTTCTTCATTGTGCACCTGACCTAACCTGATCCATTGATAATTCAGACAATACGTGCATAGGGTGTTCACTAAGCACTTTTTGAGCGCTGTATGTCATCGTAATTTGTAAATAAACTTCATAATACATAAAACATTTATCGCAGAAATATAAGTATCTCCATTAGACTTTTACATTCCATAAATTTTGGTGACTGAGCGACTAATTTCACGCCTTAGAACCTCGATGAAGCAAACTCAAATCTTGGAAAGAACAGAAATTTTTCTAATTATTACAATATTATAAATCAAAACTAGCGCTAGAATCCTTCTAGTGATTGTTATTAACATAACCGCTGATAAAACGGGGAATGTAAAAAAAGATACAAGTTACTCATCTATATAAGAAGTATATTTCTTATTTACCTATGGGTCTGTGAATTATTGCTGCATAGCAGCCTTGGGTACTCTGTAGCAAATAAATAAATAGAAAGAAAAGTCAAAACATCGAAAGTATTTGGCAAAACGTTGGCTAAAACTTTGGTACGTTTAAAATTAAGTGTCAAGAAAACACATAATGAATTGTACGTATTATGGAATTATATGAAACACACGCACCTTATTTACTTTTTATTTTTATTTTAAAGAAATGATTGCTTAGCATATACAATAACAGCAAGTCTGCTTTCCGACCAGTTTTACGGTATATTCAATGTCTGTACAAAATTTCATGACTATTGGTTAAAAATTACGAATTTTAGAACCACCTAGCTACAAAAATGCAACATAATATATGTACCGGACGTACCATTTTGGCTGATCTGAATCAAAAACAATAGATCTAATCCTTCTAAATTTAAATAAGTATACCTTTCATGACTATCGTATAAAAATTGCGACCAGTAGAATGTTACATAGAAATGTGTATACAACTCTAAATATGAATTTCAGTTAATAGTTTCAACCGTTTCCCGGGGTCATGAAACGTAAAACGAACCCATTTTCACCCCTGGGTTTTAATATCAGATCAATTTTAATACGGAAAATCCATATAAAAATCATATTTCCGTTTGCGCTCGAAGGCATGATCTGAAGGCAAAATCTCGTTTGAATTTCAAAACAATCTGAAGGCAAAATCTCGTTTGAATTTCAAAACAATTTTCAATTGGATTACCCAGTCAAACTATGAAAATTTTGGTAGATAATAAATTTAGTCTAAGCCAAAAAACTTGAATTTGATAATTTTTGAAGTAGATGCTGTAATACATAAGAAATGAAGAATACAATAGGCACGAATAGAACAAAAATACAAAACTTTCAAAGTGTTTGACTGAGATAACTCAACAATAGTTTCGATTACCAATCGGGGTCAGTTTATCAACAATTTTAAATTCTAATTAATTTCAAAGAAAATTTTCAAACCAAATTATATTCAAAATCAAATTTCCAGTTCGAACCAAGTCACCGAACTCATTTTCTATAAATCACTTAGCTTATGAAAGATGGGATTCAACGACTAAACGTTCATGTATGCAGCTGGCAGAAAATTTTTGAAAAATTTTACCTCACCTGCCAAGCAGACAACAATAAGACAATTTTAACTTTTTGGAACATTATGCGCAACAATTATAGAGCATTAACTGTTTTGAGTACCCATTTGGCCGTCAAATAAAACATATAATTCACTGCGTAAAGTTGTTATAATTATTTTCGTAACATAAAAATGCGTGCACAGAGCGTACTTTCAAGCAATTCAAACAGAAGTGTAACGACTACAGCATGCTGTAAAGCTGTACCCCATAGTTACGACAATCAAAGACTCCAGTCTTCGGACAAGGATGGGAAACCATCAAATTAGTGAAAATGACAATCATTAATTTGGTAACATGAACAGAGCAGCAAACGTAGACTTCAACATTTAATTACAAGCTATTCAAAAAAAAAAAAAACTGTACAACAAATAATAGAGAGAACTGTCGAAAATAAGTTGTTAACTTTAAATCAGAACAGAATTAATCGATTCAAGAGGAGTAGAAGTACCCATTTCCTATGGCATAATTAAAAACAATTTTTTTATATTATCTTTTGGAATATTTACCAAATATGTATTATTAACAGTAATGAGTATAATAAAAGCTTATAAAAGTACAGCCACCTATAGAAACTGAGAAAATTAAAATTTTTGACAAGAAAATTGAATACTGAATTAATTAATTAATTTATTTATTTATTTTTTACAAACTTTCAACAAGAATTTTTCATAATTTATTTAGCACCTATAAAGAAAAATAAATTTTATAATTTTCTTTACAACCATCGAATTCGGGTGAAATTTTTGGGAAAATATTTCAGAGATTTTTAAAGACGCTATAGGCTTTTCGATTTTATTTTTACAGAATGAAGAAAATGAGTAATCATAAAAATCAAGTAACGAAGTTTTACAAAACTTTTCTTCTCAATCTCCTGCAATGTAGAATGAAACCACTTAACAGCATTCACGTACTTCCGCGTTTCTTATCAATACACATAAATTCGAATTTTTCACCAATTTTCTCATTAACCCTCCCTCTTAACTACTCAAAAGGATTAAAGAAAAAAAATTAACTAAAAGTTAATATTTATGATTTTTTGAGTTCAAATTCCACGCAAGGATACATATTCAATCTTTACCACGCTCCTCTGAAGCATTAATTCCGACATTTCCTCAAGTCTTTTGGACACAATTTTCTCAAAAAAATTGTCACAAAAAAGACGTCTGGTTTTGCTCACTACTCGTATATACTCAACAGAGTTTAAAAATATGATAATGTCAATGAAAAATAAATTTCCAAATTTTCCCATAGGAACCATCAGATGTGACAATGCAAAGGAATATACAGATGTAAAAATAATAAATTATTGTCAGGAAAATGGTATAACAATGGATTACGTAGTTCCTTATTCCCCAGAGTTGAATGGCGTAGCCAAAAGGCAGAACCAGACACTCATGAGGAGAGTAAGAGATATGCTCATTGATGCCCATCTCGACATTAAATATTGGTCATCGTTCACCAACAAAAGCAAATATAGATTTTAAAACTCAATATGAATTATTTTATGGCACAAAACCAAATTTGAAAAACGTAAAAGTATTTGGCTCATTAACATATCGTCACATTCCCTTTTAAGTAAGAAAACAAAACGCAACTAAAGCCAAATCGAAATAAAAAAATAAAATAGATCCAAAATTGGCCTCAAGAGCGGAAAAAAGCATAATGATGGGATATACAAATACGGGATATTGTTTGAGAGACCCATTTGAAACAAAATCGTATATTGCATGTGACGTACGGGTAGATGAGTCTCAAAATATCAAATCTTTGGAAACATCCAACAGAAAGTTAATAATTCAACCGACAAATTACCAACAAGATTTAGGAATAATAAACCCAATAATAATGAATATTAATGTTAATTATAGCAAAAAATATATAGAAGATTGTGTCCCAAAGAACTTTAATGAAATTAACAATAATCCTTTTAGAAGAGAATGGGTAAATGCAATCAATGACAAATACAATTCATTAAATGATATGAATGTTTGGGAAATTGTGGATTATGACCGGCAAAAATTCATAGATACTAGGTGGATATTTACAATAAAATACGATGAATTCGGCAACCCAAAACCCAAAGCCAGATTAGTGGCAAGAGGATTCAAAGACCGAACTGAGTATAGTATTACTGAAACACATGGTCCTGTTGCATCAGTAAGTACAATTAGATGGTTGCTCTCTATGGTTAATAAATTAAAATTGATTCTTGTACAGTATGATGTCAAAACGACATACTTGAACTCCCCCATTATAAAACCTATTTATGTCAAAAAACCCGAGGGGATAAATATTAATTCAAACGAAGTCCTAGAATTAAAAAAATCAATATACCGACTAAAAACATCAAGTAAATCTTGGTACGATCTATTTGACTATAAAATAAAGGAAATGGGCTTTGTAAGAACAAAAGCAGATAGATGTCTATATCAAATGAATAAAGACAAAGAAAACACATACTTCTTAAGCTATGTAGATGATATTCTGATAGCTTCAAATTCACAAATTGCAATCACAAAAATTAATGAACAACTGGAAAAGTCTTTTACTATCACAATTATAAATAATCCAAAATTTTTTGTGGGATTGGAAATAGAAAGAAATATAGAAAATGGAACAATAATACTATCCCAAAATAAACATATAGAAAAGATGATAAAAAAGTTTGGTATTTCGGAAATAAAAAAGACAAACACCCCAATGGAAACTGCCCTTAAGATCGAAAAAGTTGAAAATGGAAGGGACGATACAGAATATAGATCGATGATTGGTGGATTATTGTACCTAGCCAGACTAACCAGACCTGATATATTATTTCCAGTAAACTTTTTCTCACACTTCCAAAATAATTCAAACGATACATTAAAAAATTATGTAAGGAGAATATTCAGATATGTTAGTTCCACAAAAAATTATAATATAACATATAGATCCGAGGGAGATGGAATACAGGCATATATTGATGCTTCGTATGCCCCCCAAGTAGACGATAACAACATTGACATAAATAATTTACAGAAAGGGAAATCAATTACTGGCTTTATGATTTTTGCAAATGGGGATTTGATAGAGTGGAATTGTTCAAAACAGACAATCCATGCTTCATCCAGTACCACTGCAGAAATTATAGCAGTTTTTGACACTCTCGATATAATAAAAGTAATCCAACACATGAATTTTGAAATTTTTGAGGCAAAAATAATTGTGGACGTAATGGAGGATAATATATCAACCCAAAAAATTTGCTCTGGTGGAAGTCAAAAGAAATCGCGGGCCCTGATGATAAAATGTTACTCGATCTTAGAGGCCATGGAGGAAAAAATAATTCACTTCAGATCTGTCAATTCTGAAAATCAACTTGCAGATTTACTTACAAAATCTTTGGACAGAACAAAATTGGAAAATTTAATTGTCAAAGTTCTAGAAAACACGAATCTATTCACATAATATTATACACATTTATTTTAAAAAGAAAATACCCGTCCAAAAAAGTCAAGTCGTACCATGTGAAACACCAAAGTCCAAACTTGAAACATATTGTACAAGAAAAAATACTCATACATTGTTCATAAATAATACTCATAAGAAAAATACACTTGAAAATACTTGTCAAAAATAAATACACGATTTTGCTGCAAACCCAACAATGAAAACAGAATTAAAATCGAGCAAGCATAAACCCTACAAACGCTAATAATAGAAATAGCATACAACTTTGGACAAGCGTGAGAAAAATACACGACAAATTCCCACACAAGAGTATGAAAGGAAAATCTGAACAATATACTAGAGATAAAAACTCATTACATGACCTCAATAAAGATAAACCTAATAGCTTGCCTTATCCAAAAATAAACATGTCAAACGCCACCTCAAACACAAAAGAGAAACGTAAAAGATAAAGCTAACGGACATCATATATTATCGCTTCATATTATTACATGCCAACGTATTGATAAAATTGTAAAACGTAACGTTTCTGATAAACGATCGTATACCTTAAAAATCTTTTGTTAATTTTATTCTTTTGTGATTTTTTTTATTTTTCCATACACTCGTAAATGTTTGAGAATATATTCGAGCACACTTTTCAATGAATCATTTTATTAGTCATTTATGTATACGAAATATTTTTTGCATGTTACCAATTTTTATATTTTTTTTTTTTTTTTATTTTTTTTTGCCTATTGCATATACCATTTTATATATAACATATTAATGTTCAATACTCTTTGCATGTTACCATATTTATGTACCTATTTATTTATTTATTTATTTTAATCAATTATTTTTTTTTCCCGAAGCACAGCAAAACGAAATTTTTTTTTGAAACCGAAGTTACCGTAATAATATTTAAATAATACGATGTGAATATTTTTTTTGAAATTTTTTATTATGCATATATCATTTTGTACTTAATATTTTTTTTCTCGTTCACTTTCAGTGTACATGATAAAGAACTCGATCGGTAAAATTTCAGGGGGGTGTTGATACGAAATCCCACCTTCTCACTTTCTTCATCATCACGATCATACTATATATATGTCACACGTACACTCTCGTCACGAAGTGCTTCCCCTACTACTCTCAAACCGATAACGCTGTTGCTTCGCCATTTTGTACTAATTCATATTTTATTTCCAAATGTAATTTTAGTCTGCTAATAAATTCTATCGTGAATACTTCTCTCTTACTCTTTTTTGGTCCTCGTCTTTACCGCCTCACATCACAATTCAAACCAAATGGCTTGGGCTTCGTAAGTTCGAACATGGGCGTGTAACCTTTCGCTCACGTTCACGGTGAAACCAGCCGAGATCATAAGGTTACAAAATTAGGAAAAAGATGACGAACGAAGGCAGAATGAAACGAGCGAGTACAGCACAGTTAACAAATTCTTTGAAACTACTAATTTCCAGCGGGATAACAATAACACAAGAAAGAAAGAAAAAACTGTTTGCTACTCCGGTTCTTCGTTTACATTTAATAGGTTGACAGTGTACTCAACGAAATACAAATTATCGTTAAAAAGCAGTACACGCCTTCGACTTTGTAATCTATACCCAACAACTTCGCAGCACGATCACATTCAACTGTGAAAAAACAAAAAATAATAAAATAAAAGATAAAGAAACATATCTGCAACAAACCAGACACTTCACAATAGCAGTATTTGAAGAGAATACAATCCAAAAAGCACCGTGCACAGAGTTGCAATGAAGTTTTCGGTCATTTCCAGCACTTTCGGGTCATTTTTGAGAATTCATTTCCGGTTCAATATGTTCACTCAAGCAGAGAATAGATGTTGGTTTCACACAGAACATCTGTGGTCTTGAAAATTTCAAGTTCATAGAATTCCAAGCCCAATTAGAGGAAGATACAAAAATCATTTCTGAAAAAAACAAAGACCTAAAATTTCAATTTTCTCTCAATAAAATAGTGGTCGTTACTTTTTTTTTTTGTCACTAAACAGCTTCACTGGTGACTGAATAACTTATAGAGCTTCGTCTTCAAACAAAGTTAATCTGCATTTAACGTTTGTTTTAACTCCGTCTGCACTCATCACAATTTTGTTCATTTTGTGGACTTCATTTTTTCATTCTCTTACAGCTTCTGATCCTCTTAAATTGAAATTTTCACATGACGATAAAAATACACTCTTCAATTACTAGCAGTCCCTTATTTTTAAAACCTTTATAATCGACCAGTAGTAGTAGCTAATTCACGAATCAACACTTGGATGAACAAAGGCGCAATTAAATCTAAAAAAAAGTCAAACATTCATCTAAATTCGAGGTTTTCGAAATAATTTTATTTTGAAAAGACAATCTATTTCTCGAGTACCAAAAAAAATTGTTAAAAATAAAATTTAAATGAATCCTCAAAATGAAAAAAATGCAACCAGTACTACAGTTCTAATGTAAAAAAATTAGATGCACAACGGAGTTTTCACTATTTTTCCACATGATTGCATCGTTCATTCAGAAACTGTTGGCTAAATAATAACTTGTTGATTTTTATGGTAGGTAAGTAATTCAAACGCCAAAATAGTGAGACATTTACGCAACTGACAAATAAGACTTAAGTACAATATATTTTCAATTACATTCTGCAGCACCAACAGCGAACTAAATACAATGTCATTTTGGATCGGGAATGTGATGACGGACTGTCTCGTAAACAACATTTCGATAGCAAAGCTGAGTACCCACCTGCTGTGACTTGAAAAAGAAGTAATCTTCCGACAAAAACAAAACAGTGGAACAAATATTCACCTCATTCATGAATAAGCCAACAAGTCACCTGACCAAGAAAAAACAGCTACGAGAATAAAATAGCAATTCTACATTAAAGTAAACGAAAGAGAATCTTGAACACTACAAATTAATCAACAAAACTTTTTTCAAAATTTTCTGAACGATTAACTTAATTGCTCGTTTTCTGGTTGAATGGGAAAATATACATTTAGAAAATATTTAAAAATAAGTATTTGCCACTATCTTAAGCCTCACCCACGTTTACTATGTTAAGCAATACCCAGGCGAGTCATCCACGGCACAGAGCTTCGCTCATTATCGGTACCTAGGTAGGTAATAATGGGCACGTAATAAAATTTCAGAGAGGTGGATAAGTGACGAGTGTTTTCCATCACCAAGCCACAGCAAACAAAAATTAAACAATTGAATGAAAAGAATTAACATCTTTATGTCATGGTTATTTTAATTTTAAATTCTGATACTAACTTTACGAAGGAAAACGCACGCTCGAAAACCCATTAAATGAACGAAGAATTTTAAACACGACCATGGTGCAAAAACTTTTTAGCCGATACAGAGGCGAGGCTAGAAAAAGCAACGACATGAATGATACTGTACGTGTCTTAAATATTGTACATTTTAATACAAGTTGAAAAACTAGGTAATTAACGAAGTGAAGATAAACACAGTGCTCACCACTTCCGACGGAAATTTTGTTCCTCCATTTACCACTAATTGGAAAAATATATATACTTAAATTTTTCATTTATCTCGACCAGCATTTACGAAATCTGGCTAAATCGACGGTGAAAAAAATGTTCCACAACATACAACTGGCGATTTGGTTCTGCTAACCAATTTCCCTTCGTGCAGTTGATTTATTGCCTAAAATCATGGTTTTGCTAATCAGCATAAACGAACGACGACTGATTCGTGATTGGATTTGCTTCTCGATTTAGTCATCAGAGCAATGAGGAAGTGTACCTAATTACCTAAGAAAGGCATTTCTTCATGCTTTTTATCGTATAGTGATTACCGATTAGTGAGTAGTTAGGTGAGGTGGGTAATTTTTTTTTTCAGGTATGAAAATAGATTTCTCTTTGCCATTCTCGTGTTGTGGAAGGTTAGGTGAGGTGGGTAACTTTTTTCTAAATAAAAAGATATATTTGTTACCTCTGTTTCGTCCATAATTAATTTGAAAATAGAGAAATGTTTATTCCCTCTTTCAGTTTAGGTTGGGATTACTCATAACGCGACTAAGCATTTATTTCCATTTGGTATAGTCCTTCATTATTGTGTTAATTTATTTTCCAAACTTAAAAATTCTAATTTGGAAATAAAGAATTTGTAGGTACGGCTGAAACAAATTTTTACTTCGATTCAATTACCTTCTGTAAACCATCAGTGAGCAAAAACATTATTTCGCGCCTGTCAACTACTATATTGTTTACCTGTTTTGGCTAGGAAAACCATTACGCCCGCAACACATTTCATGAGATCAGCATTAAAAACAAAAAAAAAATGGTGTCTCATTCCACCCATTGCATACAGAATAAAATAAGAAATCAAAGCGATTCTTCGAAGATTTTTTCAACTCTTAGGTCAGTGGCTCCGAATTAACTTTGATAACTTACCTGCTTACTGTTTAATATATTCGAGGCCAACTACTTCGTATCAATTATTATTCTAATGATTTCCCATAAAACACCACACTTAATAAAAGTAACGAGTAATTTTCATTTAATTTTCAAAAGTCCGTTCATCCCCCGTCGATTGATCTTACGCCTTCAGGTGGACCTCTAAATTAGGAATCACTGCCTTAAATCATCAGAAAATTTTGCACCTGATCGCATAAAAAACACTACATCAGAGCTGGAAACTTACTTTTCGACCCGAAACAGCACTATATCCCTTGAACTTCTAACAGAAATCCACAGGTCGTTCGAAAATGTTACAGGAAACTAATAATTGTAACAAAAAAATCAATTAACAACCATAAAAAATCTTGAATCCCGAGTAGGACAACTCAAAAAAAGAAAATTCAAGACCATAAAGAACAAGTTTTTCATAATTAACTGAAAATGGAACAGGACGATTCAAAAAAATTAATTTCCTTGTTAACGACGCATATGAAAATTTCTCCATTATCTTACAACTAAAATCCATATTGGTAACATATATGAATGAGTTTTAAATAAAAACCAGCAACGCGAAGATTCTGGACGAATGGAAGCAACTCAATCCGAATTTAATACAGATTCCAATGAAATTGAGTCCAACTCCAAAAAAGGAACATAATCAACAATATACCTAATGAGCCATTTAATATCACAAATGGGAGACAAGTAGGTCATAAATGTTATTACTAATAATATTTTACTTTTCCACAAACCGACCACCAATTCTTAAGAGAAACATAGAAATGAACTTTAACAGCTTGAAATGCAATACAAATTAATAGTCGACAACATTTTCGAAGAGTTCCTTCTATGTAAAAGGATAATTTATTCTTCGTATTTGAAAACAAATTTTTACATAAAACTTAAACAATTTCGAGCGTCCATTTAACTCTCGACAGGATACAGAAAAAATAAAATAAAGGTCGCGAAAATTTAATTTAATGGTCAGTTACGGCGGTAAATTTTAGGAAGATTTAAGTACTAAATGAATTAAAAATTTTCTGATTTTTATGAAACCCCTTCGGATAAAAAAAACAAAAATTGTGAACAAATAAAGTAACGATATGGTTTGCTAGCGTTGATCGTAACGGTAAATTTTATAATTTTTTTTTTTACTGAAATACATAATACAATGACAACTGAACGTGTGAAATTATTTAATGGAACTCTTATTTTTCAAACACAAAACGATGACACGTTTGCCCCATCAATAGAAGATTTTCTTTATTTACTCCTTGAATTACTCCAACTGATGTTTAGTACTATAATATCTCCGTTCTTTTTCACAACGTAAATGTGAGTATAGTTCACACAACCGGTAACTACAACAACAAAAACAACAACAAATAGAACCTGAAGAGAGAGGGCACGATGACCTCAAGATTTAAACGCCCCGTTGCCAATTTTCCAGTAGAACAATTCAATGTATTGATACCAATCATAAAAACTGAAATACTGGCGAATTTCTGGGGCTGATAAAAATTTTTCTCGGTTTACCATATTCAATGCAGAAAAAACATCAAATTGATAAAAAATAAACATTACCTATGTAAAAATCTAACAATAAATAATCAAATGATGATTATCTCATTTCATAATAAGTGAAAATAAACCAATTATTAATAAGCTCGATTTGGCAATTAATGATAAAACAGTCTTCAAAAGAACGATAAAAACGAAAATATAATTTAATTATGGTTGAAAATTAAATCTGTATCAATTATTGATGCAGAAAACTTGTTTTGGGAAAGGGGCGGTAGTGTTAATTAATACATCAATGGCTTCAAGCATGATTTTCAAGTTAAAACTTGCTTGAGGGCCAGGAAAACATAATGAAGCTGAAAAAAATAAAAAAATAAATTTTTTAGGTAAAAGCTTTTGATTATCTAATGCCGTAAAAATAAAATGACTCCCTGAAAATAAATAAACAAAATTTTTAGGTATGGTAATATTACACACAAAAGTTCAAAGTGAGCATTTAAATGCGAGGGAAGTTTGCAAAACAAGCACAGTGAGTGAGCAATTCTTGAGTCGTAAACTCACTTTTGAATCTGTTGAGGATGATGTTTTGTATTATTAACAATCAGAAAGAAACAAAACGATAAAATTCTATCATAATGATGAGTCGTTCACCAAAATTATAAAAACCTGAACAAAATATCAACCTCCTCATTGTGACAGATTTAACATTACATTCAGGAAGAGCAATCTCTACCTCGATTTAAGTGAATGTGCTTCCACATAAAAAGATCCTTCACATTTTTACAAGGTTCACTTTAAATCAAGATTACTTTCATCAATGATAAAAGCTAATTTTCACACTCAAAATACCAGTGTAAACATTGCTTTTCTCATCATATATTATATCAACATTTTTATTTAATTAATGCGATAAAAAAGAAATAACTCTCTAAAAATAAGAAAATAATTTTTTTTTTAAATTTTGTTTGTATCATTCAGAAATGGCATCAAATAAAAATGTGGAACAGACAAGCACACAAGAATTGAATGTGTCCAAATTTATACTAACCATCACACACCAACTCAATTCTATTTGGGGGTGGAAGGAAATTACAATTTTCTACAACTTTTTCGGAATATTTGCCCCACGCTTTTATTTGATGCTATTTCTAAATGATATAAGCAAAATAATAAAAATTATTTTTATTTTTTCATTTTTAGGGAGTTATTTATTTTTTATAGCATTAATTAAATAACAGTGTTCACCAAAATAAAATTTTTATTTATTTTATTAAGTACATTTTAGATTGTGATTTTATTCAGTTGAAACACCATTTTATAGTGGATATAAAAACCATAGAGTTCACTGATATAAACATGGCAATAAGAATCACGAGAAAAATTTGGCAGAGATGGTTTAAAAAAAAAATAGTCGGTCCTAGGACACAAGGAGGCAGTGAAACTTCTATTACAGAGTTCTTCGTATTGAAAATATATTTCCAAAATGTGAAAAAGGTCAAAGAAAAATTCCTACACCTCTTCTAATTTTTTCTCTCTTTGTGAACTGTGGGGAAACCTTTCACACCACTCACTCCTACCAATCAATATGAAACTAGGGAACCTTAGAAAACACATGTAATATAGTATACGATGAAATATGTTAAGTCCAAATTTGGCCTCCTTTAGAAGTCCCTGAGGGTCCATGAATGGGTCAAATGAAAAAAAGTCAAATTTGAAATCAACAAACTAAAAATTTAATCGATGTCATATCACAAAAAATATGTGAGTTCAAAATTTATAGCCCTCATTTGAAACTCCTAGTGGTCAAGAAATGATTAAAATGAAAAAATGATTTTCAAATTTGAAATCAGAGACCAAAAAAACATACCCAATGTCATATCACACAATACAATATGTGAATTCAAAATCTGGCCCTATTTTGAAGCCCTTGGGGGTTGAGAAATGAATCGAATGAAAAAAAGAACACCAAATTTGAAATCAGTGCCCTTTTGTGATTTAGTACACCATGAAATATGAAAATTCAAAATTTGGCCCCCTATTGAAGCCCCTGGAGGTTGAGGAAGGGGTCAAATGAAAAAATTAATAGCAAATTTTAAATCAGCTCCCCAAAAACATACCCGATGATATATCACACAATACAATATGTGAATTCAATATTTGGCATCCTTTAGAAGCCCCTGGGATTGAGGAATGGGTCGAATGAAAGAATGAATGGCTAATTTGAAATCAGCATAAATAGGTGACTGTAACATCGCTATAATAAATGTAAAGCTGGTAAATTCATTCGCCTAAAATCAGCTTTTATTATTCTTAAATTAAATGCACATGGGCCGAGTAGGAATATTTTTATTTATTTTTTAAAGTCGGTGGTTAGGTGAGGTAAATTTTTTATTCAGAATTTTTTTTCATATTACGGGTGCTCAGGTGAGGTGGGGTAAAACAAAATACAATAAAATAAAGGAAGGTTTAAAAACACACAACCTATATATTTCTCCTCACTCTTATGACCAAAATAATTTGCCTGAAAAATTTCTGCCTCACGCGATTGTATATTTAAAGAGTTGACTGAATATGCTGGGATTTTTAAGCACATAGATAGCGCTACTATCGATACTAAAACAAAAGAAATGTCAGTGAAACAAGCTACATTCAGGTTTTTTTATACATTGGAAGGGGAGGATTGAATTCTGAGATTTTAATATTTTTTCAATAGAGTGTGAGTGAGGAATTGAGTGGGATTCAAACAACTCTTTTGAGATTGTACCAGGATTGATTGTAAGTGAATCATTAAGAGTGAAAGAGTGACTGAGAGATTCCTTAGAATTTGGAATCATTCACTCCTTCAAGGACAAAGCCGTTTGGATTTTTATTAGCATATATTTATCTATTTTCTTTCTGCCTGATTACCATTTATCTTTCCACTTTGCCCATATTTTTATTTTTATTAAACAAGTGCATTTTTATTTTTTTACTACCCCCTTACGGTTTGTTTTTCCTCCATGGACCAGTAATCAAAAGATTTTGAGAAAAAAAAGAAATAAAAGGATTCAATCAGAGTGAATCATTTTTCTAATTGGATTGAGTGTTGTGGAAGATATTCTACATTTAGAATATTTCAACAAATGATGAGATAGAATCTTCTTGTCTTATCTCCTTATTAATTCAAATTCAATTATTACATTACGTTTATTATCACTATATTTATTTCACTTATACAATATTTGAAACCTGGTACATCCATAAACAACAAGTATGGACCTTAACTTAATTGTTCGACTAAAGATACAGGAATGAATTTGTCTTCAAAAAAAGAGAATACAGAGTTCATAATTTTACTGTCATGTCTTCAAAATAGCCAACCTAAAATAGGTGGCCTGACATTAGAACATCCGCCAAATTTGATGACTCTTCATTGCCAGCATGTTTGATGGTGTTTGTCCGTGTGAAGTAGGTATCATATAGACAGCTATAATTACAAGAATTGGGAATAATAGTTGTCTATATTTTTGGATTGATTTCAAGTTATTAAACTCGAGAGTAAAATAAAGAGTTTTACAAGAACAGAAAAAAATTTTCTGAAAGTGAATTGGATTGAATGGGATTGATTTCAAGTATTAAACTCAAGAGTAAAATTAGGAGTTTTATAAGAATTGAAAAAGTTTTTCAGAGAGTGAATTGGATTGAATGGAAGTTTTCTGTTTCACTCCCAACTCCTGGCTACATCGATAAACAATATTGCAATAGGGTTTTTTCTTTATATGTGATGCGTAATTAATCCAAAACTGTTTTGTGATTCTTACTCAAACCTGAATGATATTTGAATGATCAATTAATCGATGAATTTTACAAAAATAAATCAATTAGCAAAAAATCAAATAGTTTATTAATCAAGGTAATCGATTAGTCAAACTAATCAATTTGTGCACAACACCAACTTCCTAGGTGAAAAACAAAACATAGAACTGGCTGAAGAAAAACAAAAAAAAAATTGTGATTTTAATAGGGTTGTGAAATACCTTGTTGTGACAAGATATTCTCACCAGAAGGTAATTTACAGATTTTGCGTGTTCTGCCACTTCATATGTAAACATACGGGTAAGCCAAAACCAGGGAAAATACTGGCAATTTCAGAGCTGGTCCAGATGGTTTACATACAGGCTTATTTACACGCACACAGACACACATGAAATAATTATGTACCTTCGTATGAGCAGATTGGTGTGTCATTTCTTGTATTGATAAGAAATGGTAGACCAGTTTGTGTATGGAATTGTGACGTCATCGTCTTTGTTAGATTGGTCATAGTTTGGTATTTGTACATTACTTACATATATGTGCAAGTAATTACGATCAAACATAATTTGTGTATTTGGTTCAACCTCAGTAAGACAAATATTTGCCAGCCTTTTGGTGTCGACTGTTGTCAAGGGATCCAAGCCCCATCACCTCACATGAGTAGTCCCCACAAGGGTTTTTGCTGCACTTTGAGCAAAAACCCTAAAAACAACCAAAAAATTTGTTAAATCAAATGCAAACTCAATAAGCAGCCAATTGGCTATGGGAATGATAAGAAATGATCATTCTTATTTTAGTTGCATTAAAAATCTGCCAGATGTCAACCACTTTGCTTATAAATCCCAATAGAAGACGACAATCCACAAGGAAAAGTTTTTTGCAGAAAATTTAGTTTATTTTTTAAAACACAGTGGTTTATTAGTTGTATGATTTTTTGTTTTTTACAAATGTTGGTGACAGTTGTTCGTTCATAAGACAATTCTTAAAAAGGTTGGATTCCCTTGAAAAGGGTTAGGGTCAGGTACCTTTTGACTGGTTCTCGTGCAAATGGGGTATTGATTTACTCTCTGTTCAAATAAAATATAGTCTCAGTCCCAACAATAGCAGCAAAACCTACTGGTCAAATCCATTTATCGGATCCAGTTTGGGTGTGAAAATTTAGCATTGATTGGTTAGTCATCTGTATTATATTATTGAGTCAATAATTGAAAGGTATAGTACGTAAAGTCTATGTCTATACGAAATAAAAAAAAGATGTAACATATGCGTTGATTGACAAGAGGGAAGGGAATAGGTAGAGATTCACAGTAATCACATTAGGAATAGAGGATTCGCAATTCGAATAATTTATTTACAAACAATAGAACAACGAATCACTAATACTATTTTTCTGGTTGGGAAACTCTCAAGAAATTCTAGGAAATGTGAAGGAAATTTGGTACTTGTGTGAAAAAAAATTCTTGTATTTCATCGTTGCAAAATTAAACAACCTCTACAGTGCACTTTTAATTCTTACTTGCCTAAATAAAACAATTTCTAATCAAATAGTACTAGAATGTTCAAAATTTTTTCCCATATCAATGTCAAACAGAATTATTTACCATTTGAGATTTTAAGGATTTGTAATTCATAGAAAAATGATTCACATGATACGAATCACTTTTAACCTCTCGAGCGCGTTTATAATAAACAACCAAAACAATCATTGTTGCTAGAAATACAATTAGAGTATTTTGGTAGTTACCCAAGCATTCATTCTAAATGCACCCAATATGGAAGTATTTATGATTTATGATTCAAATCACTCAATCACTTATTCAACAAGTTGTAAATTCCTGATTCAAATCATTTTTTTGGGGATTTTGCTTACTCTTGGTTGATGTTTAAAAAGTGTAAAGTTTGCACAATAGACACAGAGACACACAGCTGAAGGGATGTCTAACACCCGATCAAAAACATGAAAAAGAAAGAATACGTTTCAAAGTCCAATATTTGTTACTGGGCATGTGTTGTAGCTTGATTGTGAGTGAGTGTGTGTGTGTGTGTTTGTATGTTGGTATTGTTGACTGAATATTTATTACATATTTATAACAAATACTGACAATCCTAATGGAGGAGTTTTCCACCAAAAATCTAGTTTTTTTTTTAAATACAATAGTGCATTAGTAGTACAGATCTTCTTTTTCACAAATTTTTCTTCAAATTGTTCAACCATTCCTTTTTTTTATTAGATATCATAAAAAACCTACATACTGAAGAATTAGCTTCTGCAGACAATAGAAATCAAAATCCTTTAAAAAAGGGCTGTTTACTACCCACAAAGAAAACATAAATGATCATGTACCTTTTTGTTCTTTTTAAAATTTGGATCCCACAACAGCAGCAAAACCTGTATGATCCATTTCTCAGATACAAGTTTGGTGGAAAAAATTTAACATTGGTTTGTCAGTCTAGTTACAATAGTATACATAGTCAATGATTGGTATTGAGATGTCTGTTTTCACAACAAAATATGCGCGGCTTTGGCTGCGTAAAATACTGAACGAAGTTGACTTTTCATTGATATTGATAATGATAATGATAATGATGATATTGATAATGATAATGATAATGATGATAATGATAATGATAATGATTAAGATTACGATTACGATGACGATGGTTGAGGATCTTTTTAACATTTTTGTAACACAACGCATATAGAGAGTTGGACATCTCTTTAGTTATATGTTTCTGAATAGACCCTATGATCTGGAGAAAAATTTCAAAATGCAGTGATTTTATACCATAAAGAATACACTTAGTTACTAAGCACTCTTAACAGCAACCATTCGTATGGCAATTGGCAACTAACAAACCGATGGTTACTATTCTAAAAGTCATGATGATTTCTTCTATAAAATTAAGCCGAATTCAAGATTAAACTTAAGTTAAATACATAGAAAAGTACGTTACTAATCGAGAGAAAATGGTACATATTTCAGCTCCAATAATTACTCAGATGGTTGCTTACTGTCATCAGCATATTGTCCACACTGAACTTGAATTTTATCACGGACAAAACGATGTAAGAACAATAAATGGACGTAACTATCATTAATATCAATCAACTGAATTCGTGCACACTATAACAATACACAAACTATGTCCATAACAATTGACAAATAAAATTTCTCATGTTATTAATGAGGCTGCGTCTGCGTACTCCTCGTCAGTACAATAAATAAATTTAAAATTTTAGAATATACCGGTCACATTGAACTAGTGAATTTAAGAACTTCTAATCGTATAACAAGGAAATAAGGCTGATTACCCAATTCAAAGATAAGTGGAACTTCGATCCATAGTTATCTTTAGCGAAAAGCAAGTACCTATTTGAATTTGTACATGTCAAAATACTCGATAAACGGAAGCCACATCTAGTAGTTAATCACAAAATATATAATCGTACTATGATATTCAAAACGAATGAGAAGGTATCCGAAAAAAGATGAATCATAATTTCGAACCCGATCTCCCGAACGAATTGCGTAATGCTGTAGGTAAGTAATAAAATGAAATCAGGACTTTGATTGACAATTACGCGATAATATTATAGTCAGGTATTCGATAAACGCAAGAAATATAATAATACGTGAAACATGAAAAAGGATGAAAAAGGTTCGCTGTCAAGCTAAGGAAGTCAAATTCCGCAATGAAAAGGAATCGGACGGCGAACATATCAATCAGATTTCAACCGAAAAACACAATGATCACAAGGATAAAAAACATGTAACACGATTAACTATTAATAAAAATGAATACAAATTTATCTTAAACATGCAGGATGAGCAATAATCAAATGATGAAGATTACTCACATGTCGGCCAATGATTGTAAAAGTTGAATAGGTTCGATTCAGCAGCAACCAGATTACTTCATCAAGCCATCACATTACAAACGCATATGAACAGATGCAGAGAAAAGGAAAATAGTTCAACGAATGAGAAAATCACAATCACAAAAGCAATCACATAAACTTCAACGATGAAATATAAAATTGAACGCCAAGTATTCAACTAAAACAACATAACTCATTTCTTACGCATTTGTGTACTAGCAACCACTAACAATTTTGCAGAGGAACACCCGAAAAATGACAAGATTGAGTCTAAATAAATTAACAAAAGTAGTCAGAAAACAAACATTCATGCGATTCACACCTTCGACTATATACATAATGGACTGCGCATACTGATAAAATTAACATTGGCTTATATGGAGGCACCTGGAGACACCATGAAGGTACATTTCATTCAAAAGTTTTATTTTTTCAGGATTTATCAAATATCATGTCAATTTATTAAATAATTTGGAGGATTTGCATTGTCATTTTAAAAAATAAAAGTGTTTTTAAAATAAATAGCATCATTTATTCCTTTTTAATATTTGTAGAAGAATTCTCTGAAACATTATAGCTCTGTTTGATAGGACTACACTAACTTACACCAACCTACACTAGTGGAGATATTCCACAAATATTCAAGTAAAACTGAAGTGAGGTAGAAATCCAAAGAAAGGAATAAGTTAGTTAGTGATGTGAGGTATGCAGAACGAGGATCGAAAGAACTTGAGACTTTCTTCTTTTAAGACATTTATTTCGCGACTAAAATATATTTCACAAACGAAAAACTAAATGGTGAAGCAACAGCGATATACGATCGAAAGTAGTAGGGGAAACACTTCGTGACTAGAGTGTACATATGACATATATATATAGAATGATATGATGATGATGATGAAGAATGAGATGAGGTGGGATTTCGTATCAACACCCCCCTGAAATTTTACCCAATAAGTTCTTCATTATGTTTCCTGAAAATAAATTAATCATTATTATTTTTAAAAAAAGAAAAAGAAAAAAAAGATATTAAATACACAAAAAAAATACAAGTACAAAAAAGGAATATATGCATAATAAAAAAAAATTTACGAAAAAATATTGACATTGTATGTTTATTATTTTTGGTAACTTGTGTTCCTAAAAAAAAATTTATTGCGCTGTGCCTCGAAAAATTAAAAAATGGAAAAAAAAAATTGATAAAAATAAATAAATAAGTAAGTACATAAATATGGTAACATGCATGTAATAATGAACACTATCGTGTCTGTAAATATTATATGGTATATGTTTGTAATAATAAATAAAAAAATTGGTAACATGCATAATTATTAAAATATTTTGACTAACATATGAATTCCCGCTCGTATAATTCGAGTCGAGAGAAAAAGAAAGAGAGAAAAAAAAAATTCAAAATGTAATAAGAATATTCACGAACATATTATACGAATAAATGAAAATAAAAGAAGACGAGAGTAAAAAAAATTGACAAAAGATTTTTCAAATGTAAGTTCAATGAATTCTAACGTACGTTACGTATTTTATCTTAAAAATAAACAGGAAAAAGATTGTAGAATAATATACGTTGCATCGTATATTATCTTTCGTACGTTGCATTGTATTTGAAGTGGCGTCTAATATGTTCTGAGATAAGGCAACGTTTTCGGTTTATCTGAATTTGCGGTCATGTAATAGGTTTCAATTTCTATTGTATTTATTGTTGGAGAGTTTCCTTTCATAAATTTGTGTGAGAATATTTCGTGTATTTCTCTCACGCTTGTTGGAAAATGTATAGGGTTTTTATTGTACGATTTGTAGGGTTTTTTCTTGCTTGATTTTCGTGATTTTTTCTTTGTTACAATATTCGAGAAAACTTCGATTTATTTGAAGCATGTATTTTCTAGTAAATGGTATTATTAAGTATTCTTTTTGACAATGATTGAAGGTTAATTTTTCAGCAAATATTTTCGTGTTATGACTTACTTTTGAACATTTTACGATTTGTGTTTGAAATAGAAAAAAATTTTTGTGGACATATACTGACTTTGAAATAAACTCATTATTATGTGTATATATTAGTTTCGTTCATTATTTTCACAATTATATTTTCAAATTTTGATCGATCCAATGATTTTGTTAAGATATCTGCCAACTGATTTTCGGAGGTAACAGTTCTAAAAAATATTATTTTTTCCTCAAAAGCTTCCAAAATCGAGTAGCATTTGATCATAAGGGCTCTCGATTTTCTTTGACTTCCCTCAGAGCATATTTTTTGTGTTGAAAGATTGTCTTCCATAATATCTATCATTAGTTTTTCTCCAAAAATTTCATAATTCATGTATTGCATTACCTTTATTGTATCTAGGGTGTCAAAAACCGCAATTATTTCAGCCGCTGTGCTTGATGAGGCGTGAATAGTCTGCTTGCAGCAATTCCACTCCACCAAGTTTCCATAGGCGAATATCATAAATCCAGTTATTGACTTTCCTTTACTCAGGTTTTTCAACTCTATATTCGAATCATTTACTTGGGGTGCATAAGAGGCATCTATGTATGCTTGTATTCCATCCCCTTCTGATGTATATTTTAGATTATAATTTTTAGTTGTGTTAACATATCTGAATATTCTTTTTACATAATTTTTTAAAGTGTCGTTTGAATTATTCTGAAAGTGTGAGAAGAAATTTACTGGGAACAATATGTCTGGTCTCGTGAGTCTTGCCAAATAAAGTAGTCCCCCTATCATTGATCTATACTCTGTATCATTTCTACCGTTTTGTATTTTGTCTATTTTTAGTCCCGTTTCCATTGGTGTATTAGTGTTTTTGAGTTCAGAGATTCCAAATTTTTTGATCATTTTTTCTATGTGTATATATTGCGAAATTGTTATTGTGTTCTTTTCAATGTCTCTTATTATTTCTAGGCCCACAAAAAATTTTGGATTATTCGTAATCGTGATTGTAAAATCTTTTTGTAATTCTTCATTTATTCTAGTAATGGCCGATTGTGAATTTGATGCTATTAATATATCATCTACATAACTCAAGAAATATGTTTTATCTTCATTATTTTTCATTATGTAGAAGCATCTGTCGCTTTTAGTTTTTTCGAATCCCATTTCCTTTACCTTAATGTCCAGTAAGTCATACCACGATTTGCTAGAAGTTTTTAATCCGTAAATTGATTTTTGTAGTTCGAGTACCTGATTTCTATTGATATTAATGCCTTCTGGTCTTTTAACAAAAATGGGTTTTATAATGGGTGAATTTAGATATGCTGTTTTAACATCATATTGTACCATTATTAATTTTTCTTTATTTACAATTGATAATAATAACCTTATAGTACCTATGGATGCTACAGGTCCGTGGGTTTCAGCAATGCCATATTCTGTTCGATCTTTAAAGCCACGTGCCACAAGTCTAGCTTTAGGTTTCGGGTTTCCAAATTCATCAAATTTTATTGTAAAGATCCATCTTGTATCTATCAATTTTTGCCGATCATAATCTATCACTTTCCATACCTTCAAGTCATCGAGAGAACTAAATTTGTCATTAATGGCCTTGGTCCATTCTTCTCTAAAGGGATTTGTTTCTATTTCCGAGAATGTTTTTGGGATATTATCTTCAATGTAAGCTTTATTGTATTTTACTTTTACGTTCATTACTATAGGGTTTATTATTCCCAAGTCATAATCATAATCAGCTGACTTTATTTTTAGAGGTTTTTCATTAATTAGCAATGATTTTATATTCTGGCTTTCATCTACTTTAACGTCGCATGATATATATGATTTTGTATTATATGGATCTCCAAGACAATACCCTGTGTTCGTGTAACCTATCATTATGTTTTTTTTTTTTAGCCCTGTGCGCTAATTTTGGGTCAATTTTATCTTTTGATTTTGATTTTGCCTTAGTGGCATTTTGCTTTCTTACTTCTATCGGTATATGTCTATAAGCCAGTGCACCAAAGACTTTTAAATTTTTTAAATTTGGTTTCCTTCCATAAAATAACTCGTACGGTGTTTTAAACCCTTCATTAGCTTTAGTGGGGGATCTATTAATCAAATAGGCTGCCGTAACAACAGCATAAGACCAGTACTTTATATCGAGATTAGCATCAATTAACATGGCCCTTACTCTCCTCATTAAAGTTTGATTTTGCCTTTTGGCAACACCATTCAATTCGGGAGAATATGGAACCACGTAATCCATTGTTATTCCTATTTCTCTACAATAATTTATTATTTTTGTATCCGTGTATTCTTTTGCATTATCGCATCTTATTGTCCCTATCGGGTATTCCGGAAATTTATTTTTCATAGACATTATGATATTTTTGAATTCGTTTGTTACTTGATTTTTATTTGCTATTGGCATGACAAATGTGTATTTCGAAAAATGGTCTATGAATGTTAAAATATATTTTTGATTGGCCACAGAGTGCGTAAATGGACCCATGATGTCTGATGATGTTAATTCTAATTTTCGGGTTGGTTTAGTTCTTATTCCTGTATGACCTAGTTTTGAATTATTGGCTATACAACATATTTGACAGTTTATGAAATCTTCATCTCTAAAATTAATGTTTTTGGGTATGCCAATTGCTAAATTTTTCAATTTTTGTAAATATCTGGCATTTAAATGTCCCAGTCTCCTGTGTATTATTAATTTTTTATTTATATTATTATTATTAATTTTGGGTTCATCCGTATTATTATTATTTTCATTGGATTCTGTTGTTATTTCTATTTCGTCACCCCCCTGAGATGATTGGGTATTAACATTTTCTTCAATAACCTCCATTTCTACCGTAAAATCATCCCATTCGTCATTAGTATCTTGGGTAACAGGGGCACATATTACATTTTTTTTATCCATATAATCTTCTTTATCTATTTTTTTTTTATATCATTGTTTTCGACATTATAGTATATGTAGAATATTCCCTCTTCTTTTTTGGCGGTAATAATGATTTCAGCTGTTTCAATAAAATATATATTCGCAATTTCTTTTTGTTGGTCAATATTGATTATGCCGGTATTTGTTATTTTAATAGCTGAGATAATATCCAAATTCAAATCCGGCACATAATGAACGTTGTTTAGTTCTATCAATGATTGAGTTTTTTTGGAATTTTCGATTTTAATGATCATTCTCCCAGTATGTGTGGCATATAAAAAAGTATTCCTTCCCGCACACTGTAATTTAATTGGGGTTACGAATTTTTTAACATCTATTAATTTATTGAGATCAGAAGTTAAATGTACTTCTGTGGCTCCATCAAGAATTGCTCTATTATTTAATATTTCGTAATTTTCATCGATATTTTTTTTATTATCATTAGTTAATTTATTAATTAACCATTCACCATTACCATTAAATCTTTTCACCATACAGGACATTTTTACCTGTTGGTCTGAACTGTCTTTCTTATTATTATTCGATGGATTTGTATTTACCTTTGGTGGATAATTTCCCTGACTATTGTTAGTAGTTTCATTGTTATTATTTCCTTGGGAATTATTATTCATACAATTTTGTGCTATGTGGCCAAATTGCCCACACTTATAACATTTAGGATTATTTTGGTTATTATTTCTTCCATTGCCTCTGTAATTATTTCCTCTGTAATTGGGGTTTCCTCTATAATTGTTTCCCCTAGAGTTATTATGACCATTATTATTATTATTCGTATTACTATTATTTTGGTTTTGTTCTGACGCATTACTATTATTATTTCCATTTTGACCGTTATTATTAAAACCATTTCTATTTCCATTTCTAAAGTTATTATAATTATTATTTTGGTTTCTGTAATTATTTCTACCACGATAATTATTATTATATCTGCCTCTGTAGTTATATCTATTATTATTTCCGTTACCATTATTATTCCTATAAGTATTATTCGATTGATTATTGCCATTATTATTCTGCTTCTTTAAGGTCTGGTCCCTATACTTTTGGTCTGAATCCTCTCTCAATATTCTCTTAAAATTATCCAAATTTTTTTCATTAGGAGGTAAATTTTCGTATTGTATTTTAGCAATCTGCTGCTCGTAACATAATGCCAATTGCAAATTCTCCAACTCTTCGGCTTCAGTAACTTCTTTCCCACTGTCTCTCACGTCTGTTACGAGTTCATCCCATTTCTTCAAAAAACCTTTCATATTGCCACCTGACTGAAACCTAAATTCTAACCATTTTGCCTTTGCCATATTGGCTGTAACTGAAGTTTTGGTCCCATAAATATTATCTAATTTTTTAAGCATTAATATTGCAGTATTACAATCTCGTATCTGTTTTGTTATATCGTTTGATACTCTTTCTAACACAAATGCTTTGGCATTATCCTGCATTTTACAGTAGTTGATCATATTTTTGTCTGGTCGAAAATTAAGATCGTCTATATTATCGATGTATAGTTTTAGAAATTCGTGTTCCCCAAAAATATCGTAATATCCGGCTCCCCTGATGGCTGAGATTATCATCCTACGCCAATCCAGGTAGAATTTTCCGTCAAATACTTTTCCAAGTGGGGCTTGTATGGGTTTAATTTCATTTGGGGATGCCATATTTTCTTCTGTTTTACGAAATCCTAATAGACTATTTTCTTTATTAATAACAGGTTTGTATTTCTTATTTTCGATTGTGTCTTTTTCAATTTTTTCACTTAAATTTTCTTCCTCACTATTTCCTTTCTTATCTGGTTTTCATAATTTATTCAATTAAAGAATCTTTTCATAAATTTCTCTTTCGATTTAGCAGAACTATAAATTCTGTTCGAAAAATAATTTACTGAAGATTCTGAAATTACAATATATTTCAAAGTACTGATTTCCTCTATTCTACCCGATATATCTATTACAAAGGACTCCAATATTATTTCACCCGTATAATATTTGACGTATGGTAAATTATAAATTTCAATTTTTAGATCAACTACTTTTTCTCCTTCAAACTTTTTCACTAATTCCTCTAAGTCTTCCTTTTTAATATTATATTCACCAATCTTACATTCAGACAAGTTTACTATTTGGGACATATAACTTTTAAATATATTTAATTACTTTGGCCTCACTTCAAATACAATTACAAAATACAAAAAATAATTAATTTCAACAAATATTACCTTTACAATGATTTTACTTTACAATTTCTGCTGCGCTGGCGAACGATTTATGTTTTTTATGCTGTTGACCTACGTACTTCCTGCCTAAATTTTGCTCTGGGTTGTCCGAAAAATTGGGTCTTCGATGTTGGATCTACGATGAGTCCTCGACGATGGGAGCAGGTTTCCTTCGGCTGTTCTCACGATCTCTTTGGCGGTCCCTCTAGATTTAGCGTTCGATGACTTCCAGTATTGGCCGTTATTGAGTCTGGAACTTCAGCTATTCTTCTTCAATTTAAATTTTGATTTTTCAAAATAAATTAAAATTCGAGTTGATTCTCGAAAAATACGATACTTTTTCGTGTATTACTCAATAAAAAAACATAAAAAATTTTACGCACAGCAGTAAATTAAATTTCAAAAAAAAAAAAAAATTATTTCATCGATTTAAATTTTCTAAGTCTCTCCTCAAAGTTCTACCGTAGCGATGGCTACCATGATGTGAGGTACGCAGAACGAGGATCGAAAGAACTTGAGACTTTCTTCTTTTAAGACATTTATTTCGCGACTAAAATATATTTCACAAACAAAAAAGTAAATGGTGAAGCAACAGCGATATACGATCGAAAGTAGTAGGGGAAACACTTCGTGACTAGAGTGTACATATGACATATATATAGAATGATATGATGATGATGATGAAGAATGAGATGAGGTGGGATTTCGTATCAACAGTTAGAGATACTTTAATGCAATGAACGGAAGTACAAATTATAAGTTTGAGGAAGATAAACGATCTCCCTCCATTACGAGATTACAGTTTGAGTGGGAAACGAGTTTCAGCGTTCTCGGGTAAACGGACGAAAAAAGTTGTGTTTGTTCGCACAACCTGAAAGTGTTAGTTTATGTTATCGAAAGTAGTAGCGCTAACGGTTAGTGAGCGAGTGTAGGTGGAGTGTAGAACAACAAAAACTTAGCACAAAGTCATATAACATTCCTACATTTGTGGAATCGCCCTTCTGGTGTAGGTCGGTGTAAGTTGGTGTAGTCCTATCAAACAGAGCTTATTTTTGTTCATATCTTCCAACTCAATTTTAAAATGTACGATTATAAATTGAAAATCAGCAATCCTATTGAACGGACATAAGAATGAATAAAATATGATCAGTTAAAAGCAGGTAAATGAGCAAGGGAGTTAAAATCTAATAACCCAGAAGCACACACAAAACATGACTAATGAAAGAATCCTAATTAATTTAACGGTCACCTAACAACACGATAACACTGAATCATTCTTTTCCCACTTTTTATCAAACAAACTAGAAAGAGATTATTCATATTAGTTTCTTGCTTTTTATTCCGTTTAGTCACGATCTCAGTTAAAGTCCAATACTTCATTTAGTTGAATAATTTTATATTGTTGTTATGTTGTTGAAGTTTGTGTAATAAAACAAATTCTTTTCCATGTTATATATTTTCGTTCGTTAATTCGTTTTCTTCAAAGTTCGTTCGAAAAACTGATTCCCATCCTTGGTCAAGAAAACTTAATCATCAGATAGGTCTGAGATTAAAGCTTTTCACTTCACAAATCAAAGAGAATTCATGTTGCTGAAACCTGATTAATTTAACAGCAAATTAAAGAGAATTTGTAGGTAAGTTATCTTTCATTCGTCACTGAATCCTGATTAATAACAATTTATATTCACAAACTGTTGATATATAAACCCGAATTTACGACTGTTGATCTTCAAAGTATTTTAGCCATAACTAAATTTATTTCAAACAAGAAAACATGGTTAAAAATATGTTCAATTTGAGAATTCTGATTTTTTAATATTGTAAAAAGTACAGTTTGATAAGGGAATTAACTTTTGAATGAAATGTACATTTCATTTGGTTGCCTTCAACATTTTATCAGTATGCGCAGTACATAATGTATATAGTCGAAGATTCACAAAAACTAAACCCTCGTGTGAGAATAATGACAAATTATATTATACTTTAACGGTTATTCTCATATAATATTTGTAGTGGTAACACTGACTCGAGGAAGACCAAAGCATAATCCCAAGTGGATTTTAAATACCTGATAATCCTTCGAAGGTATTGAAAACGAGAGAAGTAGTTCACTGAAAATGCGATGTCTGGTCACATTAATCTTGCAACATACAACAAATTTCCAATCAATGCCCTATATTCGGTATCATCCTTACCATTTGTGGGTTTATTTATTTTTACGCCTGTCTCCATAGGCGTTGATATGGGTTTTGCATCAGTCATCTTGAATTTTTGGAGCATCTTATCAATATACCTAAATTGCATTAAGGTGACTGTTTTTTGTATTATGTCATAGTTAATTTCAAAGCCTACAAAAAATTTTAGGTCAGGTTCCATTTTAACCGTGAAGTATGTCTTAAAAACTGATATTAAGTTATTTGTCCATTCATCATTATGGCTGAAAAGAAGTAAGTCATCTACATATACAATTAAAAAGGCCAGAGAGCATGTGCTATTTTACTTTACATATAAGCAATGATCAATTTTTGACTGGATGAAGCCAGCTTGAAATACCCTTGAGTTTAATAAATCATACCAACTTTTGGACGACATTTTGAGTCCACAAATAGATTTTATTAATTTTAGGCATTTGTTTTCGCCTAATTGGCAGCCTTTGAGTGATGTGATATAAATAGGGTATGCAATTTCTGAATTTAAAAAAGCTGTTTTGATATCAAATTGAAGTAGATTTAAACCATATTTATCGGCTACAGACAGTATCCAACTGATTAACCCTTTACTGGACTACTGGAGCGTATGTTTGAGATAACGAGTAATTTTGTTAGATTTTTAAAACCTCTGGCGACTAGTCTAGCCTTTGGTATATGTATACCCAAATTACTGGGTTTGTTGTGAAGCACCATTTTGTGTCAACATATCTAATGTTTTTTGGTTTTGGGACAATTTCCCAGACACCAGTTTCAGCTAAGGATTCTAACTTGTCTTGAATAGCACAGAGCCATTGGTCACAAAAAGGATTTACTTGTACCTCGTCAAAAGTTTGAGGGATGCAATCCTCAATGTAAAGGCTACTCCTGGTGTTAATTAGATTTAACAAAACTGGAGTTTCTTCAGGGTCATTTTCATATTCTATGACCAGATTATCTATTTGTATTATTATCTTTATTTAATTGTATTATGTTTTTGGTCTCATCGAACATAACATCACAAGTGACGTGTGATTTGTTATTTATTGGATCCCTTATGCATTAGCCTGTAGTTGTATATCCAACAAAAATGCCTTTTTCTGATCGCTGTGTTAATTTTGGATGTTCATTTTGAACTGATTTTCTTTTGTTTTTACTAGCCTGTTGCTGTCTTATCTCTATTGGGATGTGTCGGTGAACCATTGCTCCAAAGACTTTGAGGTTTGAAATGTCTGGTTTATGGCCATAAAACAATCCAAATGGTGTTAGATTATCTTTATTTGCCCTAGTTGGGCTTCTGTTTATGGTATAAACAGCTGCAACGACAGCTAGGGACCAGAAACTAAAATCCAAATTTGCATCAAAAAGCATAGTTCTAACACGGGATATAATTACTTGATTCTGTCTTTCAGCAGTCGCATTCAGTTTGGGGGAATATTATACCACAGGGTCCAATATTACACCGTTTTCATCACAAAAGGACTTGATTTGGGTGTCAAAATATTCACGGGCATTGTCATATTGCAAAGTTACAATTGGACAATCCGGAAATTTTGATTTTAATTTTAGATATAATTTTTTAAATTTGTGGAATACCATCGATTTCTTCTCTATTGGTACAACAAACGTGTACTTGGTCATATGATCCACAAAGATCAATACATACTTCTCATCAAAGATTCCTGGTGAGAATAGGCCCATTGTGTCCAATGAAACCTCCTCAAGTTTCCTATTTGGACATGTGCGAGTTCCATTGTGACCTAAATGCCTAGAATTGGCCTTCATACATGTTTCACATAGCTGGAACTTATCATCACGGAAGTTAATCCCAGAAGGAATTTCTCTTGATATCTTACTTAAAATTTTTTAATTTTTTCCAGATAAATGCCCTAAATGCCTATGCCATATTAATTTCTTATTTTTGATGGATTGTATCACTCGTTCATTTGAATCCTGCTCGTCACTATTTATTATGTTATCACTATAATTGTTATTTATTAATTGAGATCCTATATCATCATTGTTTCATTTTTAATCTGTCCTTCCCTTTTTTGATTTGTTATTTCATCGTTATTATTAATATTTTGTTTATTTATTCTGTTTTCTAATTTTTGTTTGTTTTTTTGTTCATTTTTTTTTATTTATTTTTTTATTATTATTAGGGTCATTTTTATTTTTGTCACTAATTCCAACTTCATTATCTTTCTCTACCTCCTCGTCTTCCTCAATCACTTCCTCTTCTATTTCAAAATCACTCCATTCATCTTGTGTTTTTATGTTAGGCATACAAGCCAGTTTATTCGAATTATTATTATAGGGGCATATTTTCTCTACTTTGATTGGTCATAAGAATTGTGAGATATTTCATCGTTGGTGATTTTGTAACTGACCACATAAACTCCTTTGATTTTAGGAGTGTTGAATAACACCTCATCAGTTCCACATACATATATATTTGATGCGGAAAAGTTTTGATCAATCCCTGAAGCTCTATTCTTGGTTATTTTGATGCCCGATAATAGGTCAATGTTTAACGAAGAAACGTAATGGACATTCTTGAGACAGATGACTGTTGTTTTCTATCTTGTTTTTTGACTCTTATATACATAGTGCCTATATAAGTTGCCACTAATAAGATATCTTGATTAGCACATTCTAATTCTAATAGTTTATTTAGCATTATAGGATTACATAGTTTAGAAAAATCTGAGATTACGTGTGCCACCATCTAACATAATGCGTTTATTCAGATGTACATAATCTAAAGGCAAATTCCTATTTTGATTCCTATTAGTTAATAGGTTTATTACATTGCTATCCTGTTTATTTAGACTTCTATCAGAATCCTTATTCCACAACATCATAGACAACTGAACTTCATTTTCCCTTTTATTTTTATTGTAATTATTATTGTTACTATTATTATTATGTCCGTATCTCGTTTTTTGTGTCGGACCATCAGCACTGTTATTATCATGGGTTTTCAATTCCTCTTTCTTTGATGGACAAATATTTGCCAAATGTCCTTTACCATGACATTTAAAACATGTGACTATTGTGACATCTAATTACCTGTAGCCTTCCCCTTCACGTCACCATCGAATGTATAATACTGTTACGATAGGGAACGGCTCTCAAACCTTAAGATTGTGATAATGATAAGATGAATGGGAAATACACCGATTCCCCAAATCTAAGAAAGACACGTTGATCGGCCACTATTTAACGATATGGTGACGTGTATAATTACGATATCAATCATCAGTGAACCAAATCTTATCTCTTTTGACTGTTCACATTTTTGGCCTAAGAGTGAACAGTCAGTCTCGTTTTAGACGTGATAGTTTTCCATTCGTCGTGAATACGAAATATTATTCACGACAAAATACATCTCTTTTATACGACATCAAGTCACCTTTTAAATTGTTTTCACCGATACTTTCGAATATGGACATCGATAGTAAACTTAAATAACTCGCGATATTATTCCTACGAATTTGAAGACGAATATCCACTCGAGATTTGATGGTTCACCGAACTTTGAGAACCATGAGGCGATGTGATGTATAACCTGCATGACCTGATATTAGTTACCATACTTGTAAGTAACCTTTTCGATTGTAATAAAACGTAAACTGTAATAATGGGTCGGCCAACTTATTTATTTCCAATTACGTAAATTCGCCCGACATACTTCGTAGGCCTCGGGAGCTATCGCTGGTAGGCTGGTGGTCTAACTGTTTGAGCTGGTTTGTTGTTTTGACTCTACGATCAATCGAGACTTATTGATATACTCCGAATCGTGATATCATTCCCTATACTCGGGATGTACGTTCATTTTCGGATGTCACACTATATTAACAGAATTTGGTAAAGGTTTACTATTTTCATTTGATTTACACTGTGTTTTGTTATAATTATTATTATTAGCAGGCATATTTGTGTATTGATTATTATTATGTCTTTCCCTGTTCTAGATTGTGATTTTAATTATTGTTATGTCTATTATAATTTCCACCGTGTTGATATCTAAAATTTTTATTATTATTATGTGGATAATTATAGTTTCTTTTATTATTATTATAATGTGGCATTTTCTCGTCATATAGCCTGTCAGACTTTTCTATTAACATTGCATGTAAAGTTTCTATTGTTTTTTGGTCCTGTTGTAGAGTATTAAATTCTAATCTTGTTATATCGTAATCCATATTTAAAGAAATTAACAATTGTTCAATCTCTTCCTGTTTTTCCAAAATTTTTCCACAATCCCTTATACATTGGGCGGATTGAGAAAAAAGATCCAAATATCTCCTCAAATTTCCCTTACTGTCAAATTTTCATTTTTGAAAGGCTTGCTTAGCATTAATATATGTTACTTGCATACAACTTCCGTATCGCTCATACAATGTTTTTAAAATTTGATTTACCATTCTGAGATCATTTATTTTTTCAATTAATTCATTATTTAAACCTTGATAAATAAGTGCTTTGCCTTTTTCTTGATTTCTAAAATAGGTCATACAAATTGCAAGATTAGCATTAGCAGCCTCAGGATTGACAAAATTTTCTAAATTTAAACATAAAAATAATATCTTTGTCTCATTGTCATATATAATATGATACAGACCTTCTGCATATAGCATAGAGATCATAGTACTTCTCCATGTATCATAGTTCTTCCATCAAAAACTTTTTTGGGATCGAATCTCGACATATTGAAATTTTATATCACAGAAATTTTAGGGAATCAATGGATGAATCCTACCCCAGAACATGAGAACTTATATTTAACAGGTAACACGGGCTCAACCACTTGATAATGCAATAAAATGGGCTCAACCACGCAATAGGGAATGCAAATTATTTAATTATTGTTAATCAATTTAATTTATGTCAATATATATTAATTCTAAGTTATAATATTACTCTCGATGAGCAATTCTCTCCACCATATCACGATGAATCTGCATGTGATACTTCAAAGATCGATAGCTTCGATGTTTTTTATTTCAAGTTAAAATAAAAATGTTCGAAAATTAAAATTCCAACTTCATCAAATTATAGCAATTTGCAAGTGGATCTGCAGTTGAAAGTATTCAGTGACCACAAAAAGGTATGTTACTGTTCAAAATGGAAAATATAAATTGTATGAGATCAAGTATTGTATTATTATTAACAAAAAAAAATATTCAGGTTAAATATTGTTACCATGAATTTATCTTGTCCTCGAAAATAGTTATTGTCAAAAGCATGCAAGCTTGCACAAGATAACTATTTCGATATTAAGACCAAGTAATATATTAAATTTTAACAAAGCAAAATTTTCCAAAAATGTTCAAGTTCAAACTAATGTTGAAGTTGATCATGAATATGGAAATTTTGGGTTAAGATATTGAAATTACACATGAAAAATGACATTTTGCGACACAAATTATGGAGAAACATAAAATGAATGAAGCACAAAATAAAATTAATTAATTATTTTATCACTTATCCTTTGGTTCACAGTAATCCTTAATCCGTTGACAAAGTCCAATCCATCCAAATCAGTGGGAACTTGACTCTTGACGCCACCAGGTCCAACAAAACGCAAATTTATCGATAAAGGAATGGAAAAATGCAATTCTCAATCACCAAATTAATGCAGAATGAAAATTATCCAACCATTTTTAATGTAGTTTGAAGGTTTTCCATAACATAGTATTGAGGTGAGTTATGATCTTTCGATGCAAAAGAAGTAAAAACAAACTGCCATTTTATAAAATGTTTTAATCACAACATAACTATGACAATGACTGACGAACGGAGGACAGTCTCCGTCGAGCAGTGGCGGAAAAACGTTAAGCCAGCGATCAGTGTCGCCACATACGAAAAATGGGAAAGATATGATTATTTCATATACAGTGTTAGTCTGAGTTCGGACTATGTGTTCGTGAGGGTGTGAGGGAATTGTATACCAACACCCCCCTGCGATTCAAAATGGACGAACAAACATATAGAGTATAAGTTTGATGTCGCATAATGTATATATAAAAATAAAATAAATAAAATAAGCAATAGCAGTCAAAATTATTAAACACATATAAAATATTTAAAAGTTGCTGAAAAAAAATGGTATAAATATAAGGTTGTCGTTGACTAGTTTATTAGTGTTGTACAATTAAAATGTGCAAATACATGTCAAATTGGTAGTTTATCTTATATATTGTGTTATTATTAACATAAGGTATGCATTTAACCTTTTACTTTTATGTCACGTCTTATAAACATAATGTGTAATATTAAATTATTCTAAACAATCGGTCGAAGAGATCAATTTCTCCTCATTGTCAGCTGTAAAGGAAAGTATTAATACATATATATAATTATGATTATTTATAGGGGTTTAAATAAATATACTATTGTGGGAATCAATTAAATTGTGTGGGGAATGCTGATGTCAGTAAGAGAGACAGAGCAGCGATGGGGAACCTATTGAATTGTGTGATGTGAATTGTGAGAACGAAATATGGACCACTTGGTTTACGATAGGCGCTAAAAGACCAACGCCCATCCGCAGTCCAAAACCAAATATCAAAAATTTTGCAGGGTTATTTGTTTCGTCAAACCTGACATCGCAAGTGACGTGCGATTTTTCCATTAATGGGTCCCTTATACAATACCCACTATTGGTATATCCTACAAAAATTCCTTTATCGGATCTTTGGGTTAACTTGGGATGTTCTGTGTTGGCACGTATTATTTTAACCCCAGTGGCTTGCTGTTGAGGACTTATATTGGGATGTACCTATGGGCAAGAGACCCAAAAACTCTCATGTTGGAAATGTCCGGCTTTATGCTGTAAAACATCTCATAGGGGGTTTTGTTATCTTTGTTTGCCATAGTTGGGCTCCTGTTTATGATATAAACAGCAGTCACAACAGCCAATGACCAAAATTTAAAATCTAGATTTGAATCAAACAGCATAGCCCTCGTCCTAGCCATAATTGTCTGATTCTGCCTTTTGGCAATTGCATTCAACTCCGGTGAATACGGAACAACTGGCTCAAGGTTTACACTGTTGTTCTTGCAGAATGATTTCATATTTGAATCCAATTCCCTAGCGTTATCGCATCTTAGGGTAGCTATGGGGTGATCCGGGAATTTTGACTTTAGTTTTAAATATAATTTTTTAAATTCTTCGTAAACCATGGATTTTTTCTCAATAGTAGAGAAGAAGGTATATTTTGTGGCATGGTCCACAAAGATTAAAACATATTTTTCACCATATATGCCTGGTGAGAAGGGGCCCATTGTGTCTGACAAAACAAGCTCAAGTTTCCTTTCCGGTTGTGTGCGAGTTCCATTGTGTCCTAGTCTTCTTGAGTTGGCTTTTACACATACCTCACAAAGACTGAACTCGTCATCATGAAAAGTAATTCCGGCTGGAATACCTCTCGAGACCTTTGTCAAGAACTTTAAATTCTTCCCTGACAGGTGTCCTAATCTCCTATCCCATATTAATTTTTTGTCTATCTTTGTATTCTCTGTGCTTTCGTTAAGCTGCTGTGTGTCACTTGTTGTGTTATTGATTTCTGTTATATTATTATTATTTATGTTAACTCCTATATCCTCATTCATTTCGTTTCTTTCATCATTCGTTTCACTTTGTTGTGTGTTATTATTATTTATATCATTAGAGATTATTATATCTTCGTGTTGTGTATTATTATTTTGTATTTTATTTGTGTGATTATTACTCTCTTCATTCTCTTCATTCTCCTCCTTACTCTCCTCCATTATTTCTTCTTCTATCTCATATTCCATCCATTCATCTTGGGAATTTATGTTAGCCATACATGCTAATTTATTTGAGTTATTATTATATGGGCATATTTTGTTTAATTCATCTTGAGGTTCTATAATATTAACGGCGGACTCTGGTACAATTTCGTACTTAACCATGTACACGCCTCTTATTTTTGGGGCTGAAAATATTACTTCGTCCGTACCTTGGACGTATATATGCGGTGCAGAGAAATTTTGGTCAATGCCAAGCACTCTATTTTCTGTGATTTTAATCCTTAACAAAAGATCAATATTCAAAGATGGCATGTAATGTACCTTTTTAAATCTTATAATGGTTTGCTTTCTTTCTGAGTTTTCCACCCTGATGAACATAGTACCTATGTGTGTTGCAATCAATAATGTATCTTGAATTGCACACTCTAATTCGATTGGTTTCTCCAACATTATCGGGTTGGATAATTTTGACAAGTCTGAGATTACATGAGCGACAGCTCCACCATCTAACATTATTCTATTAGTTAATGGGACATAGTCCAAATCTGGTTCCCTTTCTATGTCCTTAGATGTGATTAAGTTTATTAATTTATTATCGTATTTACTTACTTTCGATTCAAAGTCTTTATATCTTAACATCATAGACCATTGAACGTCGTTTTCTTTTTTATTATTATTGTTATTGTGGGTGTGTGTATGTGTTAATACACGACACCACACAAACACCAATGCAGGTCAGTTGCATGTACGCTGAAGAGTGTGTGTGGGCCAAGCCCAGGAAACAAGTTTAGCTGCACAGATGAAATCTACAGCCGTGAGCGCAAAAACAGAGTTTGTGGGTTTTACCCCACTGGCCTGCTAGGTGGTTGACGAGTGTGTAGTACACACTCGTTCATTAACGACCACCCGCCGCCACACCACTCTCCTCCTAGTAAGTTTCCGGAGAAACTTAAAGTGACCTGTGACACCAGTCAAGTGTGACGCGGCATTCACTACTACGCTCACGGATGTCGTTCACGTAGTAGGATCACCAGGTCCCTTTGATTTGGGCTTACCAAAGTTTTCAGGGAGAGTGGGATGAGAAGGGCGTGTACAGGGCGCTCGAGGCTGGGGAGTGGGACGCACTCGAGTTTGTGATCTCTTGAGCAGAGTCTGGGGTTGAGACGTGGGAATGCTCATGAGGGGCAGTGGGTAAGTTATAGGCGGCGCCATTAAAGGCGGGATAACCAGGGGCTGAGGGTATACCGGTGCCAAGAGTTGTAGATGCGGGGGAATGGGAATTCCAGGGGATGGCATTACAACTTGGGGAAATGGCATCGGTGTTGTCGCTAGGGCAAGTGCTGCAAGCACAGCGGCGGTAAGTTGCTCCCACAGCTGCAGTGTTTGATTCTACAACACAGGAGGAACCACCGGTTGCAGTACAGGGGGCTGTACCACAGATGGGGCAGGCTCCTGTGTGCAAGCCTGAGATGGAGCGGGAGTTTGGGTCTGGGATTTGCCTCGTCTTTTGTCCCATTTAAGTTCCATATAGGAGTGGCTGCGAGTGCAAGCTTCACACCAGGAGCGGCCACCTGCCTTACAGCATAAACAGGGACGCTTCTCTGGTTTGCCATCAGCTGGGGGACTCTTCGTACAAGCAGTGGACGGCTGAGGCTCGGGGACATTTTCCAGCGAAGGTGTTGCCGTTAAGTCGATAACGGGCGAGTTATCGACGGCAGCATTTTCTGTCAGTTCGACCTCTTCACATACTGGCGAGAGTATGCATGGAGGGACCAATGTGGGGGTTGGGGGAGATGGACGGTTGAGGACGGAGTAGGGTCGACGTCCATCATTGTCTCTTCCTCAGCAGTCGGTTTGACCCAATGGCGAAGTAGAGGCAACTTGCCTTATAGGGCCAATGATGCTTTTGGCGTGGCTACTGGTGCCTCCGAGACATTGGAAGTCCACGGTTGGGGGGACCGCTTTGTTGCTGCAGACGGACATTTAAAACCGCTGGTACGCAATGTGGCAGTTGCTTTTACTCGGCGCTTCTGAAGAGGAAGCGGTTCAATCTGCTTGACCATCTTGAGCGGCGGGAATTCTCCAGAGGGGATGCCCATCGAGGAAGACGGTTGAGGACCAGGCAAAGGTCCCTTAGATTGAACGCGCTGTATGACTTCGGCGTATGTACTGGTGTAAATCCGCGCATTGCCTAATTGTACAGCAGCCCGAGAATACGAGTACGCAGTCTTCCTGGGCAGGGGCACAAAGACCCGAGAATGAGAGCTATGGACAAGGCCGTGCTGTACAATCTCAGAGCCCTGAGCCTCCACTCCAGGAGAGCTGGTACTGTCAGAGGGGTGCACCTTGACCCCTGGCAGCAGACTCCACCCTCTGCCTCAGTGTCAATCGCCTTTGCAGTACTCGCAAAGGAGTACAACTTGCACCCTCTTGTGCAGGTCCGACTGAGGTAGGTGTCATAGATGACGCCGATACTTGACCGGATGTAGAGGATACAGGCGATGTCTGTCTCACTGGAGGAGAGGTGGCAGTAGCTGTGGAGGAGGGAGATGGGACAACGTCAGCGGGTGACATCGGGGGAAAGAAGGAGGGAGAGGTGGAGCGATGGTTGTATACACGAGGAGACGATGGAGCATCGCCGTTACCACCCTCTGTTGGTGGGGGTGTAGCCCTTAAAAGGGCTGTTTCTTCATCGTCCAAAATCTCAAACATGCTGGGGGAAAGAGACTCTTGAGAAATTTCACCAGTCTATTACACTCCGTGAAATATAGTTAAAAGCGCCTGATGAGCAGCATTTGATGAAGAGTATATAACTGCTTGATGCGTCAAGAGAAGAGTGAGTTTCTAAAACACAAATTTTACTTGTTTTCTTGACCGTAACCGCCGTTTATTTTCGTCTCGTAAACACGAACAAAGGTGCGGTTGCGTCAGCTGTTGTTGCACATTAATATTACAAGTTCAACTGTCGGTCCCAAAGAATCATTGATGGAAGTTGAGTCATCTGAGTCGGCTTCTATATCTGTGTAGACATAGGCCAACTTTAGGTGATTAATTGATATGCGTGTATGTAGTCCTTTTATGTCAATCTCAAACCATTTATCCGTACAATTGAGGACTTTGTATGGGCCAGAGTATGGTGGGTCTTGTGCCTTACAAGGTGTATCAACGCGTAGCCATACGTTTTGGGCTGTTTTCAGATCAGCTGGAACGTGTGAGGGAGAATCACCATGGTTGCTTGTGAGTTGGGTGAACGCATTCGCACTTTCACAAATAATGAGGATGTCATTAATATACGCGTAAGCGTAGTCGATGTCTCGCAACAATCCATCAATGTACTGTTGGAAGGTTTGGGTGGCGTTTCCAAGTCCGAAGGGCATATAGGGAAATTTGTAGAGACCAAAGGGGGTTATTACGACTGTTTTGAGGATGTGTTCTTTGGTCATCAGGACTTGGTTAAACGCCTACACGAGATATAATTTGGTGAATAATTTGGCACCAGCTAGTCTGGCGTGGAAATCCATAATATTTGGGACAGGGTAATTGTCGGGGATAGTTTGTGCGTTGAGTGCTCTGTAGTCACCAAGCATGCGCCATGTTTTGTCGGGCTTCATGTGCATATGCAAGGGGGATGACCAGGCACTTTTGGAGGGTCGGCAGTCACCATGTTCGAGCATGGTTTGGAAGGAAAGGCGGGCTGCCTTTAACTTCTCAGGATGTAGATGACGGGCACAGCAAAACACTGGTTGACCTACAGTTTCGATATTGTGGGTGACTTCGGTAGGGGAAATCCTCGAGCGTAAGTCCTCTTTACCAGTTATGCCGGAAAATTTGTCGAGGATTTTTTGGAATCGACTATTTGAGTGGGCAATGGTCAGGTAAATTTCTGGGGGATAGTCGATAGGGCGAGGTTTACCTACTACAGCAAGTCCAGTGGTCTTATCAAGGAGGTGCCGTTTGCTGACATTGGGAAGCAGTTGGTAGTGGCTGAGGAAGTTTGCTCTGATGATGGGATCAGCGATATTGGCGATGATAAAGGCCCAATTAAATTTGCGTCGAAGGCCAAAATCTACCTGCACCAGCTTAACTCCGTAAGTACTAATTAGAGTTTGGTTCGCAGCATAGATTTGAAGCTTAGTGTTGCATTTCCGGTCTTCAGCGGTTGGAGGTATAGACGATATCTCTGTGCCAGTGTCAACCAGGAAGTGATGCTCACTAAGCAGATCTACAAATAGACGGACTGAGGTGAAAACAAGTGGGAGTGCCATCTTGACTGACTTGTTTACTCGTTTCCCAAACACGTAGGGGATTTGGAATTGCGGCGGTTGCAATTTTGGGGGTTTGTCCCACCATGAACACAGAGGGTCAGAACAGTTGCGCAATTTCCTCCCAAACTGTTGTTGATACCAACAGTAGCCATCGCGTGAATGGGAGGGAGAGCGGGTATTCACCGGTCTCTTACCATCGATGACTTGTAGCATGGTCCGTGGTTTCGAATGACCGGAGCTAGAGTCACGAGAGCGCAATCTGTCTCTGGACCTAGCATCGCGTGAACGCAAACGCCTATGTTTGGGGAATGGGGTGGGCTTTTTAGGGGGGGTTGACAGAACTCACCTGTTTTCCAGCCAAGAGCTGTTGAAGAAGCTGGGTAATGGTAGCTAACTCCAAAGAATTAGCCGTAGGTGCTGTTGACTGGGATGCCGTGGGAGTTGCAATAGCGGAGATGGTGCTAGTGGCAGAGGATGTCGACAGAAAGGTTTGCTTGAGAGCTATTGCCTCGTCAGCCTCGAGTGCTGCCTGTTGAGAGGTTGTGGGCTTGGTCATGGCCAATGTCTGTCGGATATTGACCAGGAGAGATTGGAATAGAAGGTTGAGGAAGACATCGTCGTTGACTCTTCCTTCGTTTAGGGTGACGAGGCGGCGACTGTATGCCAAAGGCATCACAGAAGGTAGACAATGGGTGTTTTCCAGCAAGGTTCTACTTCGGGTGTAGGAGGAAGGGGAAAATTCCTACTGGATTTGGTTGCGGAGGTTTGACCAAGTATGCAGCGAGTTGTTGGAAATGTATAGTAATTCTGACAAAGCATTGGCTACCTGGGTCGGCAAGTGGCCAGAGATTGCCAGGTAGAACTGAGACTCGCTGGTATTGCCGCTGGCGCAAGTAAGATTCTCAATCTGCTGCAGCCAGAGACGCACATTCTCGGCGTTAAAGGGAGGAAGGCCTGTGAGTAACCAGGGAGGATGGGCTTGTAAGGGTGGCGAGGTGGTGCAGCCAATCGCGGCAGAATTTGCTTCCTGCCAGTGCGATTGCCGATCAAAGATGGGTGACAACCTCAGCGTGGAGCTGTCAACCAGCTGGTGCTGGTTGACTGGAAGCTCCTCACCCAGGAGGTAACTGTCGAGAAATGGGCCAAAGTTTACAAGTGTGGAGGACTGCGGGATTGCCAAGTTTGTCGGTACATTTGACAAACGCATACTGGTATGCGGCGTTGAGTGGACAGCTGTCAAGGGGTTTGGCTGATTCTCCAACCTCCTGGAAGGATTGCTGACTGTGGCCTTCGCAGGTGTCAGCGGGAGAACCAGGTCATTGAGGGACGACGGGGTTAGTTTGGAGGCCATGGTGGTAGTTGAAAGGAGAGGCTAAGTTTTCACTTTCCTCGTCAACAGCTGATTGCCGACTGTTTGGTTCTCTTTGGGATGGCTGGTTGGTACTTGCGTACAGACGTCGAGCCTGGGAAGAGGAGAGGGAAAAATGAAAAAATAGGGAAATGGAAAGGGAAGGAGAAGGAGAACCTTCTCTGTCAGCTGTCAAATGCCGACTGATTTTTGTAGACGTTTGTCGGTACTAAAGTATCAACAAGCAACGAGGGAAAGGGTAGGAGAAGGAGAACCTTCTCCATCAGCTGACAAGAGCTGACTGACTTACTTCTTCAATTGTTGGCAGGTATGCCAACATTTGAAGAAGGGGTGTGGTTTGGGAAATCAGCTGTTGAAAGCCGATTGGTTGTTTGTTTCCAAGCTGTTGGAAGCAGTGGGGAGGGAGGTGACGGTTCCTTCCCCTGTTGACAGTGAAACGTCAACAACAAAAATACAATACTTACATCGGGGTCACCACTTGTGGGTGTGTGTATGTCTTAATACACGACACCACACAATCACCAATGCAGGTTGGTTGCGTGTACGCTGAAAAGTGTGTGCGGGCCGAGCCCAGTAAACAAGTTTAGCTGCACAGATGAAATATACAGCCATGAGCGCAAAAACAGAGTTTGTGGGTTTTACCCCACTGGCCTGCTAGGTGGTCGACGAGTGTGTAGTACACACTTGTTTGTCAACGACCACCCGTCACCACAGTTATTATTTCGTCCATATCTTGTATTTTGTGCAGGACCATCTAATTTATCTTGGGGTTTAATACCCTCTTTATTTGATGGACATACCTTTGCAATGTGTCCTTTGCCATGACACTTAAAGCATACTAGAATATTCGAACTTGGCAAAGTATTTTGATTTTGGTTGTTATTATATTTTTTATTTTCATATTTATTATTATTATTCTGAGACATCTCTAATTGTTGATTATTATTATATGTCATTTTCCCCTGATCTATATTCTGACTATAGTTATATCTATTGTAATTTCCTCCATATTGAAATCTTTGGCTTTTATTATTTTGGCTGAAATTACAAAATTTATTATTATTATATCTTGACTTTTTCTCGTCATATAACCTATCTGATCTTTCAATTAGCATGGCATGGAGTGTTTCTATCGTTTTCTGGTCCTGACTTAATGTATTAAACTCCAGCCTTGCCATGTTGTAATCCATATTCAATGATATTAGTAATTGTTCTATCTCTTCCTGTTTATCAAGAGGTTTTCCACAGTCCCTTATTTTTTGTGCAGATTGTGAAAAAACATCCAAATAACTACGCATATTGCCATCGCTATTGAATTTTAATTTTTGGAGGGCTAGTTTTGCGTTAATATGTCACTTGAGTGCAACTCTTGTACCTTTCATCTAATACTTTTAAAATTTGGTTTATGGTTCTCAGGTCTTTTACATGTTCAATCAATTCATTGTTTAGTCCCTGATATATTAAAGCTTTTCCCTTTTCTTGATTTCAAATGTAAGTCATCTGATTCGCTGGACTGGCATTTCCAGGATCGGGGTTTAGAAATACGTTTAGATCCAGCCCCAAAAACAGCACTTTGGTTTTGACATCGTACATTATAGGATATAATCCTTCTGCATATAATGTCGAAACCATCCTGGTTCTACAGGTGTCATAGTTCCTACCATCGAAAACCTTTTTTGTGTCAAAACGTGACATTGTCTTTAATTAAATTTTGTTTATCAATTTAGGAGTATAGACCCTACCTCAGAGACAAGAGAACTTAAAATTAGAGGGTAACACGGTCTCAACCACACGTTAATGCAATACACAGTCTCAACTGCTCGATAGGGAATGCAAATAAAAAATTTAATAAATAATACTCAATGATCAATTAATATTCTAAAATTATTTCTTACAAATTACTTTCCGCTGACGATGATTGATTTCTTCGCCGTTGTTTCTGATGTATGATCGATTAATTTAGGTCAAATTCTATCGCTCAAATTATTCAAAGTCGGTCAACTGATCTTTGAGATGATGTTCCAGAATGAAAATATTCTGTCGAACATATTAAAACATAAATTAAATGTCAAGTCAAAATTATTTATCGAAAATTATAAAGAGAATTTGAAAAGAAAAATTATTATCTGTTAACCTTCAACTATTGAAGGCAACTTCATTGTATACCAGCATGAAAAAGTTTGTCACATAGATTAATGATTTTGCAAGAAGATTTTCTATTGTTGAATTCAATGCAATGAACTCAACAAAAAGTTTCTTGTTCTTGCAGTATTGAATTCATATGATAAAATTCGAAAGGATAACTCAAACAACCTTTCAAGTTTCGACTTTGTATGAATTTTGACCGAGATTTTTCATGAAAATATGCCAAAGTATGAGCTGATTTTATGAGTTTTCAAATTTTTCAATTAAGTTTTGGGCAAAAAACACACAAAATAACGATTAATTAATCTAAATTTTAACTTATCTTTCATATTTTCTTCGTCTGCTGGCATTTTTCTACGATGTTTTTCTTCTTTTCTTCATCCGTTGGACTTTGACTTCGATGACTGGAACCAAAATGACTCGACTTTTCAATTTTCTTGTCCTCAGCTTTCTCTGGAACACAGTAAAACCACTGCCAATTGCTTTTGACTCGATATGCTGGCTTACCAAACCACAGGATTTCTCAAATGTAATTTGCTTTCTCCAACTTCTCGACTTTTATTATTTCATCAGCGCTCAATAATTTAATTCCGATTTCTTTGATTTTTACAATTTTACTTTGAATTTATTCACTTCAAACTTTTTAATTTTTCAAATTTGCATTTTTACTTTTACAAAGACGAACTTTACTTTCACGTATTTCTATCTTCCTACCACTTTGTGCAGAGGTAATTTACGGCACTAAGCCCTTTCACTTTGCGTGAACTAAAATAACTTTTAATTAATTACACAATTAACACATTTCAACTACGTTTACTACTTTGCAATCTTCTGCTCTGCTTACCATATTGAGGTGAGTTATGATCTTTTGATGCAGAAGAAGTAAAAACAAACTGCCATTTTATAAAATGTTTTAACACAACATAACTATGACAAGGACTGACAAATGGAGAACAGTCTCCATCGAGCAGTGGAGGAAAAAACGTTAAGCCGGCAATCAGTGTGGCCACATATGAAAAATGGGAAAGTTATGATTATGTCATATACATTGTTGGTCTGAGTTTGGACTATGTGTTTGTGAGGGAGTGAGGGAATCATATCCCAACACATAGATCAGATTCAAAGTTGATTCTCTTCTTTCAAATCCTTGATCTTGTACTCATTGTCAGTGACTACAATTTCATTGCCGTATGCATTTATTTTACCTTTGATTATTGAACAGAGAAAAGCTCATAAGATTATATTATTTTAAATTCACTTTAAATCTGGTACATCACCCGTTTGAATTTCAATGGCACTTAGCCTTTCACTTTTTTCGTTAAAAAAAATAAAAAAATTAAATGGGACACAGCCCTTCACTTTATGTGAATAAATAAATTAAAGATTATTGAATTTTGGTACACATCACTAATAAAAAACACACTTTTCAATTCTGCACACTGCTAACATGTTGAAGATTGATTGAAGATCATATAGAAAAGAAACGCAAAAAATGAACCATCATGAGTGTATTTTGATAATGTACAAAAATGTCAGCGGCAAACTAAAAGTTTGTTGAGCTAAATATTTTCCCAGCTGGGAATCAATGCAGCCAAATGGCAAAGTAGAAAAACATATTATATATTTTATTTACAGTTTGTGTAAAGTCGGATACGAATAAAGTCATATCATGAGGTTATGTGGGATAATCTCCCAACAGTATTTACCATTTTGAATTCAATTTCTTTATCTTCGACTGATTGGGTTATGGCATAACATTTTATCATGAGAGCTCTTACTCTTTTTTGGGCTCCTCCAGACATGATTTTTAGTGCCGAAATGTTATCCTCAAATATTCTTATAGGTTCTGTTTCCTGGAATATTTCTTTTTACAATAAAAATATTACTTGTATGTCATCTAATGCATCAAAAACTGCAATGATTTCTGCTGCAGTTGAACTTGTAGCGACAATTGTTTGTTGTCTTACATTCCAATTTGGTAAATCTCCATTTAAGTAAATTAGAAAATCCGATATAGATTTTCCCAAATTTAAATTTGAAATTTTGATGTCGTGATCTTTTACATCTGGCACATACGAAGCATCAACAAATGAGTGTATTCCTTTGCTGTCAGATGTAAATTTTAAGGAGTAATCTTTTGTAGTATTAATGTATTTAAATATCCTTCTGACATGATTTTTTAGTTTTTGATTGGATTTAGTTTGAAACCTTGAAAAGAAATTTACAGCAAATGATATACCTGGCCTTGTTATTCTAGCTCTGTATAATAAGGCACCTATCATGGAAAGATATTCCGGGTACTGATGTTTTATTAACATGTGACGTCAGTACAGGTAAGAATAGGCCATTTCTACTGGTAAAATATCGCAAGTTGGCTTTCAATAGTGTACATAACCTGTCACATGCTGGGCCAAAATGTAGTGCTAATTTAATTTCGACAAAGTTTGTATGGCCACGAATGAAGTCTCACTGTAACAAATGGGCTCGCAGTTGCCTGAATTGTCAAGAATCCAAAGTAGGAAGACACAGTTGTTTGCCCCTCAAATCCTTCAAACAAACAGAGCAGTTTAAAACAGTACACATGGACTTGGTAGGCCCATTGCCACCATCTCAAGGACACAGATACCTGTTAACGATAATAGACAGGGCAACACGATGGCCAGAAGCAATTCCTCTCCATGAGACAATTACTCCAACTGTAGCTGCCAGGTTATACGACACCTGGATTGCGAGGTATGGCGTACCCAAAACCATAATTAAGGACAAAGGTCGCCATTTTGAGAGCTCTCTTCCAAGAGCTATCAAATAAGCTTGGTGTTCAACACAGTCATACCACAGCTTACCATCCTCAAGCCAATGGCAAAATTGAAAGATGGCATAGAGCACTTAAAGCCTCTATCATTTTCCATGATACAAAGAGATGGGTAGAAGTACTTCCTACTATCCTCTTAGGCCTTCAATGTGCCCTACAAATGGATACAGGTCATTCTGCAGAGCAACTAGCATTTGGCAAAGAGCTATGCCTCCCAGCCTACTTTGTCACAAAATCGAACTACATTACCCCCAAGATCATGGTGCAAAATATACAAAACAACATCAACAAATTTCTTAAACAGGCAGCTCGTCATGGCCAGCCAAAGATTTATGTCTCAAAACATTTGGCCAATATATCACATGTATTTGTTAGAGATGTGAAAATAAGATCTGTGCTGGAGAAACCATACGCCGGTCCTTACAAAGTAGTATCAGGAGATGAAAAGAACTTTGTGATACTCATTGCAGGCAAAACTCGAACAATTTCAATTGACAGATTGAAGCCTGCATACATGGTAAGCGACGATAAGAGAATAAAGATATTACAAAGGAATAACACAGAAAATATCCAGACAGATTCACAGACAAACACAGAAGAATCTGTCGAAAAAAGTGAAATAACAAAATCACAACCATTGGAAACACGAAAAACAAAAATAAAAAAGTCTGTGAAATTTTTGGACGATGTCACCACATAAACATTCGATCTGGAGGCCCCCATATGCCCACGAAAAAGAGGCAGGCCCTTAGGCAGTAAAAAATGCAAAAATTCCCACCCTTATTGTAAGTCTGAGAGGTTAATGCAAAGCAAATAAAGATTGACTCTCGAAGAAGTAATATTAGGTGCGTAAAAATAAACCCGCTCAAAAATAGGCGACGAAAATTGGAATTCCGTGAGACAAAAGAAACTCCGGAGATAAGCAAACGTAGGAATGCCAACAAAAAGAAAACGACAGGAATAAACAAATCTGCGTGCTATATGGAAATAAACATCGCAACGTGCGTTTATTGTCAAAACAAAGATATTCTCAACGTTGTGACACCACAAACGGAGATTCCTTTGTAATAAAAATTTGAAAAATATATTCGGAGTTTATTTCAGGCATAACTTTACTTAAACCGATCAGAACTTAACTGGAAAACTTGCATACGGCCGAGAATTTTAAGCGCTATCCCCTCTATGACTTGATAAGAAGATATGAAAAAGTAAAAATGAAATTGTAATGGTAAATCAAAAAATGCAGTAAATTCACCTGTTTTAAAACTGTCTAACAGCTTGGACGTGTTTTTCTAAAACGATATTTTTGGCTCTCTGTTTTCCTGTAACCCTGTTCCAATGTCGCTACCAACCCAAATCTTCCTCAACACAATCAAGAACCAAAAGGTTCTGGAAGTTGCTAAGAACACTCGGCAAATTCTGGAACAGAAGACGGAACTTGATAGAATTGATTAGGAAATCTTGATGGACACAGCTCCTGCCGTAGAGAATGTTCTCTTGGAGATGACCGCTCCCCTTCCTCCCATCATCTCTCCTCCCCAGTTCCCACTGAAACTGACTCCGATGACAGAACCCCCAAAGCTGGAGCCAAAACCAACAGAGACTTGTGAGCCGATGTAGTTTCTGTTCACAGTGGAGAGGGCAGCCAATGAAAAGGCGAAGATGGCTGCCTTGGCATTAGGGAATTCAAACTCCCTGATGCTAAGACAGCCTCAGTTTAGACATCCACTGCCCCCCAGTCCCACCATCACCCCTATGCCTACCCCAAAAACTGACCACCAAGGTGTAGGGGAGAAGGAAGCCGCACAAACTACCAGGCCCAGATAGACGCTCGCAAGCAATCTTACGAATGCATCGGGGCTGTTAGGAAGCAAGCTGGCAAAATGGGAGGCCGACCAGAAACGGTCTTAAACTTGCATGTCCCCCAGGCCTGCGCATTTTGATCATTTTTGCAGCACAAAAACTGGGGGGAGTGGCTGTGGGGACTCAGCCGTATGAGGGATAGTGGCCTGGACCCCTCAATGATAGTCGCTATCCCAAAGGGCTGGCAAATATTTGTCCTTGTGACGTTAAACACACAAAATACGTTTGATCGTAATAACCTGTAAGTACATGCAGGTAATGTACCAGTACAAAATTGTGACACAATAGAATGATGTCACAATCCATACACAAACTGGCCAACCATCTCTTATCTTGATAGGGGATGATGTTATCGGGCCATTCTCACCAACGTACGTATTTCCTTGTGTACGTGTGTTTGTGTGTGTGTAAATTAGCTGTATATAAACCTCCCAAACTGGCTCTAAAATCGCCAGTGTTTGCCTTGGTTTTGGCTTACCCATACTTATGTATGAAGTGGCTGAACACCCTTAAATTCTGTTGAATTTACCTTCTGGTGAGAATACTTTCTCACACCAAGTATTCCACATACGTATTACCAAATTAGTTTTTATTTTCGTGTTTCGTCTTTGTCGCAGCTTTTCACGTTGAAATCAAAGTTTTCCAGCGATGTAAAGTGAAGTTCCACGTTGAATTTAGCACATGTTGAGCCCAGAAGATTAAAGCTGAAGCAGTTTGAAGACTCTTATAGTTTCAGCAATCACTAAAACGTTGAATTTTCATTTTCGGTTGTTGGATATTTTTATATTTCAACTTCATCGTTTGTAGATGTTCAATTTCAGTAGCCTAAGTCGGGATTGTACATAAAAAATAAAAGATTAAAATTTTGCTGACTTAATTGGCGTTATACAACTTGTTTTTAATTTCTCGCCACTTTGATCACCAGTGGAATTGTTCAAGTTCCAGTTTCTAGACCAAGTTGAACTGTTCAAATAATTGACGTTCCAAAATTCAAAATTAGCAATTGCCAAATCATTCAAATCCCTGCCAAATATTTGTGAATAAAAAATATTCAACACTTGAAAAAAAATTGACTAAGTTAACTTTGGAAAAAAAATGACAAGAAAAAACCACATTCTGCTAACATGTGAGGATAATATTAAACCAAGGATTGTGTTTTCAAGTGAATTAACAAACGAGTTTACAGCAACAATATTTAATAGACTATTAAACAACAGTCAAAAATACAGTCGGCGTTGTGGGTAGAGAAACGACAAATTCCCCACTATGATGTAACAGTGTGTGCAAGAATAAGATTACAAAAGTTATGTATTAAGAGTTCAGTGTTGCCAGGTAGTGTGTGAGATGTATGAGAGTTACATGGACTCCATCCAACAAATTCACCTACAAATATTAAAATGGAATAAATGACACTATTTAATTTTAAAAACACTTTCATTTTCTAAAATGACAATGCAAATCCCTCCAAATTATTTAATCAATTGACATATGATATTTGATAAATCCTGAAAAATGGAACTTTTGAATGAAATGTACGCCTTCATGGTGTCTCCATATAAGCCAATGTTAATTTTATCAGTCTGCGCAGTTCATTATGTATTTGGTCGAAGGTAGTTACGGAAGTTGCAATTTTGAATCTCAAACTACAACAATCGATATATCAAACAAAATTAATTATTAAATTTGTCAATTCCGCCTATAAATTAGTGGTGCCAAATATTGTGAAAAAAGGTATCGATAGTATCGATACTTTCAATACTTTTTTCAGGATATAATTCAGTTAGTTTGAAATATAAAATATTATCACGATTAGGTATTGTTTGAGTATTTTACTAATTTTTTATTGTAACAAGTCGTGATTTTTATTAAAGAATAATAGCTCTTTAACATGTTTTGGTGTGAGGCGGTTCCTGAGTTTATTCAACGTATACTCGCTGCTGAGAATGTCTTCTGGAATCGGGTGGAAGCGGCTGGTATTCTAAGGTATTCCAAAGCCAACGTTTTAACTCGGGAAAAGTTGTATATTTTGACCAAAAGTCTATGATATTGGTTTCAAAAGTGGCATGTCTGGCACCCAGGTATTTGTTGAATAAGACAATGGTTTCAGATCGGGAATTTGTCACTTGAGGCGGTTTAATATTAGGATTTGTTTTAACTCCAAAAAAAACATGACGCAATAAACCTAACTAAAAAAACAGGGAAAACTCAAAATTAACTCAACAGAGCATTTTATGTATCACTTTATTTAGAATTTTTATCACTTTTTTCCACATTAGTTACCAGTATTTGCAAGTATCGAAAGTATCAAAAGTATCAAAAATAAGTATCGATATTATTGATACCCGACAAGTATCGATACTATCGATAGTATCAATTGAATTTGGCACTACTGTAGTGAGATCAATAATAAAGAGAGCGTGGTTGTGTTCGCACTCGTCGCCATTTACCATATGACATTGTTCGTAATTCTCTCTAACAAACTTTTTGTTTTGTCTGTGTGTGTGTAAATTGATAACGTTTGTGATTGGTCTGTTCTACTGACGTCATTGATGTGTTCTGTGACATCAGTGAGTTAACGATATTGTTAAGTGATATTGTTATCGTATCATGTACGACTCCGTCGTTCACGATACTTGGGGGAGGGAGAAAGTCTAAGTCTTTCCCAGTCTACCTTCCGTGTATAAGTCAATATGGGATTGTGGTTTGTTAATTTTGTTTGTAATTTTTGTTTGTTATCATTGTGTGTTTATCTTTGTGTTTGTTATGTTTTTATTGAATTGTCTGGTTTAAAAGAAATTTGCCTGTTTGCCAATATAACACAAAATAAAGAGATATTTATAAAATATTATTATTTATTACATTTGAGGAACAATAACATGTAACAGTGAGTTTATAAAGTAAAAAAAAAAAAAAAACGATAATATTTAACAAGTATGATATATATATAAGTTTGTACAATGGTATAGGAACATACATTATCACATTGTTTCTTTGATTAACTGGAAGTAATGCTTATTTGCTAGGTATATATTAATGAGATCTGCCTTCGTGTTTTGGAAGGTCTAGTATCACAGGTCCGTTTCTTTATTTTATAATCTGGAACACTTTGTTTCTTCGTTTATTGCTCTGTTGCTCGTGTCTGGGTAAAGTTGCAATTCTGTAAGGAAATTTTAATGTGTTAATTTGAGTATTGATTGTTTGTTGATAAACACGTCAACTGCATCGTTTTTCCTTCTGTGAGGATAAAGGATGGTTGGCTAATGTTTATTATGTTGGTTTGTTGGTTGTCACCTGCTTCTCCAATCTTTATATTGGTTTCACAGTGGGTCCTTTGGTTGCAAACTTGGTTTGTTTTGTTGAAAGTTTACCCAAAGTAGATTCTCCTAAAGACGTCTAAGCTACGAATTATTTATGATAATTCGTAGATATTATGTTTTTTGTGCTACTATTTTTGTGTGTTTGTGTGAGAATTATAGCAAATTAAATTATACTCGAGACTATTATTCTCACGTATCATTTGTGGTGGCAACACTGTCGGTATGTTTTTTTGTAATCTGTGATTTTAGTGTTTTGTACCAAACTGTGATAATGTTTATTCATACGCCTCTAGTCGCTTTTTAATACTTATAATGTTAACATCTCCACCATTCTTTATGTGGAAATAAAAGTTCGTAAATTAAGTGAATATTGTGTTTTTATTTATGTGTTCGTAATGTGTGCGTCTAGTCTTTGATCGGTGTCGTGTGTAGTTTAGGTTCGTTTTATATGATTTTAGGGAACTCGATCCATTGACAATTCCTCATATTCTCACAGTTTGTGTTGTAAAGCATCTGGGGAATTTAATTCTAATGGTGCTAGGTATTTGAGGGGTCTGGTAGTGAGTGTTCCATTTGGGAACATAATGGAAGCAGATCCGACTATCTGGTCTGATGATTTGTGTAATTCTTTGATTACTGCTAGTTGTGGTTTGTTAAGTGTCGAAGCCGCGTCAATGACGTGTACTAAATCTCCTATTTTTGGTATGTCACTGTTTGTTCGGTAGTTGTTTGGAATTGGTTGTGGTTGTTTGTCTCGTAGGTATGTGAGATAATTTTGTTTCCATTGTATCTATAAGTTCTTTAAATATATTTGCTCTATTTTCCATATGTGTTGTAGGTGTTTTTCTGTTGATGTGTGAGTGTTGTCTGGTTTGTCGGAGTTTAATATGGTGTGTTGAAAATTAGCATGGAGAAAGTTAGCTGGTGTAAGGTACGAATAAGTTGATGTTTCTGTTTCTGGGCATTATGGTCTTTCGTTAATCATTATTTGTAATTGTTTGATGGTAATGTTAAATGTGTGTATGTAGATGGGATGATGTCCTACTGTTTTATAATAGGATTGTTTGATGATGCCTATTAGGCGTTTGTAAGTGCCTCCGTACCATGGGGCTTTTGCTGGTATGAATTTCCATTATATTTGATTTTCGTACAGGTAATTTTGTACTTTATTGTTGTTTGCTATGTTGTTCCAAAAGTTTGTTATATTTGTGTTGATGACTCTGAATTGTGCGGCGTTGTCAGACAGTATTAATTTGGGTGTTCCTCTGTCTGCGAAAAATGAGTAAAATGCACACCAAATTTCTTATGTTTGTAAGGATTTGATAGTTATTAAATATACTGCTCGTATAGTAAGGCAGGTGTATATGAGGATCCATCTTTTTGATGGTGATGTTGATGGTGCGATCTGTTGTGATTGTTGTTTTGTTATTATTTTGTTATATGTATAAAATGGTCCGAATATATCGACACCGGTGTGTGTAAACGGGTGAGCATTTTCATTGAGTCTAAAGTCTGGTATGGTTGAAAAGGGTGGTTGTTTATAGGCTTTATTTGAATGAATTTTACATTTATAGCAATTTTTTCGAATCGTTGATATGACTAGTTTGTTTATGCTTGGTGTGAAGAAGTTTTTTCTAAATTTTGCAACCGCATATCTGGTTCCAATATGGTAACCTTTTTCGTGTATGTATAATATTATTAATTTGGTTAAGTGTGATTGTGGGGGTAATAGATATGGTGTATAAGTTTGTGTATGTAATGTATGTGGAGGTAGGTAGTTATGTAATCTGAGCATGTTGTCTTTGTCTAATTTTATGTGAAATTTTTTGAATATTGCGTATGGAGGTGGATTTGTTTGTTGTAATTGTTGGAAAATGGGTTTACAATATTTTTTTTGTTCTGCATTGATGAAGATAGTTAATATTTGAAAAAATTGGTAATTTGTGTGAAGGTATGGTATTGTAGAGGATTTATGGTTTGCTATTTTTTCTCTAAATTGTTTTAATGTTTTATCGTAATTTGGAAGGTCTTGATTAATTTTTGTAGCGAAGAGAATTTATGAATGTCTAGGTTAAATGGTGTTAAGTTTTTTCCATATATATACGTGATGAGTGTGTTCGTGTTTGGTGAAGTAGAATTTGTGATTATTTCTTCATGATCTAAGTGTGGGTATGAATGTTGTGCTTGTGGTGTGTTGTCAATTATTTCTTCATGGTTTATGTCAGGACTTGTCTTGTTGTTGTTGGTCGTTTCCGATATTTGTTCGTAATGTGGAATTTTGTATGTTTTAGACTGTGTTTGTCAGTGTTTGCGTGTGTATGTGTGGTCATTATATGTGTTGTTTAATATTGTTTCGTTAATGTATGGTTGGGTGTAATCGTGTAAAGATTCTGCTATAGTGCAAAAGGTTTGTTTATGTTGATCTTCTGTTTGGATTTCTGAAGTTTCGTCTTTTAGTGTGTGTAAATCTGTTTGTGGCCATTCTGTTTTTTCTTGCGTTAGCCATTCTGGTCCTGTGAACCATTTCGATTGTGTTAGGGATATTAGGTTTGCTCCTCTTGATCCTATATCTGCTGGGTTTTCTTTGGTTGGTATGTATTGATATAGTATGTTTGGGATTGTTATAATCTCTTTGACTCTGTTTTGTGTAAAGGGGGGTAAGATTTTCTTTTGTGTGAGCCATATAAGTACGCATTTACTATCAGACCATAAGAAGTATTGTTTGTTATGTGATATTTGTACTGTTTCTCTAAGGAATTTAATGAGTCGTGCTCCGAGTAATGCCGCTATTAGTTCTAATTTTGGTATTGTGTGTGTTTTTGCTGATGTTAGTCTGCATTTGCCTATCAGGAATCTTAATGTGTGTATGTTGTTTGTTTTGTATCTTAAATATGCTACTGCTGAGTATGCTATTGCGGAGGCGTCTACGAATACGTGAATTTCTGCTTGTTCTGGTGTAAATGGTTTTTGAAAAAATTTTCTTTGGAAACATATGTCGTTACATTTGCTTATGTCTGTTATAATGTTTTCTGCTATTGGTATTAAAGAGGTTGGTAATGGTGTGTCCCATTCTTGTTTGTGGTCCCATAAGGTTTATACAAAGGCTTTTGCTGGAACCAGTAATGGTGCAAACCAACCTAATGGGTCGAATATTGCTGAGAAATTACTGACAAAAGTTCTTTTGGTATGTTGGTCTGGTATTTTGATCTTTGGTTGTAAATATAGTATGTCTTTGATGTAATCCCATTGGATTCCTAATATTTTAACAGGTGGGTTTTGAATTGCATTTTTGGTTGTGAAGTATGATCGTAATGTTTTGTCATTTGTTGCCCATTGTGCCAGTTCCATGGATATGTCATTGAATGTTTTGTTTGATGCGTTATATAATTTTATGGCTTGTTCGTGTGTTGGTACTGATGTAACTAGATTGTCTATGTAAAAGTTATTCGTTAATATGTTGTAAAATTGCGGGTTGGTGGTTTGAAAATGATAAAGTAAAGTAGCTGCTAATAAAAACGGTGATGCTATGACTCCAAAGGGTACTCGTTTGAATCTGATAATAATGAGATTGTTGTTTGCCAATGGTTTGTTTGGGTCTTTTAACCATAAGAATCTCGTGACATCTCGATCTAATGTGTTTAATTCTAATTGTAAAAAGTCTTTTCTAATGTCTGCACTTATTCCTATTGGGTTTAGTCTGAATGTTATGAATAGTTTGACTAGGTCTGCTAGAAGTTTTAAACCTTTATGTATACAGTCATTCATTGAGTGGTTTGCTTTTTTAGTTTTTGCTGATCCGTTGAAGACTATTCTGATAGGGTTTGTGAGTTTAGTTGGGTCTATTAGTCCGTGATGTGCTAAGTAATGTGTAGGTTCTGTTGAGTGTTTGTTATCTACTATTTCTATTATGTCGTTCTTAAATAGTTCTTGAAAGTAGGCATCGTATTTTTTGAAGAAGTCTGGTGAAGTGCGCATATGTGGGATTTGGCTTTTAAGTCTACTGAATGCTAAGGAATAGTTGTCTGGTAGTGGGGGTGGGTATATTTTCCATGGCCATCGAACTTGGTATCTTCCATTTACTAGTTTTATGTTTTGATATAATAACTCTATTGCTTTTTGTTCTTCTTGTTCTATTGTTAGGTCTGGTGTTGTTATCCCTATTGTTTCTAATTTCCATAAGGTTTCTATGTTTGGTTCTGATAAAAAATATGTATGTTCAATTTGGGTTGGTTGTTCGTTATTTATTAGTTGACCTGTTATATGAAATCCAAAAGTCGTTTCTATTAGTTGGATGGTAGGTGATATGTGCGTAATTGATTTAATGAATTGCCACATATATTCATTTCCTATTAATATATGCATTTTTGACGATGTTTTCAGGGTTTGTGCAAAATGTAAGTTTTTGTATTTTGGATATGTTCTTTTGATTTCTGCTATGTTTTGTGTATCTAATTTGTTTGATATGTTTTCCACAGTTCTTGCTGTTAGGTTTGAAAATTTGTGTGTGGGATATTCAATTTTGAAAGTGACAATGTTTGTGTGGAATGTTTGTGTTGTTTGGTTTTGTATTCCTGTCAATTTTAATGAGTGTGTTCCTATAATTGGTAATTTGAGTGTGTGTACAGCGATATTTTCAAATATGTATGTTTTTGTGCTTCCTGAATCAAAGAATGCGTTAACAGGGTGAGTTTGTAGTGTTTGTGGGTTACGTATGTTTGTGCAGAAAGTAAGGAATTTATTATTTGTGGATAAGATTGTAAATAAGTTTAACTTACTTGGTATTGGAGGTTGAAGTACTGTTTCTTCTATTTGTGCAGATGTGGCTATGGTTTGTTCGGGTATTTTTGTTTCATTCTCTGTAGTATGAGAGCGTTTGTTTCCTTTGTTCTGGAGGTACTGTAAGGAGATTAAATTAATATTATTCTTTTGTTCTGTATGTGTATTTGTATTATTTGTTTCTTGCTTACGTGGTGGGAATTTGGTTTGTAGTTCGATTACTTTTTCAAGATATCTGTTTGCTTCTGCTTTGGTGATAGGGTATGTTACTCTGGGGCATAGTGCTGCGTGATGTGCGTTTGTCTGTTGGCACTGGAACCATCTGCATTTCCTTTGTTTTTGTGTGCAATGATCTACTGTCGTTAGTATGCCGCATTTTAGGCAGAGGTTAAATTGTTGGAAGTATGCTCGTCTGCTCTCTAGTGAGTTGTATTTGTGGTGACAGCATAGATAGCTTGCAAAACATGCATCTTTGTTTGGTGGGTATGGCCGGGAATCTGTATAACTGCTCTGGAATACTGCTGTCTGGATCTGTTTGTGAGTGGTAAGCTGGAACAGAAATATCATCTATATTGTTATCTGTATAGTGTTCTGGTGAAGGTTTACCTTGATCAGTATTTGTATGAAATGTTGGACTGCTTTTAAGCTGTGTTATGTTTTCTGTTGTGTTTCTATTATTGTTGGGTTTGTTGTATTGTGGTCTGTTATATTGTCTTCGGTTGAAGTTGTTGTTTGCTTTCTCTCTGTAATATATATTGTTTTTTTGTTGTATGTCTTGTGTTCTGTTTGTCTCTCTTGTTATGTCATGTTTTTCTGTTAAGTCTCTTGTTTTGATTTCTTGATATACAGCTTTGAGAACCGCTCTCGAATTTGGTTTGGATATATCGATTCTGTTAGAGTATGCGTTCCTTGGGAAAATTCGTAATAGTGATGGGAATGTTAAATCGTCTGTTAATTTTGGTACGAAGTCATGTATAGTGTCTAATAGCATGCATGTTTTGTCATATGCCTTACGTAACCTTTCTTTTGTATTTTGTGCTAGTGATATGTTATTTAGGGTTTGCCATTGTTCTGATTGTAATCTGGATTCATCGCCGAATTTGTCATGTAAGTACTGTAGTCTTCTAAAGTATCCTTATTCGTTATGGCCTAGGGTTACTAATCTTTGTTGGATATTGTCTGGCATGGCATCTTCTAAAATTTTGCATTTTTGTGGAGTTATAATGTCTTCTCTTACATGTATGTATTTCATAAAAGATGTTATAAAATCAGGGTATGATATACATTTTCTGTTGAACTTTGGTAATTTGTATTTTGGTGTTTTGAGAAAGTAAGGTTGTGTTAATGTATTTGATCCGGTAGGTACTTCCCATACTTTTGGTATGTGAAGTGTACTTTTTTGTTTTGTTGTGGTTTGTTCGTTATTTGTATGCATTGATTCATTTCTTTCTATTGATACGTTTTCTATTGGTTGACTTAAATTAGTGTTTGTAGGTTGTTTATTATAATTTTGTATGTGTGTGTTTGTTATTCTGTTGCGTTTTTGTTGTGTTGTGTCTGCGTCTTTATTAATGTTTTTTCTGGTTGGTGTTAGATCAAGTGGTGTTGTTTGTTCTGTTGTGTAATTTCTTCTTGATTTTTTAGTTTCAATATTTGGTGTTTGTGGTGTTTGATCGTCTTATTAAGTCCATTTGGATGCTCTTTTTCTTACCGGGGTTTGTTCGAAAGTTAATATATGTATATCTGAATTATTACCTGGTGGTGTGGTGGGTGTGTAATGCTCTTCTGAGCCAGATCTGTAGTATCCTGTAGAGCGAGGACTCATCATCTCCTTGCTTGATGTTCTGGATACTGTTCTTTGTCGTTTACTCGGAGATTTTGTGGTGTTTGTGTCGCAATATATTTCCGGAGGTTGATTAGATTGTATACATTGTTGTGTGGTTTGTTGTTGTAGTTTACAGGCGGTTTGTAGTTCTTCAAATTTGTTATTTAGTTTCGTAATTTGTATAGTAAGATGTTCTTTAATGTCGTATGCCTTTTGGTAGAAGTGAGTGTCTGCGTCTGGTGGTAGGTTGTCTAAATCTGTTAGTTGAAATTGTAATACGCTTAAGAAGATACATACGTCTGCTGGTTGATATAGTGCTACTTTGTAGTTGCGAGCTTGTTGAATTTTAGTTTCGGCTCTTGCCATGGAAATTTCTATGTATTTTCGTTGAGGGGTTTTATATGTTTGTTGTGTAGTTGGTGCGTTTGTTGTGTATAATGTTTGACGTGGTTGTTGTGATTGTATAATATTTGGGATGGGTAGTATCCCTTGTGTTACTGGTTGTTTGTTAGTGGCTGTTAATAAGGCTGTTGTTGTTGGTCTGTATCTTGAGGTTTGTGAGGTGTCTGATAATGTTATGTTCGAGTATGTTGGTTGAGGATTGGGGTTTGTAATTGTATGTGTGATCGTGGTGGGTAAAGTTATTGTGACTGTTTTTAGTAAATTAATGTTTTTTATTTCATTGCTTGTGCCCAGTATGTTTGTTGTGTGAGTTGTGGTTTGTTGTATGGCGGATGGTAGATCAGTGAGGTGTCTTGTAAGCGGTGATGGATGTTGCCGCAGTTGCTCTTGTAAGAGAAGTGGAGATGGATGGGCGCCTTTGGATTGATCGTCTGGTTCATTTTGCGTGTTTGTCCCTTCTGTTGTTTTGGGTTTCTTCTTTCCCATTTCTTGGTCTGTGAAACAGTATTAAATTTTGTGTTACTTACGAGACTATTACACGCGTGGAGGTGTGGGAGTGTTTTAATTTACTTATTCTGATCTCACTTGTTTGTATAAAAGTATGCTAATCATGGTTTAATATATACTGTTTCTAATTATATAAATATGTATTTGTTGTACTTACGTTCGTTTTGTTCTGCGGTGTTTGTTGTGGACATGCGTTTCTTTGTTCAATGAGTAGCGCGAGTTTGTTGTAATTAAAATGTAGGTATGCACTAATAGAAGAAAAAAGACACGACTAATTATAAAAAACAACTTATTTTTACTTCGAGGACCGATATTTGCCATGCTACCATGTAGTGAGATCAATAATAAAGAGAGCGTGGTTGTGTTCGCGCTCGCCATTTACCATATGACATTGTTCGTAATTGTCTCTAATGAACTTTTTGTTTTGTCTGTGTGTGTGTGTGTAAATTGATAACGTTTGTGATTGGTCTGTTCTACTGACGTCATTGATGTGGTCTTTGACGTCAGTGAGATAACGATATTGTTAAGCGATATTGTTATCGTATCGTGTACGACTCCGTCGTTCACGATAAGTACTATGAATACGTGAAAAAAGGGATAGCGAAAACTGTGGCCCTCGAGTTTTTACTTTTTATAAATTATTATGGTATTTGTTGTGAACTTGTATCGATGTAAATCTTGTCAGTTATGTAAAAATAACGGTATTTAGTTCTGTTTGGATTTGGTCGACTCGAAAACTTGAATCGTTTAGCTTCGAAATGAGTTTCGAAAATTATCAGTTCGAAGATGTTGTACCCGGAGAAGAACTACAGCATGCCGTTGAGGATGATATAAATTCTTTAGATTCTCATATGCGATTTCCTGTAGCCCTTGAAAAAGCATTAGACTTGAAAAATGAAAGAATTAAAGAAAGTGGAGTTGACGATGAGAATGACGGTAAATGTATGTTGTTTTTATCGCTCTGTATATTTGTAGTTAACTTCTAATCAGTTCTCGGTTTTTTCATTATTTCTAATTTAATTAATTTGGATACCCATTTCCTGACGCCGTGACAGGTAATTCATTGTACGATGCTGCCGAAGAAAATGAAGTCAGTGATGATGATAATTATGAAGCCGATGATGTTAGAGATTCAAATAATGAATCCCCCAGGGATAAGAGAGAGAAGGGTAAACGGAAACGAAGAAAAAAGAAGAAAAAACGCCATCAAAATCAACCGAATAAAGAAAACGAAGTTATTGGCAATGACAAATCTGAAACAGAAAAAGAACCAGACGTTGAAGTGGAGTTAGTTCTAGACTAAATGTTATTCCCATGAATCCCACTTCATTGGGAATATTTTTAACCTTGATTGAATTTTTCAGATACGTGCAGGAGACAGTGAATATTCACCAACTTCCACCTATGTACCGACAATTTGCCCGTATATTAGACGTTTTTAAAATCCCCGAATCTGAAATGAAGCAGCAGCCTCTCTTGGATGTTTCTAAAGAAATAAAATTAGCTCAAGAATTAGGAGCAAAAAATAAAGAATATAACGAACTCAAGAAAGTACCAAAATTGCCAGATGAATTTGACGATGATGATGTTGGTTTCTTATTAATATATCTCAATTTTTTAATTAATGACTTCTATTAATTCTGTTTTTCTTTTAATTTACTTAGAAACCAGGAGATAAAAAAGAGAAATTATCGAAACGTAAATTAAAAAAGTTGACCCGATTAAGTGTAGCTGAACTCAAGCAGTTAGTTAGTCGTCCAGATGTCGTAGAAATGCATGACGTCACTGCAAGAGATCCAAAATTACTTGTTCAATTGAAGGCCCATCGAAATACAGTTCCAGTACCTCGACACTGGTGTTTCAAAAGAAAAGTAAAGATATAATTTATACATGTTAGAACGTATTGGAATATTGATTTTAATTCAGAAAAATGGATGTAGTACTTACAAGGTAAAAGGGGTATAGAAAAACCACCCTTTGATTTGCCTGATTTCATCAAGAAAACTGGTATAATGGAAATGAGATCTTCATTAGCGGAAAAAGAAGATCAGAAAACTTTGAAAGCTAAGATGAGAGAACGTGCTAGACCAAAATTAGGAAAAATTGATATTGATTACCAAAAATTACACGACGCTTTTTTCAAGTATGTATTATTCGCCATATTTCTTTTATAAACATGTTTCAAATTGAAATAAATTTTAAATAATGTTATAGGTGGCAAACTAAGCCAAAACTGACCATACATGGTGACTTATACTATGAAGGTAAAGAATTTGAAACCAGACTTCGAGAGAAAAAACCAGGTGACTTGTCTGATGAACTAAGAACCGCTCTTGGAATGCCTGTGGGGGCACACGCCCAAAAAGTACGTCCTTTTGGGTGTAGGAAATTGTTTATTTTTCTTCATATCATTTCCAAATCGATGTATTTATAATAATATTCTAATATTCGATATAGGTTCCACCACCTTGGCTAATTGCTATGCAGCGTTACGGACCTCCTCCTTCTTATCCTAGCCTCAAAATTCCGGGTCTGAATTGTCCAATTCCTGAAGGTTGTTCGTTTGGTTATCATGCTGGAGGATGGGGAAAACCTCCAGTCGATGAAACTGGAAAACCATTGTATGGAGATGTGTTCGGCGTCCAAAGTTCTACTCCTTTGGTTAGTTTTACCATTTCAATTTGGGTCATAAAGTTCAGTATATTTGAAATGAGCAGAAGCCTTGCTCTTGGAAGGTCTTACTCTTTCATTTTTTAATTAACTCCCGAAAATAAATAACTCGCGATGAAGAAAGATAACTCCGAATAGACTAGCAATTTTTATTCACAAAATTTAAACGTAAAAACAAAGCCTAGTTAGCTGAAGATAGACGTATGTAATTTCGGGAATACGTATACATTTATATCGTGGTACTAAATTAAAATGATCAGTTTGTTTATCATATTATGTTCAGTTAGGGAAAGGGGGTTAAGCAGGGCGATTCGCTTCACTGAAACAAGTCGAGTGTCGTTAACAAATTCTAGTAATTTCGTGATAGTTTCACGACAATATTAATTCATATTACTTTTTTTTCGCGTAGGATAAAGACGGGGAAGAAGTAGTTGATAAGAGTTTGTGGGGAGATCTAGAATCCGAATCAGAAGGAGAAAGTGAAGAAGAAGAAGAAGGTGAAGAAGAGGTAGAAGAAGAAGAACAAGATGAGACTGGTATGGTTACGCCTGCTGAAGGTCTTGTTACACCTTCTGGGATCACCTCTATTCCTGCTGGAATTCACACTCCAGATATTATCGAACTTCGTAAACGTAAAATTGAAACCGAAATGGAAAGGTAGGTTCTTCTAAGGGTTTTTTTTTTTTTTTTTTCCATGTTTTCAAAAACTACAAATTTACTTTTGTATCTATCAATTTTAGCGGAGAAACTCCTGCGTTATATCAAGTACTACCTGAGAAGAAGGTTGACAAAGTAACAGGCATGATGGGATCCACTCATGTTTACGATGTTCCCGCGGGAATTCCAGTCGGTCCTTTGGGCTCGGCTAAACGACCTGATGGTGGAACTGTTGAAGTAACTTTGGATCCATCTGAGTTGGACTTAGTTGACACGGAAGCGATGGCGGCTCGGTATGAACAACAAATACGTCAACAGCAGTCTCAAGTACAAAAAGAAGATTTGTCTGATGTGGTTGCGGAACATATTTCAAAACAAAAAGTAAATCTCACTGCCCTCGTTCATCTTTTTAATGAACACTATTTTGTGACCTTTTCTTTGTTTAAATTTTTTCAGGCAAAAAGAAAGAAACCTCAACAGCCTGAGAAATCTACGAAAAAATATAAAGAATTCAAATTTTAGGATTAAGTATTGTTGCTATTTCGTGAATTGAGCTTTTCTGTCATCCCATGACGTGAAAGTTTTTAATTACGCCCTTGCGAGTAAAATGTCACTTGAAGTAACGGACATTGTCACCATTGCTCGGGTCCGTCCATTATATCGAATTCGCATTGAAAATCGCTTCAATGGTTCTTGCATAAATTTACATTTTTCTGTCGACAAAGAGCTATTGGTGTACAACATTCATAGTCTAACTGATGTGAGCTATAGCTTTCTTTCAGTCAAGTATTTGTAAAAATTTTGACGATAAATGTGTGATGTTAATTTTATTACTATATTCTTTTCTCCAGAAACCTATTTATGTTATGTATGTATTAAATAAAAGAGTTTTCCTTTCGAACCTGAAATGTTATGTTTAACTATTCTTAACCCTGTGGCTTCACTCTTAGTTACGCCACCAATAGATACGAAATTGCATTTATTCAAGAAGTGTATGCTTAAATTCATGACACATTGGAGATGGTGAGGAAAGGATTTACGTCTTTTTGCCTGTTTTATTAGGATTTATTTGTTTTTTGTTTACATGAATAGCAAAAGGAAGTGAAAAAAAATCCCAAATATGTGAGGAGCTGTGGGGAAATGAACCGATGCAGTTATGAGGCTTTCATCTAACAGCACAGTTTCTTATCCATTGGAATCCCAGTTTTGGTTTAATTATCCATAATTTTTGCAATATTCTCAACATTTAAATTTTGAAAAAAAAAAAAAATTCCGTGTTTTATATCAAAATTCCTCAGTGGCTAGTGAAGATAGGGAACTGAAATTAATACTGTTTGAAAGAGGAGAAAATTTTTCTCAAGTCTAAAATTAAATTCATTTTTTTATCATCAGTGTTTTCAAAAATAAACTATTAAAAAATTGTAAAATAATGAAAAAAGTTTGTGTTTTATTATTTTATTTTCTTTCACAGTTAGCTCGCAATTATTTCGTTTTAGATGGAAACTGATGATGGAAAAGAATTGATCATTGCAAAAAAGGGAGGGTAACGTCTGGAAATTTTTTTCTAACCTGATTATTTTTCAAAATAAACAACAATTTAAAAAATGACAAACTTTTCATTAATTAGCAGTTTTTTTAATGGGTTATTTCTAAAAAACTAATAGTGATAAGAAAATAAGGTTTTGTGCGGAAGTTAAGAATATTTTATCCTCTTTCCAATAGTATTAACTCCAGCTTTGTAGAGATCTGATGTGAAAGAGAAGCAATTTTTTTTAAATTATAATGTTGTGAATATTGCAAAAATCACGGATAAATATACAAAAATTGGGATTGAATTTTATTATATAGATCTTATATAGACTAGTGGAAACTTGACAATCAGTTTTTCACAAAATCCAGATATGCACTTTTTATAATGTTGGTTAGCCATAGCGTTCATACTGCATGAAGATCGTATTGAATCGTTTCGAAATCAATACGATGACCTTGAAAACGATTGGCCCGTGAGGTACATGTAAAAAAATTGGCTCCCCAAAGCGGCGGCTCTCACCTGTTCGCAATTTTCGGTCGGCGTTCGAAGTAATAAAATCGCGAATATTGAATTAATCGATTTCAATTCGACAAAATTATACTTATGACACATGAAATTGGTCTATTTTTTATGACGAATCGAATGAGTCTATTGCCGAAGCTGTAGCTCAATTAGCTCAAAAGTTATCGCACTTTTAAGTTTCGATCAAATTTTGAAAAAATACTCGATTTGAACGTGTTTTTGTTCATACCACACGAAGACCGCATCAAATCATTTCGAAATCGATACGATGACCTTGAAAATGATTGGCCCGTGAGGTACACGTAAAAAAATTGGCTCACCAAAGCGGCGGCTCTCACCTATTCAAAGTTTTCAGTTTTTATTTCTTCTTACAAAGGGTTTTTGAAGCTCTTGTATTTTTTCACAAATGTTTCGTGGGGATTTTGGAGGAGTTTTTAATAAAATTTTTATATAATCTGTGGTTAAAATAATTTTTAATTCTTTACTTAATTTTGTAGTGAGGTAGATATTTTCTTGGGCTTTTGGTCTAGATATTAAATTCAAATCTAATTCTAAATTTAAGTTTTCACAAACATTAATTAATTCACAATTTGTGGCAGTACAGAGCCAGTGATTTTTAAGTAAACTAGGGTAGTTGAGCTCAGTTAAGCTGGCCCAATCTTCATTTTGCATAAAAATTTTGGAAATTCACAATTTAAAAATTTAACGAAAATAAAATTTTGGGAAAATAAGTAATAATTAAATTTACTTTGTTTTTCTAGTACAGGTTCCAGTGATGGTTGATTGGTTCGACATTGTCTTCTTTGGGACTGAAGATTGAAGCCAGAAAGGAAAACACTAATGAATGAAAAGCAGATTTTTCATAATTTCATCAAAAATTAAAATAGTGGTAACTTTTGACTTAATGGACCCACTGCTTCAGCAATAGGCTCATTGGATTAGCCGTGAAAATATACACCATTTTCATGTATCATATGTATCATTTTGTCCACTCGAAGCAATATTAAAAACATGGAATAGGTGAAAACTGCTACAATGGGGAGCAGATTTTCTTTCATCTGACATTCGACCTTACCATTTCCAAGGTAGGTGTATCAATTTCAAAATGATGCTATGCGGTCTACGTTCAGTATGAAAGAAAACACTAGTGAATGAAGGGCCAGTTTTTTCAGAATTTGATCAAAAATTAAAAAAGTGATAACTTTTGACCTAATGGAGCTACAGCTTCTCCAATAGATTCATTGGATTTTCGTGAAAAAATACACCATTTTCACGTTTCATATGTATTTTTTTTTTTTTGAAGTGTGGTTCCAGAATAAATAAAATAATTATCCCCTAGTAACTTTTACTATGTATCAAATTTCAGTCTGATTGGATTAGTCTTCAAAAAATTTTGGGCGGTTTTCTCCATATCCCTCCCATTTCAACGCTACTGCCTTCATGTCAATTGTCGTAGTATATGTTTTTTAATAAAAAATGTACTTCGCCTTTCTTATTCATTAAAACTAATCTACCTCGTTCAACTTTCTACCATACAGATTTAAAATTTATTATTTTTTTTATTAATTTTTTTAACTATCAACAATACCAATAGTAAGTGGCAGTGTCAGCGACGAAGTTAGGATTAAATTTCTGGTTCCTAAAGTCCCAGTCATTTTTTCCTCCAATGAAAATTGGTAGAATTATTCATTTGTTTCTTAACGGTATGTATTTCATATTTTCGAATTTATAGCAGAGAGAGGAGGCCTCAAGATTTTTTTCCTCCGCCACCCCATGTCTCCTTCTAATTTCTCATTCATACATCTAACGAATGTTTGAGACTAAGTTGTTTTTATTTTAATGAAATGAAATTGCTATTGTGCAATAATTGAAACAGTCTGCCTATTCCATTAAACAATAAATTGTTTTAATTCGATGAATATACCGAAAATTATGCACCACTCTTTGTCGGGCTACAAGGACTTGAACGCACCGACTATATTTATACATGCATTATATTCAAACTCAAAATTCGCGTATACTATACAAGTGGCTTAATTCTCGGATATGTCAGAGTGAAACATAATTTCATTTTCAGGATCGGGTGACAACAATTTATATTTTAATGTAAAAAAGACAAGTCAGTCAAGAAGACAGTCCTTATAAATTTATTACAAATTAAATTAGGGTATATTTTCAAGGACACTTAATTCAACAATATAACACTAATCTGAAAGAAACTAGATGACTCTCAGAAATTTAATTCTAATAAATTATGTACAAAAATTATAAATATAAAATTTCATAAAGAAATTAAAAACGAACCACATAAAATTACATTTTTCTTACTGTGGCTGTCTCGGCTTCAAATCATCAAAACAAGGTCTTAAAAATATGTGATTCTTCTTCACGGTATTGAATTCGTGGCCCTGAAAAAGAAACGAAAATTTATTTGCTGTTCGTCTTACTCCTACGCTCAACAAAAAATTAAATTACTTTAGCCCAATCGTAGCTGACACTATAAGCAAAAATCTGTCCATTATGATTAAAGCAACATCTAGTAATCGACTGTTCCATTGGTTCAGATGGCTTTAACTTTGTCCTGGCATCTTTATCCCAAAAACTGAATGTACCATCAGATCCTACGGTAGCTAACGTGCCATGTACTGGATGAAATGCAATATCATTTACCTAACACATTAGGAAGAAAAAATAATACACTGTTCATTTTTGTTTTCTGCTCGCGAAGGAATTTGAAACAAAGTACATACTGCATAAATGTCTTGATATCCACTAGTAACTCCGTTTGAACGATGACATTTAAACGTGAAATTATCTTTCGGATTTTGTGGATTAACGTACTGAATTGCCACTCTACCTTCTACACTTCCCAGAGCATATCCTGAAAGATATTAATAATCAGTAACATTTTTCATTCATTTATACCCTAAACACGCGTTCACTTACCAACAGGACTTTTCTTTTTGTCTCTGAAAATTGCAATGCATCGATGCTGATACTTCAACGGCGACTCAACTCTTTTGAATTCTTGCGGCTTTCCTTCCAACTGATAAATAATTAAACCACGCCCGGCTGTTCCGACGACCGCCATGGGGTAATCCTTTTAACGAATTAATTTGAAAGTGTATGAGCACAATCTAAATTTTGACTTCAAAACTAAGACATAGTTATATTAATTACCACATCGGCGCAGTAACATCTTTCGGGAAGTTGAATCGTCATTATCGGATTCGGACTTCGAAGGTCCCAGAACTAGGAAACAATCGTTATTAACAATGATTTCAGAATCTTTAAACACTACGAAAGCAATGAATAATACCTTGAGAGTTTTATCCCACGAACCAGTCATTAAACAAACGTAATTTGGTGCTTTAATCCAATGGCATGTTTTGATTGGAGCATCATGTCCAGCAACTTGGATCACCTGATTACTCGCCAAATCCCAGCATCTAGCTGCCTTATCGCATGATGCGATAAATACTTTTGTACCATCCTAAGAAAAATTGATTTTGAAAAGGCAATAACAAATACACTCAGAAAATAAAACTGCAGTATTCTAAAAAAGAATTATACTCACATCATACCACGCTACATCTAGTACTGGAGCTTGAATATTTTGCATCGATTTCGGATTTGTTTTGCCAGTCTGCTCCACTTCCCAGCATCTTACCTGATAAACAAAACAATTAGAAATAATATAATTAAAATATTACGCATGAAATTATAACATTATTGTTGTCTGAAACAGAAATTTATATCATCAAAATATGATAAAAAAAAGTATTTTCCAGCTTAATAAATTGTCGAACTTCAATCAAATCAACAATCGGAAAATTAATTTTTTTCTTATGGTAAAAGTTGCCTTGATCTAGAAGTTATATAATTTTTTCGAAAACAAATCGCTGGATACCCGAACGAGGTAATGAGAGCCCCAAATCGACGAAATCAAACAACTATCACTTTGGATCGAAAACGTCTAGAACAAACGACTTTACGTTTGAAAGGCCGACACTTGACCATTGCCCCATGCAGACCCCAAATTCATGATTAAAGTGAAGAAAACTAAGAACAGATAAAGGCAAACACTACTTACACAATTATCCCAACTTCCAGCTACAAGTAAATTTGAAGGAATCGACTCTGGGCTGAACGAAAGAGCAGAAATAGAATCTTCTGGAGGAGAAACTACTTCGAAATCTTTCATCGGATTTACCGTTGCAGTAGTTGTGTTGCTGGAGAATGTGGACGTGCCAAGACCTCCTTGAGAAAACATCTTACTTCAAAAATACGTGAAGTAAATTCAGTTTCGTTTCTTATTCCTTGCTAAACAGATTTTATCACTTAACAAGCCACTAGGGAAGAACTTGCAGCAAGTATGATATAACCTTTGACTATACAGAATTAACATGGACTGCTATTTGATTGAAAAATACGTACAAAATTTCGTTATCAATTGCCAGGACATAGGAGGAAAAAGTTAGTACAAGCGTCTAGGGACACCCTAAGGTAAATTTTTTTCAAGTAGTTTCGGAATTGGTCGGAACACTTCGTTCGACTTGGGATTTTCGTTTGTTTTGTTTGTTAGTTTATTGATAATAATGGTAGTTGGAAAATGGGTTACCTAATTGTTTAATTTTTGATGTTTTTAAATATGAATTCCAAATCGCAATTCATCTGCGACCTATGTCAAACTTCTTTTGGTAAAAAACATCATGTAGTCAGGCACATTGAAAACATTCATTCCATTAGTAGGCCTACCATTGTAAAAAAAATTCAAAAACATTGAAGTAAAATCCAATCTTTTCTATACTGTTTTTCCTGCAATACTTCCTGTGGATACGATCGTCATTTAGAAAATAAGTAATGTTTTTTTCTGTTTTGTTTTCTTTGCATTCATGTTAAATTGAATAAATAAAGTTGACTCCGATTTTTTTTAATATTTTCAACGGATAAATGAAGTTTTTCTGGTGGTTTATTCGAACATGTTCTCATGAATACTACACTTCATTCTTCTTTACAGTGTCATTCAGTGTTTTTTATTCACAACTTAAAAATTTTTCAGATTCTTGCTTTAAAAAATATATTAAAAAAAAATATAGCCTCTATAAATAAATAGTTTTTTTTTTACGAAAATTCTAAATAATTTCAAATTTTAATAAAAAAACAAAATAACTTTGAAAACTAAGTCAAACGAAATGTTCCGAATGATTCCGAAACCACCCGAAAAAATTTACCCTACGGTGTCCCTAGACGCTTGTAAAGTTAGTCGGGTTGGGTCTTTGACTATATACATACTCGACTGCTAATACTAATAAGAATAACACAGAGTCTAATGAACAACCGGTGAAGTTGAGTCAGACACCCGTATCCCCGTTCAAAATGTTATTTTACTGGTTTGCAAGCTATCTGATCCGCATTTAACTGAATTAATTACAAATTTCTATGTAAAAATTAGAATTAGACATATTTGTATTTCGCAAATAGATAAAAACACATTCGTCATACAGCAACAAAAAAGATTATTTTTATGCATCAATAAATCAAATTTTAAATTGATTTAACTGAAATTTTTGAACTTCTGAGTTTTATAAAACTACAACATTACCGATTTAATTCGTAATTAAAAGTAATAATTGTGGTAAGAAGAGACCTAGTCAAAGGAAAAGACAATAAGTATTAATAAATTTGATAATCAACTAACATGAACTAACATTTTGAACAGGGATACGCCTGTTTGTTTTGAACACAGCTTTTTATCAGTATTAGCAGTCCAGTATGTATATAGTCAAAGGGTTGGGTTGATAATGATTTCAATGTGTTGATACGAAATCCCACCTTATCTCATTCTTCATCATCATCATCACTATATATATATATATATATGTAAGAATCACCCGTCACATAGTGGTCTCCGTGTTCCTTCTTGTTTCCTCTCTTTCCATTTATTCGCTTTCTTATCTTTCACGTTTGTTCCTGTATCACTGATATACCGACTTCGTTTATGTGTAACATTTATTCACTCTCTGTTCGAACCTACGTACGCTGATTTCGGTTTCCCCATTTTCAGCTTGCTTCGTGCATACACGCTTTTGCCGGGTTCATTACTTTCTCGCTTATAATTCCGCTATACTAGCTTTACTTCAAAAATTATCTTCGTTTTGAATTCTTTGATCAAAATAAAGCATTCTTTCGACTCGTTCCCGACTTTGTTCTTATAAGATCTTTCAGATCTTATAAATTCAAAACTCTTTCGTTTCAACTCTCACGCATTTCGCATACTTGCTAGTATTTCGTTCCCGCAGTTTTCGCGCCTCTCAGTGATTCGTTCTACAAACACTTTTTCCTCAATTTTGTTTTTTCGTAAGTACTTTCTCTCGAAATGTCTCCAGTCCTCATAAAGTTTATGGTTCGTGCTGAACCCTCCTCTTCAAATTCGGCAACAACGGTTACCAATTTGATTTGGATCCAAACTATAGATGACGACGAACCAGAAATATTCGCTTTTCCTTCGAATTATAAAGCACTCACATATCACGATCGCCTTTTCGCCCTTCCTATCGCCATGGTAGCCAAAAAGGAACTCGCTCCTCGTTGGGCACACCACATCTTTAAAATAACTCTTCCCGACGACGTCGCCGCTCTCTATCTCGATGACACAGGCAACCCGACTTTCCTCGGTACGATGCTCAATATTTTCAACAAAGACGATCTTATTTCGCCACCCACTCGCTCTTCCGCTGCTTCTCCATCACGTGATTCTGCTCCTGCTCAACCCCGCTCCATTTCTTTGTTAGTTAAAGACGCCGTAATCCCAAAATTCAACGCAAAGTCGAACTCCAATGCTGAAGCAGGGATCGAGATCTTTGAAAAAAAGTGCCAACATTTAGGAATAACCCAAGATCGCTTCTGCGAGACAATCCATCTCTTTCTCGAAGATGCCGCCGAGAAGTGGTACACCACCACCCGACTTTTGTTGGCTACGACTTCATAGGACTTCTGGCGGACCTCATTTTTAGATAATTTCCGTCTACGTGGTCTCCACTCTGCTCGTTTGGCTTTCGCATATCGATATTATAACGGATCCCTAAGTGATTACTGCCAGAATAAACTGAGCCTCTTGGTGTCATTTTGTGAGAATAATAACAAATTATATTAGACGTTGGCTTGTTATTCTCACATATCATTTGTTGTGGTAACACTGTTTTTAGTTTATTTGTAATCTGTGATTTTTGTGTTTGAAACCCAACTGTGATTATATTTTTGTATACCTTCTCGTCGCTAATCAACCATCGTAACATTAACATGTCCGCTGATATTATATGGAATAAAAGTTCGTAAAAAGTAAATATTTATAGTTTTATTTATGTGTTCGTAATGTGTGTGTCTAGTCATTGCTCAGTGTCTTTGTTAGTTTAAGTTCTTTCGTAATATTTTCGTGTAGTTCGATCCGTTGGCAGTTCGTATTTTCTCACACATTTAATCTGAAGATGGACGAGTTGACTAAAATCGCTCACGTGGCTCTCAGTCTGCCGTCAACACTTCAGGACTGCATCAATCTCAACAAATGTGATTCCCTGAGTAAGTTGTTACCTTTGATAAATTCGTTCGATAAACCAGCCGCTTCTCGTCAGTTCTCTTCGTCATCTCCATCTTCGAACTCATCTTCGTCTACGTCAAATTCTGCTTTCTCCTCTCTGCGTCCCAAAGTTCCGTGTCCGTATTGTCTTAAAAGGGGCACCGAACGTTTTCACTTCGAAAAAAATTGTTATAATAAAAAATGTGATCAAGAACGTAAAAACAATAATAATCAAAAACCAGACACAAAAGCGGTCCACACTTTAGAAGTAGACAATTTGCAAATGGAAGTGAACGAGGTTCAAAAAAACTAAAGCGGCCCTCGTTCGTCGTGTTAAAGGTTATTTACAAATCCTTATTTGGTCGTGGTCTTTATGACCCGGGAGCTAACGCTTCCGCTATCGCCCTTAAGGCCCTTAAGAAAATAAAAAATTTTAAATACCTTCCGATTAAATTGACCTACAACACGACGAGCGGCAAGGGCGCTATCTTAGGCATTACTATGCTTAAAATTTTGATTTTCAATATTACACACCGAGTTCTCTTATACATAATCGATTCAGATACATTTTCGTTTGATTTTCTTATCGGCCTTGATCTAATTCCGCTCTTTAAGCTATCTCTAGATCACAAATTAAAAATTTCACAAAATAACGTAAAAACGTCGACAAGTATCCACTCAACTTCGCTAAACACTAACGTAATATGGAACGACTATATGTCGTACGACATGTTTAAAAATAAGGTGTCTCATCTAGACCCTACGAAAGAAGATATTCTTCACAAATTTATAATCAAAAACCACTTTATTTTCAGTAAAAGTAAATTCGATGTGTGCAATGTAACGAAACACAAATGCCCTATTAATTTATCGCAAAATACCTACGTCGCAAAAAAGCCCTATCACTGTTCTTTTGAGGACCAGGAGGAAATTCCAGCTCAGTGCACCAAATTACTTCGCAATGGAATGATCGTTCAATCGTCTTCTCCTTTTGCTTCCCCGGTCACCATGCAGTACAAGAAAGAAGGCCTGTGTGCTGTTAAAGAAAAAACTCGAATGTTTGTTGACTTTCGCGAATTAAATAAAATAATCATTCCAGAAAGTCAACCTTTTCCATTGATTGACAAAATCCTTATTCGTACTAGGGACTGCTCGTACTTCTCCGCGTTGGATATAAATGCCGCATTTCATTCGATCCCCATTAAGGAATCGGACAGATACAAATCGGCGTTTATCACCCAACACGGACATTATGAGTGGCACTCGATGCCTTTCAGCCTCAAAATCTCACCGGCCGTCTTTCAACGCATTCTGTCTGGTGTTTTCCTTCGCAAAGGCATTACCAACTTCGCAGTTAATTATATAGATGACATTAGAACATGTTCACCATATTCAACGCGTCTTTGATGTAATTTACGCTGAAGGTTTTCGTTTAAATTTTAAAAAATGTAGTTTCTCCAAATCATCCATCCCTTACTTGGGCCATATTCTGAGGTCCAACACCGTACAACCTCTCACTGACAATCTTGTCGCCATAAAATCATTTCCCATTCCCTCCTCCAGAAAAAACATTCGACAACTTCTCGGAAAGATTAACTTCTATCGTAAATTTATCCCTAATTCTGTAAACCTCCTAGAACCTTTCCATCAACTCCTTAGGAAAAACATCCCTTTCCACTGGTCAACCGCATGTCAGCAAAGCTTCGATAATGTTATTCGCCTTCTAACTTCGTCACCCATTTTGGCTATCTACGATCGCACAAAACCTATTTTCATCCACACTGACGCCAGTGGGGTGGGAATAGGCACCGTGCTAAAACAGACTCAGGACGATGGACACAAAAAACCCGTCGCCTATTTCTCTCGTAAGCTATCAAATGTTCAAACGAAAAAGAAGGCAATCTACATTGAAAGTTTGGCCATCCGTGAGGCTATTCGTTTTTGGCATTTTTGGTTGATCGGTCGCCACTTTACCGTTATTACCGACCATAAACCCCTTGCTAATCTAAACCTCAAAGCCCGAACTGACGAGGAGCTTGGCGACTTAGCCAATGAACTCCTCCAGTTCGACTTTGACGTTAATTACAAACCCGGATCCTCAAATTACGAATCGGATTCACTTTCTCAAAATCCCGTTCTCGAACCCTCCAAAAACTCTGATCCCATCCATCCCACATTCAGTTTTCTGTCCCTTGGAGAAATCCGTTCTTTACAATCTTCTGTAACACCCCTAGATCGCGATATCACCAAGGATGGTGTCGTTTTTTGTAAATTTCGCAACCGACTTCGAATTATATTGGATCCGCCTGCCGGTCTTCGCTTGATCGAACTTGTCCACGCAAACTACGGCCACATAGGGTCGAAACATACCGCTATGATTATCTCGAAACACTTTTTGTTTCCTAACATGTATAACTCGATAAATTTGTATTGTCGCTCATGTACTATCTGTATCTGTAATAAATTTCGTCGTTCTTGACGCAGCGCCACATTGGGCATCCTCGACCCCGCCAACCATCCACTCCAAGTCATGTTCCTAGACACCATTGGTGGCTTCGGCGATGGCAAATCTAAACTACGTTATCTACACCTATTAGTCGACCATTTTTCACGTTTCGCTTACATCCTCTGTTCAAAAGGGCAAACCGCAAGGGAGATGATTTCTCTGGTTGACTCGGTACATAAGTACAACCCAATTGGAACGCTTATGACCGATCAATACGGAGGTCTCTCTTCCGACAAATTTCGCTCCTTTTGCTCCCATTCAAATATTCAACATGTCTTTGTTGCCGTCGACAGCGCGTCTTCCAATGGCCTGAATGAACGACTCAATCAGATCATCGTTAACCGTATTTGATGCGCAAAGCATGATCCTACCTTTCCTCGGGGTCGATCTTGGGCTGCTCTCGCCACAAAATGCGTACAGCAGTACAACGACACCCCCCACAGAGTTACAAAATTTGCTCCTACTTATCTCCTGAATGGTCACTTAGATGAAATCGTTCCGATCGCTCTATCCACTCCTCCCTACCTCGCGGCTGATCGCAAAATCGTTTAAGTAATTCGATTCGGTATCACGAGTATAACAAAACGTTATACGATAAAAATAAGTCTTCGATAGAATTTGACGTAGGCGATACAGTTTACGTCGACAACGGTAGTAAGTTAAATCGTGAAAAATTAGATTGTATACGCATAGGTCTATTCTGTATTGAGAAGCGCTTATCGAACAACGTATTTTCTGTGAATATGGGTCGTGGACCTCTTTGTAATAGAATATATCACGCAAGTAAACTTTTGCTCGACACCACATGTAATCGGTGATTCCCTTTTGTTTTCCTCCACTCTTAAATGTCTGGGGAGGGTGGATGTAAGAATCACCTGTCACATAGTCGTCTCCGTGTTCCTTCTTGTTTCCTCTCTTTCCATTTACTCGCTTTCTTATCTTTCACGTTCGTTCCTGTATCTCTGATATACCGACTTCGTTTATGTGTAACAGTTTATTCACTCTCTGTTTGAACCTACGTACGCTGATTTCAGTTTCCCCGTTTTCAGCTTGCTTCGTGCATACACGCTTTTGCCGCGTTCATTACTGTAATATTCCGGTCCGTCATATCTCGAATGTTGTGTCATATCTTGTCCGTCGTCTAATCGCTTCATTCAATATTCCTTTTCTTAACTTTCAGGTATTATCCGTTCGAGGGTTTAGCTATGCCTGTATTCAGTAGTGTATCAGCTTTCGTGCTGGCTTATTTATTTTTATTTTTCTCTCTTCTCGCTGCCTATGTTTGCTAAACGACTTCGTTTTTGAATTCGTTGTTATTTTACAGTAAACGCATTCACCCGAGTCGTTTGCCTTTTTTTGCTTTTCTCAACACTGTTGAAACTTATAAATTCAAAAATGTATAAATTTGTGATCCTTAATTTTTTTTAACGTATCATACGATATAACAGAGGAATTTGCTCCAGGATCATAAAGGCCTTTGCCTGTTACTTTATTGAAACCTACATCAACAACCACAAACGAGGGCTTTACTCGTTTTTTTGAATTTCATTTATTTCGTTTTGGAGTTCTTCGAGATTGAAATTGTGTACTGCTTTAGTTACGTTATCGGGAGACTTTGCATTATTGTTACCTTTACGTTGTTGCAAGTCTCGTTGTTTCGTAAAACAATCTTTTTCAAAGTGGTAGCGCTCAAAACCTTTTTTCTTACAATAAGGGCAAGGGTTTTTCGGGTGCAGAGAAGCGAAGGCGTTTGAGGGTGACTGCGAATACGGAGAAGGCGACAAATTTACATTAGGGGCAATTGAACGAACAGAAACGGGACGGTCAAACGAGTTAATAGTTGCAATCAACTTGCTTAGAGTACTATTGTCAGAAAAGTTTATTTTCTCTTGCAGATGACTTGGTAGTCCTAGAGCAAGATGCGCCATTTTATCTGTTTCATGCATTTTTGGGTTGAACGAAACAAGGAGGTTAAGTTTACTTTGAACGTAGTCGCTGAGAGATCCGCCGATAAAACGATACGAAAAAGCAGAGCGAGCAGCAGACAAGCCCCGTTGTCCGAAGTTTTCAATAAAACTATTTCTCCAAAATTCCCATGATGTTGAAAGGGATGCAAGTCGAGTCGTATTGTACCATTTTTCAGCCGTATCCTCAAGAAAGAGACGTAGGACCTCCCAATAATGCTCCTCTTTGATGTTCAGACGTCGGCATTCGGATTCAAAAATTGATAACCACGCTTCTGCGTTAGAGAAAACCGTCTTAGAACCAAATTTTGGTACTACTGCGTCCTTTACAATAGAGGATAATGGTTTTATGGGACTTACGCCAGGTTGTACGTTGACGACGGATGATGGTGGCATAGAGTGTGCAGACTGATCATATTCATCCAGCATGCTGCCCAAGAACACCGCATTACCTTCCGCGTCCATATACAATGCAGCTATATCAGCAGGTAAGGTAATCCGAAAGGAACGAGTTTTCCATCGAGGAGTCAGATCTTTCTTGGCCATCATTGCAACTGGTAAAGCAAAAAGGCGACTGTGATGTGATAACGCCCGATAATTCTCCGGAAAAACAAATACAGTGGCGTCATCGTCGTCGAGAAACTGTATTGTGAAGAGATTTGTCACTGTGGTTTTAGCATCAGTCAAGGACGATTCAGCACGTAATGTGAACTTCACTTTTAAAGACATATTGAAAAGCGCGAAAAAATAAACAGGGAAAATGCAAAAAGTAATAAAAACGACTAGTTTTTGAATTTATAAGTTTCAACAGTGTTGAGAAAAGCAAAAAAAGGCAAACGACTCGGGTGAATGCGTTTATTGTAAAATAACAACGAATTCAAAAACGAAGTCGTTTAGCAAACATAGGCAGCGAGAAGAGAGAAAAATAAAAATAAATAAGCCAGCACGAAAGCTGATGCACTACTGAATACAGGCATAGCTAAACCCTCGAACGGATAATACCTGAAAGTTAAGAAAAGGAATATTGAATGAAGCGATTAGACGACGGACAACCTCCAAAGGCAGTTAGTCGACTGTACTTCCATCCGCAAACGCAACGTCCTTCCATACAGCCAACCCACAACCAAAGATTGTGTGGATCAAGTACTTAAAAAAACTTTCCTTCTAGTATATATTTAAATTCACCAAAAAAAATATTCAATATCCTTCATACTACTCCGTTTATATGAGCCGTAATGGTATTTGAGTACTCGATCCGTACCATTACATAAATATGAAAAATAAATAAATAAATAATTATATTCTCCGTTTCGCCGTTTCGCCTTTTATCAATTTAATCGAGAAGACCAAATTACGCATCACCATTTTTCTCTGTCATAAAAGAGCAACCAATTAAATCAGATAAAACGGAACCAATAATTTCGATAATGACGGTCCCCTAACTATCGATATTTAATTTTATTTATACTCGAGTTTTTTTTAAAGAAAATCACATATATCGCTTCCTATTGAGGCACATAAAAAAAATATTATTGCGCCCCTTTAAAAAAAATATTATTTAATTATTTACACATATATATATACATATATAATTATGCACGAATATTCATAGAATTATTCTCCGTTCACTCCATTATTATTTATATTATCCTTTTTCACCAGTCTTTTTATTTATTCCTTTTTCTTTAATCCTTTTTAAATTTCCTCTTATATAATTATACATATCGATATCGAAGCGGAAGTCGTGATCGAAACTATTTGCTCAAATAATAATTAATAAAACTGAACCAAACCTTAAAAACATCATTGTCTATCATGACAAAATTCCAAAGAAAGTAAGAAAAACTATTTACTGACTCACCAATCTGCTCGATACTACCTAAATTCAATCCAAAATCTTTTAAAATTAACGACGAAATATTTGGCCGACAAGAAAAATATGAAAAAGAATACGAAACAATTAATAAAATACACGAAATAATTATGAATGAACAGAAAAGGCGAGAACAAAAATTTGAAATAAAATACGAAAATGAGTAAAAGTTCGAGGGTTTTTGCACTAAAGCTCATTAACAATGAAAGATGCACTAACGCCGACTGAACGCAATTAACAGGACAAAAAAATAAGATGTTTGCCAAACCAACAACTGACAGTGAATGACTAAATGCGTAATAATATGAGCCTAGAAATGAGCAATCCCAAATATAGCAATATATGTGTCATCAATTACCTCCAAATAATAGATCACCAATAAAAATCATTGAGAAAATATTTCAATCACAATCCTAGCTTCTGATTGGCCATCTCCATTTCTTTTGTTTAATTTTTACTCCGTTTCCCATAATTACTCATACACCATTTACTATATATATATATATTTATTCATCAAGGGGCAATAAAAATTCCCACATTATTACGTTCATGCATTTTGCCTATATCCAACAATGAATGGAACTAACTTATTCATTGACACGCAATATACGTTTCACCAGATAAACTCCTTTATATATTTGTGTACGTATAATTCCCCATTCTCCTATCTATACTATTCGCCTTTTCACCATCTACTATTATGTTTCTGTCTTCTCCGTCAACTGCCACACCAATACTAGCACACAACTAAAATAAAATACACATATGTTTCACCGTCTACCGACTATTCGTTTTGCACCACTACAATAATAGGTTTCTCCGTCTTTTATAATTGTGTGTGCGTGTATACTGACAACAACCAGTATCACGCCGCACAATTATATATATGTTTTTTCTGTTCTCCTTTTTCAACTTTCCTTCTTCTCCGTTTGGCTATTTCAAATAGAGTGAGACAAAAAATAATCGCCATTTTAACTAAAGAGTTTTTACACTGGTTTACCACCAATTCTCTGCTCACCTCTTCTAATAAATACATATACGTCATCTCACCCTTTAATCATTGTTATACACCTGTTTTTTTTATTCTCCAAATTAAAAAGATCGCCATTACATCTTCATTTTCCCCTGTTTCAAACAAAGACTGACGACTTAAATAAATAAATTGACTAGACTTTACGCCATCTCCGTTCATCTCCATTCACCTAGAAATTTCTTCATTTAAATAACAAAAAAAAAAAAAAAAAAAAAACGATTAATTATAGTGTACATTTTCTGATTTACGCCTATTATTTTGTCACCTGTCGTTTAATAATTACGCACCATAATACACACAATTAAAATTACGCATCATACAATCAAAATTTCACGCCACACAATGAACAACTTACATGCCAGACAATAAAATTACACACCACACCATAGAAATATTACGCGCCTCATACCTTGCTGTCGACAGCCTTTTGTCACACCACTTACTTTACCATCGCATCACCATTTAATTATCACGCCAATTACAAACACCATTACAAATACCATTAATAAATAAATAAATTTCACGTACCCATCTTTTTTTTCGCGCCTACACCATACTTACAGAATTCGAGTACCATCACGTTTTTACCTCTGGAACTGTTGACTTCATTTTTTGCAAGGTACCTGGCGCCTCCACCATGTTGGACTCTGGGGGATTGGAGTCCGTTGAAGTATGAGGTAGACGAACAATTAATTTAACACCGGAGAATAATTAAAAGAGAAAAACACAAGTACCGCACTAATAAAAGAATTTAATTGAGAGAGAGATAATCATATGTACGGACATAACTCACAAACTGAATAGATAGACGATGCAACTGAATAGGAACTGGAGAATGACGATACAGTGTTACCAACTAGTGATTGAACAATTAAATAATGTACCGACAGTAACATTGCTTTTCGTCAGTAGAGCATTGTAATTAGCATCATTTTGTCCAGTTGCCGCAGCTCTATGGTAGAGGCGTGACTCGCCACTCAAATAGTGCTTGTTTTGAACCCCAAAAATATGACAATTTTGAAAAAAATTTTCTGTTTTTATTTTTTTAAATTTTTATTTGTATAATGGTTTGTTAGGTTCCTCGATTTTTTTGAATATTTTTAAAAATAATTATTTCTAGATTAGACATGTTTTTCAGTTACAATTTGAGTTCAGATACTAGATTCACTCAAGTACTAGATTCACTCATTGCGTAGGAGGTGGGATCTTTTATGCAGATGCGGGGGGCTGGTCCATGGCATGCCTTGGCCAAGGTTCACCGCATTATCCGAAATATCCCTTCTTTGGTACTGTGCTGGCGTCTACTATGCTCACTAAATCACATGAGAAATAGTAAAGAAAAATTCAAAAATGACAATTTGATCAAACTGGCGCGAGACACTTGTCTTTGCCCTACGTTTATGTATGCTATCCTTGTGAATTTAAAAGATGACTTTTTCATATGTATTCTAAATTAGTGAACGGAACCAAAATGTTAAAAAAATGCAGAAGGTACTCTATAGGGTTGCCTACTTTTTTTGCCAGGATGTCTTGAAATTAAAAAGTACATTGGTCTTGTGGAGCTTTCCTGTCGGGTACTACAGAGGTAGTCAAAGCTACAAAAAAGAAAAAAAATGCTGACATGAATTTACAATTTAGAAGTTATGCTTACAGACCTATTTATAAATTTTCACGATAGATTTTCTTTATGTTAATGCAAGTATGATAGGAGTTTGGTGCTTATTCATTCAGTAGTTTCCAAGAAAACTGGAAAAGAAGAAATTGCTGGAGAAAATTTTCGGTTCATGGTTTCGAGAAAACTTCCAAAGGGATCTTGCTGAAATTTTTACGAAAGATTGTCATTATGTGAGTGCAACTTTAGTAGAAGTTTGGTGACTATTGAATTAGTTGTTTCCGAAAAAAATTTAAACACAAATGAAAAATTTCTGATGAGAAGGAAGTCGACTGTATTGCTTGAAGTATTTTTTACTTATTTATGGCGTAAAGGGTTACGAGCGTCTTTTTTACTTGGCATTAATACACGTTATTTTGTTTTTGTTTTTTCATTTTTGTTTTTTTAATATTGTGAATTAAAATTGCGCTAGAGTTTTTTAAAACTACTATAGCTTATAATATGTATAGATACCTATAGTTTTACTTCTAAATTCATATCAGTATTTTTGCGCTTATGTCCTTTCTTTTTTGTGCGCTTAGGTACATTATTTTTGTGCTCTTTTTGAACTATTTTACTTATACAACTAATTGGCTCATATAGCCCCCCCGATAAGGGCCTTGTCACTTTCGTGTTACAGCCCTTTTAAACGATAGGTTTTGGAGTTTGTGCGCTTTCGTATTCCACCGGTCATTGAGTATTTGGTGAGCAAGAAATCAACGTTTATCTCATTAGTTCTCATAGTTGAATTTTCGTTGACCAAAAATTGTCTGAAAACAAATCAAAACTGAAAACTCTAAACCATTCTATGGTCAATAGCTAACAAGCTGCATCATTGACATTGGTATTTAATATAACGAAAATCAAAAAAATGAAACGAATTTCCTCAGCGTGAGGTCTGGTGAAGAAAAAACTCTCAAAGAATGTTGCTGAGCCATTACAAAATTTCAATCAGATGTCTTGCCATCTACTAATTCTATCCCGACTCTACGACTAAAATTTCTCAAAGAAATTGAGTTAATTAGGCAGTGACTTGCATTGCCGGTGGATAGCCGGTTCAATTGACGACTCCAAATTTAAGATCGATACTCGATGCCTGATCCTTGATTTCCTCAAAAAATTTAAATATTCAAGTTGAAAATTTGTCAAGTTTGTCGTTAAAATAATAAAACGACATTAATATGTACCTATATGCGTAAAACTATAATAAATATACCCACAGAGTATTTTACATACAATAGAAGACGTACGCCCATCTAAACGCTGCTACACTTTTTTCTTCTTTTTTGATACACTTATGCGGTAAATACCTGATCTATTTCAAAGAAACCAGAAAAACATCCTGCGAAGGGTGAGCTTTATGATGAGCCGCTATACTCATTAGGACCACTACTACGAATGGGGCAAATGATAACAGTTTGCTACATTGTGTAATAGGTACCATTCTTTACCCTACATTTCTGTGGTCTATAGGCTACAGTAGAAAAAATATCGCGACTTTTTTTTTTTTTCCAATGCTGAATGAAGACGATCACCTTATCCAGTTTATTTGATGAGCAATCTTACTTTCGATTGTTGAGCAACTTTATCTGCGTCTGTTTTTTTTTTTTTTTTTTTTCGTTATTCTTTTTCCTTTACCCGTTTAATAGGTAATTGGAATGCTTCTATAATAACACACAAAAATCTTCGCTCTAATTTTTTTTGAATCTGTTTCGTTCTCTTTTCAACGAGTACCTATTTTGGTGACCTGCAAAGAAGTTTTCATAGCCTCTAATTAGTATTACACGAGTATGCGTAATTGATGGACGCATTCACGCAGACGAGAAAAACTTCTATTTCATCACCTAATAAACATCAAACAAATATACACTGACCATCGTTTCGCTAATTTATAAATTGCTTAATTAGGTTTTCTCATACTTTTTCTTCTTATTTTTAGTGTATATAGAGTGTCCCATGACTAAGTAATACATTCGACAGTTGAAACTCTCATAGCATAGCATACGACTTGAAAAGAAAACTGAATAATTTCATTTCGAAAGGATTTAAGACCCCATTTTGACAAATTTAATTCACCACTACTTTAAGTATTTTCTATTTCAATTGATGGTCGTTGGTTGAATGAAATATTTTCTTTGGCATTCGAAGTTGAAAAGGCTGAACACCTTGTATGTGTTCAAGTACCGGTATCGTAGCTATACTGTACAGTTTACAATTTTTTTTTTTAAATCCTATAATTAACTAGAATATATTTTTAATTCCCATATAATTTTATGTTTTGTGTACGTCCGTTTGATTACGCATAGCACACACACTAAAAAAATAACTAGCAGCACCTAGTCAACGAGAAAACAGAAGAGAAAAAAAAGCAGAAATATAAACGGTACGGTATACCTGCGGTTTATGGAAAATAGCAGAAGAACGAAATGACCTGATACCAGCTGATTATCGATTCAGGAAATTAGCAGTTGGACGTTAGGAGGTCAACTACCTAATGTACCTTCGGTAAAATGAGAGGGAATTTAAAAAACGATAACGTTTGAACGACTTTTTATTGTGAATACGGCTAGAAATACGATACACCCAGTGTTTACACTCTTTACACACAAAGATATGTATAAACTGCGAAGCGTGTTTCATATCTTAATAAGTATAGGCATTCAAATGACGCCAAGAAAAAATGAATCAAAAAGATCTTATTACTCGTGTGCAGGGATGGTATTCTACGCGTAGAATTCAATATTCTACATTTGTGATGTAGAATATGTAGTATTTGAAGATTATGTAGAATATGTAGGAAACGAGTAGAATATAGAGAAACTGATAACTCTTATCAATGTTATCACTACTTTGTCACCTTTTATCCGTATTATTTTCTACATATTCTACATTTTCTACATGAAATTTGATATTCTACTTTACATATTTTACGCGTAGAATATGCGTGTAGATGTAGAATTCAATTCTACGTCTCCATCTTTGCTCGAATGTATGATCGTAGTATGGGGAAAGTTTCTGCGCATAAATTCAAGTTTCGTAGTTTTTTTCTTTTTCTGTGGTTGACTGGTGTGGGTTTATCTGCAAGTTTTTAATACCTACGTATGTCGAAAAAATTCGTTCATTGATAAAACTTTTACAGGAAACTAGTTTGATTAGTTGACGCATCAATCTACATAAAGTATTTGGTAGAACGTTTGTTGGTCTTTCGTGAGTTTCCTCTTCCCAAAAATCTTGATAACTATTCAGTTTTTTTTCCTTCTTTTTTTTTTGAAATTTCAATTTTATTTTCAAAATGTATTTAGGTTTGTTTTACGCAAAAATATGCAAATTTTTTGTCAAAAACCGACGTTTATTTTTATAATTGGCCTCGATTATCTTCATGATAAAATTTCGGATTGGTAAATACCGAGATAAAGTGTTCATTGTGCAATGAAAATAATGACATCAACAAAAATGTGAATTTATCTTCCGGACGAATGCGGGAGCTGGATAACATCCAAACCCGTAAACTGATCGTCCAGATGACTGAACTTTGAAGATGCTATTATTACTTGTTGGCTAAATTCTTATATGAATTCTGTTAAAAACCACGAATTTACGTACATCTAGTGCGGGTGGTTATATATTTTTTATAATTCTTCCGTACCCTTTTTTATCCCCTTTTTTTCTACATTAGCAGTGGCTTAATTATAGGTGGGCTATTATGGGTGATGGTCATCCAAAAATTTGATGGAGAAAACGACATCGCTATCCGGTAAAGAATAGCTGAAGTGCAGGTTTAAGTTTTTTTTTTCTCTGATGTGAAGACATTTAGCTTTTTTTTTTTGTATACTTACTCAATGATCCACTACCCATTAGCAGTCATCAAACCCTGAATATTTATATGATTCCTGTCCATAATTTTTGAACAATATTAATAACTGTAAATTTGGTACTTAATGACTTTTGGATTGACATTGTAAATGTAACCTAGTGTTCGACACATTATTGAATATTTTGGTCGGTAGCTATAAAATTTTATGATTAATGAATCACATTTTTTTTTCGTCTAAGTAATCATGAGTGCCGTTAGGATCGTTTCCAAGGGGGTGCACATAATATTTAAAAAAAAAAAAATTTCAATAGAAAAAAAATGCCATCGAAAGGCGTGCGTTATGTTGAAAAAAAATTGAGAAACTCTGGCGCACCGAGCAACGTTAAGAGCATGTAGGTTTTCTATTCAAAAACCAATCGTAAAAACCAGAAAAAAAACTACAACAAAATAATCATATATAAAAAAATTTCGGTAAGGTGATACAAAAATTACGTTCAAAATGAACTGTCAAGGAGATTCGTAACAAATCGTATTGTCATGTTATAAATTAATAGGTAGGATTCGCAGGTTGAAAGTAAATTTCCAGAACCATAACTAAAGCGAAGCTGGTTATCTAGAATAATCTCTCCCCAAAAAACAAATGTACCCGGGCCACATCACACATCTTAAAAATGAAACCTTGCACTTCAATAAACATATCCGAAGGTGTAAGTATCCACACAATAAAATGGTAGAAAATTTAGCTAACCATTTTTTTTTTTTGGACACACAGGGGCCCAATGATTGGTTCAATGCAAAAATGATTTGAAAATTGGAACTCAGTGCCTCAAAAAACATAAATGACGATATACTTATTACTCAGTTTTAAAGAAAATAGTATCGTCATCCCTTGCCTATCGAAATTCGGAATCTGACCCGAAAAAATTGATATTTTCGAATAATACGCACCCATGCGACGACGGTTCAAATCTGGATAGAGAAACCGAATTTTTTTTTTTTTCAATTGATCGAATTCAAAAAATTGGGTTTCGTCACGCCATCGGGCTCAACTTAAGATTGTTTGACAATTTAAATAACTTTTGATTTGGTCATGGTACAAATTTAACTTTTTGTTGTCAAAAGTTTCCTAGGTTCATGAATCGAAAACTTTCTAACACTGATACTCACCCCTAGGGCTTTTCATGAGAACAAGATTAATGCCTTTATTTTCTTTGAAAACAAAAGTAACACCCTCTTGATCTACCATAATGTCGTCCATGACTTTGACTAACTAAGGTTTACTGAAATATAAAAAATAATTCTTGTAGAAAATAATGATAAATTCGAGGCTGATGTGCTGATTAATGTCGAAACCATATTTTTTCAGTTTGGGAAACCAAAAACCGTATTCTCTTCATCCGCGTATTTTTGCAAAATCTTTAATTTATGGTTATAAGACACGTTTTTGCCCCAACCTGGATATCGTAACCCTTAATTAACCTTCTTCATTAACGAGTTGGAACAGTAAGTTCTGCATTTCCCGATTACTAAAGTTCTTTATGCAGTTTGCCGTTGCAAGTCTAGCATAACTTCTTGCGAGAAGTTCCGCACCTCCTTAAATAGAACAGTTTATTTTTTTTTAACTATTAAAAACTCCGCATTTCTTTCTATTATAGAAAAAATGTATACAGGCTTATTAACAAGGTGCAATAAAAAAAAAAACAATTAAATTCGTATAAAAATTTGAAACGCATATCTTTTAACAGCGGGTTACAGATGGTATATTTTTTTGGTTTAATGAGTAAAATTTTGAGAATATCCATGTAGGTAAAGGTTGATTAAACAAATTCTCTATATTGTCGGTAATTATTTGGGGTCGGATAGCAGCGTGCATAGATTGAATTGAGTGTTTACGTTGGTTAAGTTTAATTTTTCTTTCAATAATTGACCTCATTAGATAACTACGGATTAGTGAAACGTTTGATTACGTGTGTAAAAGAATGTATGTAGTTTGAATTAAAAAAAAGTTATGGGTACCTACGTATAATTATAACGAAATTATTTAAAATGAAGTATATGGTTGAATTTTATTTCGAGGTCTCATTATTGATCTTGATTAAATATTTTTGTCTGCGAATTTTAAGAAGCAGTTTAAGATTTGTTTGTAGCTATAGTGCTACATTTAAATTAACTGGGAAAAGAAAAACATTTTCCACAGAAATACAGTCATTGAAAATGTCATCAAAATAATATATTTTACGTCTTGAATTCAGATAATTTCATGATGTTCAGCACTTTTTGAAAATTTTTGATTAAAATTTCTATTAAAAAAAAAAAAAAAAAAATCGAGAAAAAAACAATTATGGTTATTTTATCTAAATGTGCTTTAAGTGCCGATTGATGTATTCTTAACGATGTTTAGTAAAGCATAAAATCACTTAACTAAAAAAGCAACTTGTCAGTGTCATCCGAGTGGAATTATTTTTTGTTGATCGTTGAATGCCAGTGCGAATGCATGTTTCAAATTCATTCGAATAAACCAGTCCTTAGCTATTTTTGCGGAAATTCCATTTCAAAGTCTTCAATCTGAATTTCTCAATTAAACGAAATTCGTTGAATCATGCACTCACCATTAACCAGTTTTCACAGTATTAAGGTAATATTATATTCATTTTCGTCTCGATTCATATTTAAGTATTTTTATTTTTTTGGTTTTTCTGAGCTGTTTTATTTTTATTTTTTGGTTGATTATGTGTAATTATACGATATAACTACATGATTTTTAAAGTCAGTGAACCTGCACTCGTTAGAAGGCCATGACTGTCAAAACGTGTACTCGGTTGTCTTCTCGTTCGCTACTTTTCAAAAAGGTAGAAGAAATTAATATCAAACTTCATTACACTGATTTTTGCCTGTATGCTGGTTGTTGGTCATGCAAGTAAAAAAAAAAAAAATTTACAACTATTAAAAACTGTTTTTATTTATGGCTGGATCGATTCTACGTAAACATCTTATTGTTGTATTCCGTCCAAAATGAAACATACGCATGAGCTCTGACAAAAAGCCATGGTTTACAATCAAATCAAAATAATGTAGGTAGGTAACCGGTTTACTGACTGCTTTTTTCATGATAACAGGGTGAACTGAGCCATTACATCCATTGAAGAACAACTCCAAAATTATTTTTCTCAAGGCACAAATATCATCATGTTTGCTCACCCCTAAAGAAAAGTGATACGGAGCATATCATATTGGAGTTAGGTAACGAAAGGAATAGATATAACTTCTATGAAACTCAAAAGATAACCGCATTAAATCGAGAAGATTTTTGCGTGAGCTTTGATTCATTTTTCTCTCCATCATCATGGGTGAATAAGTATGAATGATTGGACTGATAATAAATTCAGCAGACAGGAGGCAGATATTGCTTTAATGTTGTTCGAGTTACGACCGAATGGTGATGATTCGGGGGTTAATAGCGTAGGAGGAGCAAGGACAAATGGGTTGCCTCGTTGTATAAGAAAATAATAAAAAATTAAATCTTGTGATTTTGCTTCAGTTTTTTCTTAATTGGTGAGTAAAGGGCGAACATCTTCCATTATCTTCTCCAAATCGCTACCGCTGCTACAGGCCATACGCCTGCTTGCTTTTGGTTTCAGGAATATCGCCATTTTTTACAAATACTCTTTTATAACACGCTATTCTGCAATTGCATACACCAGGAAAATTGTGAGAAATAATGAAAAATATGGGACAGGTTAGAAATAAGAAGCTTTCCTACATAAAAATTGGAACGAAGAGTAATAAATGAATTACATTTTTTAAAAGAGGACCTTAAAGTTGAAGTAACCTAACACTTAGAGCATATTCAGTTTTTTTTTCTTACAAAAATCGTAAGCAGGGGATAGATAGGCAATTCACTGTTGGCTGTTGCTTAGTTTCTGTTGAAAAAATAATATCCTCTTTCTCAAATCAGACATAATCATCTCTTACCATTCTGAATTTTTTCGCAAATATTAAATTTACAAATGTTAAATATATTTAGCAACGTATGTGGGAGGGATTGGTACCAAAGATAATGAAAAATGGTATATATATCTATATTTATTGAATTTTCCTGGATTCAATTCAACGAAGCACAATGAAAAGTCGTAAAAAATTACATTTCAAGTTGAAACTCATACAAATGCAAAAATGTGAACTGCTTTATCCTTAATAAAACCATGGATAAGATTTAGATTCTCTGTTTAAACAAAACTGCTTTTTCCTTTTTTTTTCAATGACTTCATTTCAAATTTGTACAGTATTTCATTGTGCACTTTTAGATCTCTAGGTACCCGGTGAAAAAAATTTGGATTCGATTTTCTGACAGAATGTGGAACTTTAGGTGGGATGTATGATCTGTTTGAACTCCACTAATAGTTTGGTACAAAGTGAACACTGATTTCAATGGCATGCAACCTAAATCCTTTTCAGGACAGTAGGATTTAGGAATTCTATGTGAAATTTTCATAGATATTATTAGTACATTTCTAAAATGAATAAACGGCTATCTATAGGTATAAATTGATGGACCCAAATACGATGAATATTAGAAATTGATAGTAGAAATTGTGGTATGCGACCCTGGGTAGCTCAATCCAACCAAATACAAAACCTAACATAGTTTCCCATAAATAAAAAACCACTCCATTGAGTGTTCCACGAGCATCTCCACCAACAGAATTTGGTGAAGATGCGAGTTAAGGGCCCCAAGACCTGCTCAGCTAGCCAGGTGATCGATTGAACTGCTTTATACCATGCAACAGGGAAGAAAAAAAAAGGTGAATTAAAAGAAATTTACCTCATAGCTGAGTGTCCAAGAAGGCGTATTTTTTGAAAAGAGCAGCCTGAGTGTACCTCAATTAATTGCCTCAAGCGGGCCCGATGCCCGCGAATATAGATTAATCCATTATATAAAAAAAATAAATGTATTAAAAATTTAAGTCTTTATAAAAAATACAGACGAAAAATAAATCGACCTCGATGGTCGAAGACAAAACGAAGGATGAAATCTTACAGAGTTCATAATAATATTACAGAGTACAGAAAAAAAATACGATTCAGAACAAAATGGCAGGGGATTTTCCGACAACCGAGGTTGTATAGTGTCATTAACACCACTAAAAATAAGATGGTGGTAATGAAAAAGATCGAAAGTTAAGAGAGGGAAAAAATGTTTAGGCTACGTGGCTAGGCTTTAGCCTAGCCGAAGACGCTCACGGCGTTTTAAAGTGCGTGAGTTTAATTTTAATTTAATTTAATTTTATTATTGGGGGAAAAAATAGACGAAAAGGTTTGAATTTTGAATTTTGAATTTAGGGGATGGTCGCATCCTACAAAATAAAGTAGAAAAGGTATTTAGTGACGATGCGATGTACTGTAGAGTTAAACTGAATAATTGCAAGTTAAGTTGGTTGCATACTGATCAGCTGGCATGTCTTTGACATGTGGATGAATCAATCCTTAATTTCGTTACCTCAATTTAACAACAAAACTCACAAGTTTTTGTCCATGATTTTGTCAAATGAGGAAATACTTTCTTTTACAGAAAGCAAAATTGAGCTGCACACTTACATATAAATTGCAATCAATAACATCCAATAATTATTAGGATTGTATCTGGAAAGGAAAGCTAAAGAGAAAAAAATTCTATGTTTTCTAAGTCTTCTTTCAAAAAATGTCCACAAAATACTGTTTCAGATTTTTTGATTTATTTATTAACTTTTTATCAATCTTATTTATTGTCAACTATTTTCTACTTTTTGAGAATCTGCTTTTCCGAATGGAGATTTAGCTTCGTTAGAGATTTAAATCTGCATTTAGTCGCGAGTTATATTATTGGAAATTGAAATGAGGAAACAGAATTGAAAATTATTACAATATGCGTCAAAAACGTGACTGCTGATTAATATGCAACCATCATAACATTCAAGTATACTTATAGTCTACTGTATTATACGATCTATCAAAATTTTATCGTCCCCTTCAGCAAAATCTTGTATTTTTATGATATCGTTCAGTTTTTCGAATTAACGTCACCAAGTTCACGGACTTTATTTTTGGTGTCTAAATAGATTCGACAAGGTCTATTTTATTTATATTTTGTTTTAATTCAATGTCCCAATAGAGGTCGCTTGATTCTTTACGACGCTTCGTCAAGCTCACTTAATGGTATCTACATATTTTGTGGGCTAACTACCACACATCATTTCAAAATAAATTTGACCAATTACTTTGTTATTTTTTTACAGAATGGGTACTGAAAAAGCGAAAGATTACGTCGCGGTACCGCTTCAAGAGAACTATCTAAGCTTTCAGAGATACAATGACGATGGTGCAGACCATGATAATATGACCATGTTACCGAAATCAGGAGTAATGAGTTCGGTGCCTCAAGGATCTCCACCAATCGACATTGAATTCGTTGATCTGACGTATACAGTACCGGTCACAAGAAATGGTAAGTTAAGTGAAAGTTATTGAACATATATAAATGAAAATGGACAATTTCCTTTTCCTACGTGAGTCTGTGTGCGACGACGTTTGGCTAACAATGCTTTGCTAATAGTAGGTATTGTATGCTACGTGATGTCTGCATGTATACACTATGCTTTAATAAAATGGTAAAATAATTTTGCGAAGAGATACCAATATTATACTTTCGATGTTCTGATGAAGATCAATGTACAGTGTAGTACGAAACTATTTGCGGACAGATTAGCATTCGATTCAGTTTCAAAATTTTAAGTGGCGACGTATACTGAATGAAATATGAGTGACCGATGCGTGTCATGTTTTTTTCGCTCATTTAATTAAGTTTCGAAATAGGTTCTTATGGCACCGAATGCGTCGTACGACTATGTATATAAAAAATGTTTCAAATCCACCGCTCGAAGATTAACAGCCTTTGAAAATGACAGTGCATTTTTTTTTTAGCCCCCAAATGTAAACAGTAATTAATTGTAACCTCCGTCTCTCCATCTTTACTTCAAATACTCCTTTCTTTGACGTTTTGCCACAAATATCAGGCAATTCATGATTTTTAACCGAATTCAAGAAAATTTTTTTTATGTTTATTCCTACAATCTGGGCACCGATTTTGATGAAAGTGTTTTAAATGATGGATGGTGATCCCATATAATGGTCCATTTCAATTTCTTTTAAATCGATGAGATAGTTCTTGAGTTATCTTTAAATAAAAAACTGTCAGTTTTAAAGTAATATTGCCGCTAATGTTTGAACGAAAAATCATTGAAAAAAATTTTTCATCGAAAAATCTAACAAACTTCAAAAAACAAAAATTAAAGAATAAAAACACTCTGAAAAGAGAAAAATAATTCTTTTTTAATTTCTCTAGTAAGATCTGCTAGAATTAAAACAAAGCGAAAAAGAATTATGGTAAATTTGTAATAATTTTTTTCGAAAAACAGAACCGTATAGTACCAACTTAAAAAAAAAACAATAAAAATGCTTTAAAAAAAGAAAAATAATCCGTTTAAAATTTCTCCTTTAAGATCTGGTTATAGGGATAGAAATTATTGAAGTCAGCGCTCTTTTTCTTCACCAAGTAGGCAATTTATACGTTAATTCTGTCGAATTTTATGATAAAACTTTTTAATTAGTGCCGACTTCAATCAGTCCCTAGAACATAGATTATTTTTCTCTTTTAGTGCATTTTTATTTCGTAAATTCTGTTCAATTTTATGAAAAATATTTTAATTAGTGCCAACGTTAATAATTCCAGTCTCTACAGGTACCTAAATCTTGCTGGAGAAATTTTAAAAGGATTATTTCTCTCTTTTAGTGCTTTTTTCTGTTATTTAAGTCGGTTAAATATATTTTTAAAAAAAAATTGATAATTTACGTCTTTTTTCTCATTTCAGATCTTCTCTTTCGTCTTGTTTCTAAATAGGAATCAAATCTAAAATTTTGTTTATTAAGTCTGTAATTAAATTATAACTTAGCGATGATTTTTATGTCGTACTGTAAAAAAAAAAAAAAATTCAATTAACTTACGATAAAAAAATGTTCCGAAATTTTGAGAGAAAAAAAACACGCTATGAATATTTAAATTCTATTGATCTACCCTCGAAATCTTATTTAAAAAGTATTTTCTGATGTTTTATTCTTGTATTTATCAATGAAATCAAGACTTGAAATTCATTCTTTTGACAGGGAAGTATTTTTTGACGATTTCCTTTCTTAATTACGCATCAAAATTTGCATATTATGTCGACACGGAGACGACTTATTGGCTTTAATTGTTCCTTGACGTCTTTGGAAAATGAATAAATTAAAATATCCGAAACCACACAATCGTCCTGAATACCTACAGGGTTTCAAGCCAAATAGCTCCAATTTGGAAGAATAAACTGGTTATCTCAATTAAAAATTAGCGTAACTATCTGTCATTCCAAATATACTATCTTATACTTGTGAACATTGTTCAATAATTACGTTCTTATGTTGAATTTGATAGTAGTGTGTAGCAGTTCTAGGTAATATTCATCTCTTTAAATTATATGGTAATGTGATATCTAACAAATACTTAATACTTCTTTGTTTATTTTACTTAATTTTGTGATATTAGACATGATTAAATCAGGAATCTGTTATTCACGCATTCTTTCAATAACAGACAAGTGTTATCTCAGATCAAGATAATGTAGGTACGTAACAGATGGATAAAAATCTGTAGATTTGTAGAATATTCTGGCTGTTCTACTAATTTTTTTCTCGGATTCGAATGAAACTCATCCGGTTTTACTTTCAGTCCATTTGTCAGTTTTTCTTTACGCAGAATATTATTCTTTATGATAAGAGCAACTCATTCTTCATGTAAAAAATTTCGGACTTTCTTTATTCCGGCTTTTGCTTTCTTCCTTTTCCAAAAAATTAAAATAAAAGGATAGATACCCGAGACGATCAATTATTCTCATCTTCATAAAATCGCTAATTGAGAGATGTGGATTCGTTTTTATTGAATTAGTTTTGCATAGGTATCTACCCAGACTCTGTGGCGAATCTAAAAGAAAAAAGCCAGGGTACAAAGTGCTTCAAAAGACAAATTTTAGTTACGGGATGCTGGACTTAATAATTCTTTATGAAGATACGAAGGACCAAACACATTTTTGACGAAAGGTTTTGGCCAGTTTTGCTGAGCTAGTACTCGTTAAATCAGCCAGCCACTGCCCAGGATCCTTTCGTTAAACGATTGACCACCCCACAACCATCAGTGTCAACGGTCTTATCTTTGCTATTTTCTAGAAATTTATCATCTTGAAATTGACTCTTTATGTAGTCTAAGAATAAATGATAGTCAGGCTCCCTCTCCCGTACGTTTTTAGTAAGTCTTACATATTTTAGCTTATGCTCTCTTCACCCACAAAATTCAACGAAGACAGTTATAGTCTTAGTCTATAAATGTCACCATAAATATGTTTTTAAAATGTGAATTCATCATTCACGCTGTATTCATTTTGAATATCAAAAATAGAATCATTTTTCAACTGGAAAATTACCACTAGGCTATCTGCAATTAATCGGTAAAATAATATTTGCATATGACAGTCGATGGTAAATTACCCAAATTGATGCGTTTAAATTTAGCCATAACTGCTGAATTCAAGGGGAAAAAATTCAGGCATAGCAGCTGCTCCACTAGAAAATATAGATTTTTAAAAACTATATATAATGCAACCGAAACTGGAAACAAAGTTAGCCGGTTAAAGTTATATATCATATATAATTATAGTATTTACTAAATTTCGTAGCTATTATTTCAAACTTACCCTTGTTAAACCCCAAACTCAGAATAAAATTGGCCATAACGGAAGTACCATCCGATTAATCTGTACCAAAATCAGTAACATTAGAACAGATTATAGTAAATATCTTTTCCAAATATCGTGGCTGTTAGTCGAAAATATGCATTAATTTGATAGCTATAAAATCCCCAAAATTGGAATAAAAATGTTTGTACCGGAAGTACCGCTCAGCCAATCCGCATCAAAATCAATAAGTTCGGTAATCAGCTTAGTTCCCGATTGTTTGTTGTTTCAAGTTTATCAGTTCAATTTGAACATTTGACACTTTTTCCTCTTCTTTTATCATACTCTGATGTTGTGTTGCATAATTTTAAGAAGTGGCTAGTCCTATTGACCTAAAAAAACTACATTCTGAACTCAAAAATTTTATTCCTATTTCAAATTATATAAACTTATATATACCTAAATGAAAAATAGCTCCTCAGTTGGTTTATAGAATCTGTAACTAGAAAACGGTTTAATAGGAAATGATTTTTACATTGGACTTTCGATTTTCAATTCAAAAATTACAGTTCAACGAAATCAGAATGTTCTCATTTTTTATCTCCCATCACGTCTGCAGCAAACAGTGATGGCGAGCAAAACCACAAAAAACCCTGTAAGACAAATAAAAATTCGGGTAAAAAAATTCAGGCTAAACGTATTTGGGGCAAAAAATTTGGGGGGAAATAATTTGGGTAAAAAGTCATTCGGGATATTTTATTCGGGGAAATGACCCGGAATCTCTTGGCTTAGTACTAATGTTCGTACAATATTTCCTGATTATTGGACTAATATTGGGACCGGTACCTGGTGTGAAATCAGCCATTTTATGAAATGCCTAAACATATACGTCCTTATTTCGTAGTGTGAAATGAAAAGTTTTTATTCTGAATGGGCAAAAATTATAGATCTAATGTTATCAGATAAGATTGGTAGCGTTGTTATTTTGATAGTATTGTCATTTTAATGAGCACCGTATCTATAGAAAAGGTTCGAGATACAAGACGTGTCATAATATATTCTCAATGTAAAATGATATTAAGGAAGAGCAATGTATCAAATTCATTAGTAACAATTATAGTTAAATACGATGAATTGGTGGCGAATGTGATCACTGTCTGTTTCTGAAACACATCCTGCCCACAACTCGTAATTTGAAAACATCGAAGAACATTCACTCGAATCGCTATTGTGTCGATGTTCAAATGAGTGGAATGCTTTAAATGCTAGAAAAAATTCAATTTTAAAAGAGGGAAAAGAATCCAAAAACTTTTTAAGATAATTAACTGTAGGTACATTAATAATTTCATATTATATATGGGTCAAGAAACGAAAAACTTACCCACCTCTACCTCAAAGTCGTTTCGTGAGATCAAAATTAATATATGAAAATTTTCAGGAAAACCTATATAAATAGCACACTGTGACTGAAGCTTTAAGAACTGAAATATTTCTTGTAGCGTGATTTCATTAGAAAATATATACCTTCCTAATATCTACTGCGGCATCACTTGATGTTTTTAAGGTAGGTATGAAACAAAAATTGACAAATTATCATACGATAAATGATACTATCAGTACCTAGTAATTAGCAAAATAGCAGGTATACCTATTTTTGTTAGCAAAAAAATTCAAATTTTCCAGTCTGAAAGTGCAAATCCGCATATAATTAAAAAATTATATTAGTAAATAAATTTTCGCGCAGAAAAAATTACTGTAACTTATATATCTACTTTAATTCATCATTTTTGCGATGAAAATAACATTCGAAGTTAAACGAATCGTCTCTGGTGAGGTTATTTCGGCACCGGTTACCTTTGTATTTATTTCTTTATCATTAATTTATGGAAAAGTTATCAAACATAGGAGACCTTATGAAAAATTTTAAAAACATGAGTACACACATTCGAAAAATTTTTACTGCTTTTCGACGGTACCCTGTAGGTATTTTTCCATTTGTGCATAAAACGTTCGTTACTGGGTAATTTACAAGCAGTTCTCATACGATTGGGAAAATTAAAAAAAGCGTATAGGTACTTACTCTAAGTAAGTTAGGTACGGAACATCATAATATTGGCCGAAATGAGTGGAACTGTCTAAAAAGGTGGATATCTTTGATAAAAATTGAACGAATATGAACAACATTTTGGGGGTAATGAAAATGATTTTTTTCTGCGATACTTAGTCATCTTTTTTTCTTTGAAAAAAGAATTATAATAGTAAAAAGAAATTTTAAAAATGCTTGCTTGAAGATGCTGATGAATATAGTCACGTTCTGCATTTTATTCACTGCGTGCGTGCATGTAATTCCATGTCAAGAACAAATTTTTTACTGTTTTTCGTTCGCTGTTGGCCGGATTATTATTAATTAAACAATTATCTTGCATATTTTCATCTCTGCTACAAGTAGTCCGAATTTTTTGTAAAATTCAAGGTAATGAACTGATGGTGGTTCTGTTGTCTTTGCTTATTTTAAATTTGAGAGAAATGCTGGACAAATACTAGCATTTTATTAAAAGTGTTTAAAAGGCTTTAAAATATGAAGAAAAAAAAATTCTAGTACAGCTGCCGTTTCACTCTAAAATGTAGGTTTTCAGAAACTAGCTAATTACAACCAAAACTGACAACCAATTAGTATAGATCATTCATAATGATTGTAGGTGCTAAATTTCATAAATACTGTTTGAAAATTATCCATTTTGGTGCCTAAAATCGGAATGAAGTCGGACATATCAGATGTAGTGTTTTGCTGATCCGGATCATAATTGATAACAGGTTAAAATAGATTATACAGCTGAAGACCACTTAATAAGGACGTATTGAGCGGTACCGTTTTTGTCCCTAATAAGCAGTGTGCCAATTAAATGATGAGTTCAAAAAAAAATTAATGGCAAATTTCAGTATTGGAATTTTGGTACAGTTACATTAAAAACAGTTAAATTATTGAATAATTATATTATATATACCTAAATATATTTTTGACAAAAATAAAAGATAAGTGGGGGTTTTGGTTGTAAGAAGATGGTAAGAGGTACTTTTTCACAACTCAAACCGAAACTAATTGGCTCAAGACAATATGAAATTATGAAAGATAAGAAGAATAATTATAAAGACTAACATATACTGTCGCTAATGAACTGAAACAAGATTATCATCACTTTCAGTAACAGTTCAAGAGCAATTTTTCCTTGTCTATGGACTTCTTTTGTCTCAATAAATCGATGCATTGTTCCCAATAAATGGTTTGATTTCCTATAATTTTATATCATTTGTTTTGGGGCTTGCCAGATTCATCCCAATTAAGTGATTGTTCCTTTTATCCAGTGTCCCTAATAGGTTTCCACTGAATTAAATATAATTTTTAAATTTCATACTTTCGTAGTAGTTGTTTATCAAAAATTTAAGCATTTTAGGGCTATAAAATTTCCAAAATTGAAATAATAGACATAGGTACCAGAAGTATCATCTGACCAATTTACCATATGATCAATATATAGGTTTGGTCCTTGGTTTATTACTAATGTGCATACTCGTGACTATTGGACCAAAATTGCAACCTGTTCCATGATAAAAAAAAATCTTATATATACCTGCCTATAATACAGTGGAAACCTCATTAAAAATAGATTGGGCTGTAGCCTTTTCACCCCAAATAAGGAGTGTCCCATTTAACTAATGCTGAGTCTTCATGTGTAGAAATTGTAAAAAAAAAAATTGGAGTTGAAATTTTTAATGGAAATTTGAGGACACATCATTGTTTTGGTTAAACTGTTCAATATTTATAACCAAAGAAAAAAGGTTATTGGAGATTCTTGATGAAATATGTTAATAGGTACTTTTAGGTGTTTGGGCGGCACAGGGATTCGAACCTGTACCGGCCAAACACCTAAAACTTCCCTCGTCACCACCACCAAAAGTCAGCACCGTATTCACTCGGCTAAGGTGCCGGGTGATGGTGTATGAGGGAGAAGCGTATGGATAGATTTGCCGACATAGTGTGGTAGCCGCCACAGTACTGATTCAGTGTATTCAGGAGCAACTTCTTGATGAGGCCTGTCCGATAGACTTGTGCAAAAAAACATGAAAGACAGGCAAAATAATGACAGAAAACAACAAAAACTATCTGAACCAGGATTATTATAAATCAGAGAGTTCAACAGGAATTTTCTCATATTTATACACCAATTTGTCCCAATAAACTGATGTGCTGTTCCTAATAAGTAGTCTGATTTCCTTCAGTTTTAGTGTGTTTGCTTTGGAACTTCCCTGGTTTGTCCCCCTTAATTTGGTGTCCCTGATGAGCAGTTTTCACTGTACTATACCTATGATTATTGTGTCAACTACCACACCATGAGTTTTCATTTATAGGAGGTAACCCAGTAGCTTAACTGGTATGGAAGTTGACTTCTATGAATGAATAAACAAAGGTGCTAGAGGTCCAAATCCCCAATCTGCCAATACCTACAGTTAGCATAGTAGGTGTAACAGGTGTAGTAGGTGTAGTAGGTATAGTAGGTGTAGTAGGTACCTATTTTATAAGTATGTGGTAATCAAAATCAAAAATCAGGAAAATTTTACAATTTTCAGTCAGAAAGGAAACTTCTGGAATAAGGACCTGATGTTCCCAATTCTTATATTTGCCTGACTAATGTCAGTCAGAAATATAAATTTTTTAGGTTTTCATTTTTTCTGAAATTAACTTGGTCAAAATCTTTAGTCAGTTGGTATCAATAATACCTTAATTTATATCCTATACTATAATATGAGCAATAATTGTATATGGGTACATGTGTATGTGTGTATGTAAATGTGTTATGAAGAATTAGATCAACAATGTTGTTTAAAATTTACAATAAAGGGGTTTTTTGGTACGAGTCAAAGATCTAGATAGGTCCCAAGTTTGAGAAAATTTGTAAAACTACCATATTAACAAAACTAACATATTTCAATTATATAAATTCAGCGATATTGTGATTGATAAAGATAACTTTTAATGTTACTATTGAATCCAACGAATCAAAAACAAATTTAACTTTTTGGTTTTCTGATAGATAGAAACTGTCTTCAAAAAACCATTGAAAATTATTATAGAACTATTATTTTGAAATCTGTATCGAAGGGAATTCATGTTGTATACTTTTTCATTTTGCAATGGTCTTTGTTAGTGAAAATCACCGTTAACAAAACAGGATTAAGGCCACGGACATACAATGCGTGGATAAGTGGTGAGTGGTGATTCGATTTGTCGCCTTTAAATTAATCAGGATTCAGCGACAAATCGAAGAGAATTCACATAAAAATTCTCTTCAATTTGTTAAATTAATCGGGATTCAGCGACAAATCGAAGAGAATTTCTAAATCCTATACTATAATAAGAGCAGTAATTGTATGTGGGTATGTGTGTATGTAAAAGCTCCATATCCCCAGATCCTCAACTAACAAAAATTTAAAATTCAATAAATGTATTCGTTTGTGCTACGTTTGTGCTGGTTTGTGCTGAAATTTTCATCGTTTGTGCTATTTTCCTAAAAGATTTATTCAAGAAAAACGTTTTCAAGCTCAGTCAGGAGCTAGAGACATATTCCCCCACACCAAGAAGCAATTGAAAATTTCAATATGGCATTTGTTTGTGCTGGTTTGTGCCGCTATTTTTTTCGTTTGTGCTACAACCCCCTCCCCCCTAAGGCAAATGAAAATTTTATATATTGTGGAATTTCAAAACTTGAAATTAATTGAAAGTGTGGTGAATCGTTTGTGCTACGTTTGTGCTGACAGAATATACCAACCTCAACCCTCTGACCCCTACCCAAGAGCTATTATTTGGAAAAAACTTTTTTGGGGGCAAAAAAAAATTGTTTTGGAGGGAAACTGAAGTGGCGTCATTTGTTTTGCTACGTTTGTGCTGACAGAATATACCTATAATACCAACTTCCCCTCTATAGGGGGCCTGTAATTATAAAATAAAGAAAAACCGTTAGGATCAATGACCTGGTGAACTCTAGACATCAAATTGCAAATAGAATAAATTCAAAAATTTAATGATGGCATTTGTTTGTGCTACGTTTGTGCTGGTTTGTGCTGAAATTTTCATCGTTTGTGCTATTTTCCTAAGAGTTATTCAAGAAAAATGTTTTCTAGGTCAGTGAGGAGCTAGAGACATGTTCCCCCACACCAAGAAGCAATCGAAAATTTCAATATGGCATTTGTTTGTGCTACGTTTGTGCTGGTTTGTGCTGCTATTTTTTTCGTTTGTGCTACAACCTCCTCCTCCCTAGGGCAAATTAAAATTTTATATATGGTGGAATTTCAAAACTGCTGAAATGAATTGAAAGTGGGGTGAATTGATTGTGCTACGTTTGTACTGACAGAATATACCAACCTCAACCTTCTCTCCCCTACCTAAGAGCTATTATTTGGAAAAAACGTTTATGGGAGGCAAAAAAAATTGTTTTGGAGGGAAACTGAAGTGGCGTCATTTGTTTGTGCTACGTTTGTGCTGACAGAATATACCTATAACAATACTTGTATGAGGTAATAGGGGCTTGCACCCCTTGACAACAGTCTCCACCCAAAGGCTGGCAATAATTGTCTTTATGACGTTAAACGAATTTACACTGGTGCGTTTGTATGTTCGTACCTGTATGTACGTACAGGTAAGATAAATTACACGGGCCAAGATCAATTACCAGATAACGATCTCGGTGATGTCATGGCCCAGTACCAAACGTGCTGCGTCATTTCTTATCACCTTGACAGAGGCAAGAAACGACATAACGCATGACATAATTACGTACATGTACATATGCATGTGTGTCTGTGTGCGTGTGCCAAATTCTGTATATAAACTCTCAGAACTGGCTCAAAAATCGCCAGTGTTTGCCGAGGATTTGGCTCTCCCATACTTAATTGTATGAAGTGGCAGAACACGCAAAATACTGTTGAAAACCTTCTAGTGCGAATGTCTCTCACGACAAGGTATTCCACAGTCTAGAACAATTGATTTTGGTACCAATGGGAGGGGCTGCATGTTATTTACATAAAATCAGTTTTTGTTTCGATTTAGAATTAAAGAACGTTCTAAATTATGTATTTTTAGGTATAGTTTAACTGCTATAAAATTTAATTTAGTCATGAATTATAATGTATAACATTTAGTGTATTTTCTAAAGGAAAATACAACTACTGCGTTCAGTGAAATGGAGGAACCTGTGGAAAAACTCCCATCCTGAGTTGTAGATCACAAATATCTCGGTCACTCAAATTCTTCTGTACACAATATATATATATACATGCCATCATTAAATGTACGAAAACATTTTGTTTATAGTTTGCTGATCAAAGGTCAGTCACAAGGTCATTGAACCTAACTGGTATTTGTTGTTTTTTTTTCAAATATAGGGGCCCAAATTGAAGAGCGGAAGGGCATTGAAGGTATTATCTGTCAGCACAAACATATCACAAATAAATGCCATCATTAAATTTTTGAATTTATTCTATTTGCAATTTGATGTCTAGAGTTCACCAGGTCATTGATCCTAACTGTTTATTTTATAAATATAGCCTCCCCATGGAAGGGAGGCAGCACAAACGTAGCACAAACAAATGCCATATTGAAATTTTCGATTGCTTCTTGGTGTGGGGGAACATGTCTCTAGCTCCTCGCTGACCTAGAAAACGTTTTTCTTGAATAACTCTTTTAGGAAAATAGCACAAACGATGAAAATTTCAGCACAAACCAGCACAAACGTAGCACAAACAAATGCCATCATTAAATTTTTAATTTATTCTATTTGCAATTTGATGTCTAGAGTTCACCTGGTCATTGATCCTAACTGTTTTTCTTTATGGGACAGAGGGCTGAGGTTGGTATATTCTGTCAGCACAAACGTAGCACAATCAATTCACCCCACTTTCAATTCATTTCAGCAGTTTTGAAATTCCACCATATATAAAATTTTCATTTGTCCTAGGGTGGAGGGGGTTGCAGCACAAACAAAAAAAAATAGCAGCACAAACCAGCACAAACCAGCACAAACGTAGCACAAACAAATGCCATATTGAAATTTTCAATTGCTTCTTGGTGTGGGGGAACATGTCTCTAGCTCCTCACTGACCTTGAAAACGTTTTTCTTGAATAACTCTTTTAGGAAAATAGCACAAACGATGAAAATTTCAGCACAAACCAGCACAAACGAATACATTTATTGAATTTTAAATTTTTGTTAGGTGAGGATCTGGGGACATGGAGCTGTATGTAAATTTGTTATGAAGAACCAGACCGACGAAGTTGCTGAAAATAACAATAGTGAGGTATTTGTGTACAAAAAAACGATCTAGATAGGTCTCAAGTTTGAGAAAATTCGGTGAACAGATATATGAACATCTCAGTCCATCCATCAACAGCAAGTGATAACAACAAACATTGAAAAACTCACTAATTCTAAAAGTAACAAATGAGAAAAGGTTTTATTAGAGAATTTTGCTAGGCCTAAACTGCGTATGATTATTATGATTTATGACTGATGATGTAATATGAGTTAAATAATGAAATCTTAATTCTCGAGATATACGATATACGATAATACCGAAGGATATACCTAATATTGCTGAAATTCTTCAGCTTAATTAAAATTAACAAAATTTTCTTCTCTTCCACATCCGAGCAAAGCTCGATGAACCAGGTACTTGATAATTACTCAGAAAATATGTAAAAGCCCGCAAAAGCAATTAATTCTTCGAATCATCCTATTTGACTAAAATAATTTGGTAAATTACAAAAATAATTCATGAAATTGTTATTTTTGTTTTTTCTCGTTATTTTATATAGTCAACGAAAACAAGTGAAAAACGTTAATTCCATAAATCTTTGACTCAAAATTTACGTTTCTGACAAATTTTGCTCAGGCTTTTTTTTATAAAATTGGTATCAAAGGAGGACATCAGGTCTTTTTCCGGGATTTTTCTTTTTGGCTAGGAATTTTCGTAAAAACCTGATTTACGTAATTGATTGCAACATATACATATGAACTTGAGTTTTTAGTGCCAAAGGTTTCTTCAAGTCTTGAAACGAAAAACGTACCCTCCTCCACCCCTAGGTGTTTTTACGGAATCAAAGGTAGGTAATATCTATGCAGATTTTCATCCAAATTATAAATACATAAAATCCCGTTAATAACAGGAGGTTTCCACATCCGCTAAAGGTCAGAAGTATATTCAAGAAATTCTTTTCAATAGCTTTTAGTATAGGCTTTCTGTAAATTTAATCTGATCTCGATCTCTGCATGAGTAATTAGAATGGATGACGCTAAAATTATGAAAATATCATTAATAGTTGAGGTGAAGTTTTAATAAATGTGACATTGGAAACCTTTCATGGAAATGCATTCAGTGATTTTGTTGAAAAATTGTGAAATTGGGGACTGAAAATAGATAATTTTTTTCTCAAAAAATAGAAAAATGGATTTTTTTATATTAAGGCATTATTTTACGGAGGTTTTTGAGAAAAAAGTCGGAGGTAAAATAATTTCGTTGGGAAAATGCGCAAAAAATTCATGAGTTGAAAGTGACGATGAATCTCACCTCTTCATTTATGAAACTACATAGAAAATGAACATTTCAAAAACTTTATGTGAAAATTTTTGACGTTTAATTTCTGATGAGGACTCGATATAAGTCCAAAACTGTTTTTATTTTTGAAATCCTTACTCCTTCAGTTTGATGGATGGACAAACGAAGCATTTTTTTCAAGCCGGCTCCATACATGCGTCTATTTACCAAATACAATTGTATCTGCATAATCATCAAATATGTGATAGGCTTGCTCGGGTATGCTCTTGTATTTTGGAGCATTGCCAAATACATACTCTATGTTCCCGATTGTTGTCGCTAAATTTTCCCGATTTAAAGGGAATAAATATTTTATCTTGCTATGCCTATGAATTTTCCACTTGTGTGTATCAGTGAACTCGTCATTTGGCCAGCAGAATGGCGAGCATACCTGATTATTTGTGTTCAGTCATATTTGGCAAATAGACGAATATGTGAAGCCGGCTTCATATTTTACAATTTTTTAAACATTTTCTGCAAAATCCTTTTCATTAACCAGAATTTCTTTCACATTTAAAGAGGGTGATGGCCTATGGACTATCAACACGTCTTCTGTGCTTTGAATTAGAAAAAATTTACATTACATTTCCTCTCCTTTCTCCCTTCTCCTCTGTTGGAGGAATAAAAAAAATTATAATACAATATTATAATTATTTATTTTACGGAAAAAGGAATTTTTTAGCTGTTTGTGATCATCGTTTGTTCTATTTAGAAAAGTGCGAAAGACAGACTCAACAGATCTTCGTTATAAGTTACTTACCACTTTTTCTGCTTTGAAAAACATATTGTGCTTATTACACTGGAGAAATGCTCGTCGCTCTTTTCTCTTTTCTTTGTAAAAGGGGAATTAGGTATCATTTTTTTTTCTACAATTCTCGTGTCATTTCAGTTCGACGAAGGAACCTTCCTTCTTTAGAACTTATCACGTTCCAACAAAATTCCAACGAGTATTTGGGACCTGTTCGTTGCCGATGTAGCGACGAATATGTAGTACCTATGTACCTAGGTATATACCTAAACTAATTGACGAAAATTATTTTACAAAAATTTTGAAAGAAATGAACAGGTATAATCTTTTGAAAAAGTAAAGACTACTTAAATGATAACGCTGAAAATTTGAGGAAGAAAATCAATTTCCGTAGGAAGGTTACGTGTTTAGAATACCTATACCTTAAAACGTTACAAACGAAGGTGAAATCGACAAAGCGGAAATGTACGATATTTTTGAGGGCAAAATGTCCCTATTAATCACAGGTCGTTGCTGTATTAGGTATGTTTTTGGCTAAATCAACTTATGTATAGGTATTACTACTTGACAATCTGAAAAATATCATTGTGTCATGACATTGATAATGGGCCATGAATCCATTTTTAGAGGCTAAGATGATAATTTAGATTTATGTACGCGCGATTTAATGAATTGTCATAAGCTTAGGTATTGTTTCAAGACTTAAAAATTAGTATATAGGTACCTAGATTAATATCAAAGTTATAAAAGAATCACGTTCGAATCATTGAGATTTGAGATACGAATAGGTATTATATTAAAAAATGGAATTTGAAGTTAATTTACTACGAAGATACGCGATGGCACGAAGTTCCTTGAAATCAGTTGAACCAGCAGGTAACTGCTTCCATAAATTTTTAACAAAGGATTATTTTTTGGCACTTTATTTTCAACACTTACCTTTGGGGTGAAGAGCAGATTGTATTTTCTTTATGGTTTTGTATGCCAGCGTAAAAGCAGACGATTTTCTTCATGGTCAAAACTCTTTCAAACAAGAAAAATTTATTCGCAATCATCTTATGGAGAGATTTTATAATTAGGTACCAACGTAAAATCTATTGGTAAGCCAAAATTTTAATATTCAGGGGCGAAAATAAATTTTAAATAAGCTTCCTAATACCTAAGTCATTCTTCCCGTTTGTCGCCTGCAGGGAAGGAATGTGTGGGCAAATGCTCGCATGTTTCGGATGGAAATTATAATTTAAAACATGCACAGATTTCAACTATGTGCAATATCTCGGACATTGAAAATGTATTAGGCTACGCCTACATAACCAGCAGCAAGTTGCAGCTAAATAAAATATTTTGTTTGTGCTGTTCGATGTTGACAGCAAATTTACACCGATTTGAAACTGCTATTGTTGCTTGCTGCGTTGGCTTTGTAAGCGTAGCCTTAAGCAAAAAAAACATAACATCGGTCTAGGGTTTTTCAAGGATTTTTGATAGGTATCAATCATTTGGCAACCATGATCTCTGTGTTTCTAATTTTGAAATCGAAAGGCGGGGTTATAATGTCAACATTGTCAATTTTAAGATCGAAAAATGTGTTATTTCCAAGTAATTTTTAAACTAATTATCTGGCAACCTTGGTTTTGGTGTCGGTGTCGGTACTGTGTATTTCTTCATTGCAACCAAGATGCGTCACGTCGATGAAATGAATGTATTTTTTTATATCCAAGTGATTATTGCGGCAGCTAGGGGTGCCGGAACATTTCTGAAGATGCATAAGTTAGAAAGGGGGGCGCCAAGGCATATTACTTTATATGGCCGAGGAAGGGGGTGGGAGCCACGCCCCATCAGCCTCTCCCCTGGCCTCTAAAGTGATATAACACGAACGTGTCTTCCATACCTTCTCCGAATTGTCGATCTCCTTCGGTCCAAAAGCATCATCTGAGGGGGAAAGATATCCAAAAAAATTAAAAATTCATTAAAAAACATAGAGGAGTAGAGATTTGTTTCCCATACCTGCCGAATACTGTGTATAGGTTTAGAACACGGAGTATTAAAAATATTAAAACAAAAAATATTCTCAAAGGAAAACATTTGCGATCGCAATTAGAAGGGACTAAAGCCCGTTTTGCTCCTTCAATAATTTACATAGTTATATGGAGCGCTATTGTGCTACTTTTTTATAAAAAGTTTTTCTTTGGGTAGTATTTATAAAATCTTGGCAGCAAATGACTTAAATATAGCGCATTTTTTTGCAGGGTACTTCATCTAATAGTTGAAGAAAAATAATTCACCAACGGTTGAATGACTGTAATTATAAAATCGTCTTCTATCGGTTAGATAACATTAATGTTTATTCGAGAGTAGATCGTTAACCCGGGGTCGAGCGAAAAATTATGTTAAACGATTGAAGATGATTCATAACTTTGTGTAACCCCTACGTGACTTCTATCTGTAAAATTTTATAGGCTAATTCTAGATTTAACTAATTCTTATTGATCGGCAAAAATTACTTATTCCTTTTGTCTTGAAATCCATTAAAGAATGTGAGGTTCTTCTTACGATAACAATAATTAGGTATTCATCTATGTCGAATGTTTTTTTGTTTGAACAGGCTAATCTAAAATATGAAATAAATTATTTTCAAATATATGTGGGTATTATGGTATCATTTTAAATTGAAGTACATTTATGTACACAAAAATAGAAGATTTTCAAAGGGAAGAGCCTTATCAACAAATATTACAAACGGTCCAATTTTATTTTACTATTCAAGGTCAATTTTTTTGAAACTTTTTTTTTTTATCTATGTAAGGATTAAGGCCCAAAAATACATATATTGTTTTTCTGTTTGTAGGGGTATTTTTGGTCATGATTATAGTCCACTAATGTCCATTTTGGGACCCTTGAAGCAGCTATTAATATACAATTTAAATTTTGTGATTGCCGAAACATCTGGAACGCTTTTTGAGTTGAAAAATTTGAAGTTATAAACAGCAGAAGTTATCCTAAAATCAGAATTAGAGGGTTTCTTTAACATTTAACCAATTTTTCTGAAAAAACCGGATTGGTTTTAGGCCACAAGCTATTGTTTAGTGACGAGTACGAGGGTTTTAATTTTTAGTCATCTCCTCATAAGAAGTTGCTGTAGACATGTGGGAGACGTAAATGGTGTTTGATATTTTTGGAGGGGGAGCTTAGAGGCAAAGCTATGATAAAACATCTGCGTGGTCTAAAGGTCATGTCATTGCTTGCTCAAATGAAATTTGTTTTTCTTTTCGGTAACTTTCATACTTTTAAATTATTTTTAAGGGGGTAGCTTATCGAGGAAGTAGATTCGCCTCTAGGGTAACTACTCTCAAATAACGGCGTTTCAGTTGGTTTTGTGTCGAGTATCTGATCCGACCATTAACAAATAATTAACCACAATTTCTATCGATGTTTACTTGAGTAGGTGTCGGTTCCTGCGTCTTGGATAAGATGAAGCATAAAATGATTTTATTGACCATAAAAAGAAGTCTTGTATTTTTTAAATAACACAATTTACATTGTTTCGAGAAAAAAATTTATTGATTTTGTAGAGTAGGTAACTACGTAAACATCTGCTTGGAACTGCTCACGAATGAGAACACGTTCAGGTTTCAAGGGAATCCGAGGGGACCGCAGCCCCTTTCACAATCATAAGAAAATATTTCTAATCCTTCTTGGGCGTTGATGTGATACCAGTTTTTTTCTTGTTTTTTTTTCTCTCTGAATGTCTGACTTCTTCCATCCTTCCACTATGGCATTTCCACAAAATATAATCCTGGAACCGCTGTTGTCTAGTTTAATTTCTTTATAAACGGTAATTAGTTGACTGTTTAAGATGACTTTAGTGTTGCGTAGAGTCTTCTGTATGGTTTAATTATTATTTGTTATGGAATATTCTCAAATAGGAGCAATAGAAATTTTCACCATACTTTTGTATGTTAATCAGTTATTTAGTAATGTTTCATTTTTGTTCATTCCTTTTTTTGAGGTCAGCAATTACCAAACTGCCTATGCTCGTGGAATCACCCACCACGTATTATAAGTATTCAAGTTAATGTATACGAATTGCTTTTGAAAAAAAAATTTGCGTTTAGCCCACAAAAAAACAAAGCGAAAAATGAAAGAAGAATTAGTTAACACGTATAATCGATCGTAAAGATAATTGTAATTCTCAATGATGTTTTTGGTTTGTTAATTAGATGTTATTTCTTAGTAGTTTATGCATATCGTTTTACAATCGTGTGTGTACCTTCTGAGACGATTGAATTATTATGTAGCCAGAGTTATTTAATTGATAATTCGTAGTTTTACCGCTCATAATGCCAAGTGCGTTAGGTAATTAATTTTCGAACGAAAGAACGATGGATCCATCAAATAGGAATATGAAAATGACTTATTACCTATACAACTGCTATTTAATTTTTAGTAGCTCTAAACATTGTCAGAAAGTTATTTAAGACGGGTCCTACAAAATACTTGGTACACCATTTTGAAAAAAAGAAATTAAGAACTAAATGAATCGTTTTTGAAAAATTTTGAAAATTGACTACTTACTACCTCGTAGTGACCTGTGATGGATACTTTGAGGGTGGGGGATTCAGGAAATTTGGCCTCCAGCGAGAACCTTCAGAAAAAGGCGCAAAGTGACGATGGAAAATAAAAAATTAACAAAAACAAATGTTTAAATAATTTTTACTCACTCGGACTTAAATTTTGCGCTGCAAGGACTCGTTTTCTCAAGTTCAAGTCGAAATTATCAGGAATTTGGCTAAATAATTGACATACGTTGTTCCGGGCAGCCTATGGAAAAAGCATTTTCCAAATTTAAAAAAAAAAAAAAAAAAATACTTGACTACTGAGAAACATCTTTAGATTTATGTTTTGCAAAATATTCTGTAGTTGATTTCGGAATTCAACTTTACTTAAGGAATTATTCGCAGAACTACCTTATCAATATGATTTTGATTGAATATTAATTTTGTATCAAAAAACACAAGTAGGTAATTTCTTATTATTAGTGTATTTAAAACGGAGTAAAAAACTAAACTATGGCGTATGTAGTACATAAAGGTAGGTATTCTTCCGAAGGGAACAGCCAGGTCCAGAAAATTTAAACGAGGCAGAATAAACTTAAGATAAAAAAAATCTATTTTGGAATGATAGTATAGAAATAACTTAAAATGTTTTTTCTTTAAACAAAGATTCTCCCTGAACTAAACATATTTAAAGGTAATCGACAAATTGTTTTGAGCAAAATTTTCTGAGGTCAGAAATTTTTCGGAAAAGGACGTTTCGGTAAATAAATAGGTAACTATACTCGACATCGAAAAAATTGCGGAACTCAGAATATTTTAATTACTGATTGTTCTATTTAGAAAAGTGTGGAAGAAGTCCAAGAAAGATGTCCTATTCGTCAGGGAAAAACTCTAAAAAAACTTTTTCCTTCAAAAGGTGTGGAATTTGCACCACACCTGATGAAAAGTTCCCTACTGAAGATATAATCGCGTTTACATCACATTCCCTCTCATTAAAAAAGTTATTTTTATCGATCTGTTGGGAGATATTAATTTACCAATTTTTTTTTTCATTTCGCAGAACTCACACGGAATTAAAAACTTTAGCGTTAAATTGAGAACTCTCTTTGTAACAGAACTTGCCTAGATTTTGAGTGCAGTACATTTTTGCCTTATCGAATATACCTAATATAAGACCTTTTGAATACTTTATCGACTGACTATATATAGAAATAAAGTTTAATTAATATTTATTGTAAAAAAGTAGGTTAATTAAATTTGATTTTGATTTTTGCTTTACTGAAAAAGAGTTTTTTTTTCTTTTTTTTTACTTCAAATTCTACCCTTATGTATTTTCTTTCCTGAATATTTGAGGATTATACTCCTTTAAGGCAGTTCCATGTTGTGTGCAAAAAATATTTATTCCCTTCTTGACACGCCACTGTTCGTTTTTATCTTTGCTAAAAATAAAAAATTCATATTATTTGTTGGAAGTATGTTTTATTGATTGTATTTCAATGTCGCATTCAATACGATAGACCAACCATTTGTAATAAAAAAGTAAAAAATAATTTTTAGGTAAACTCTTTTATTCAAGTTAAGCGCCCTAAAAAGGAGAAAATAAAATAATTTTATTTTGTTTGTATCATCTAGAAATGGCATCAAATAAAAGCGTGGGGCGGACAACAATACCCAAATTTAATGAATTCAAATTTATCCGTGCCATTCCATACCAACTTAATTCAACCTGGGAGGAGGACATAAATACAAGCCTTTGAGGGGTTGATATAATTTTTATGCATATCAGAATGGACCATATTCCTAGACAATCCTCAGCTTTCAAATAAAATACCACTTCAGTGATATTTGATCTGTGGTTTCAGTATTTAAGTACCTATGAGGGAAAGGTTACTTAAGTGCTTTCCCTAAGGTAAAAAACTGACTAAGAATATGGCCCTGTATCAGTCATCGTTCTTCACTACCATCAATATAAGCTATATTGAAACAATAGCGTCACACTACTGACATTAAATTCCTATACTAATTTGCCATTATGTCCGCCCCACGCTTTTATTTGATGCCATTTCTAGATAATATAAACAAAATAAAATTATTTTATTTTCTCTTTTTTAGGGCGCTTAACTTGAATAAAAACGTTTACCTAAAAATAATTTTTTATTTTTTAGTTTAAGGGAATTTTTGATTTTATTACATAACATACCATGTCAGTGATACACATATGAAAGAGTGAGGATAATTACTGTTTTATTGTTAGCAGTATAGAGAGACCCTGACACAAAATAAAGCAAACAATTTAGGAGCTGAAATAATATAATTACAGCTCTAAGTCGGAGAAAAGCCACAGGGATAAGAGAAGTAAAAACGCGCAACTTAAACACTCCAGCCGCGAATTCAATAACTATTTTATACTCCGTCCCCATATGAGCGATAAACAAAGTCTAAATTCTGTTCCCAATCGGACTAGAATGAAAGCGTTTAAAAAATTACCATCCTGCAGTTGCTAGAAATATTGAAATTATTTAATCAGTAATTATAGTATTTTTTTATTGCATTTCCGGCTCTCAAATGGTATTAGGCATAGAAAAGTGGCGTAGTTGGGCGGGGTGGAACTCCTCAAATACAATTTTTGAAAGCCTTTTCCGAAAGAAAAGTCGGAATAAAACTTCTGGTGGGACTCCAGGTCTTGTCATTTTTTTTTTTTGAATAAACGATAAATTGTACTAATATTCTATGGTTCTTCTTAACTGCGCATATTTTCTAACGTTTTCTGAGGGGGTTTTGCTCTTCATGTTCCCTGTAATTTCGCTTCTGATTTTCATGATAAAGATTTCTAAAAACATTGGAGAGGATAAAAATTTCTAATTTTCTTGTAAAAATATTTTCTTGACTACAATCCCCCCGGCCGTTGATCGATCATGGCTACGACACTGGCATAGAAAAAAAATTATTTCATCACTATAAGATCGACTGATCAATTTGAACTGAATGAGACACAAAATAATTATTCAACTGCGTACGATGCATAATACAGAAACACGCGACTGCACGCGAATGAATATCGTTTGTAAATTACAATTTTTCAGATCGTTTCAATCTTGTCACACGCATCCTGATGTTAGGCAATAAGAACGATGTTTTACATCGAATCAGTGGGCTCGAAGGTTGACTCACTCTGTGAAGTCATTCATTAATAATGTCTCATTAGGAAAACAAGACTGAATATATGTATAGTGCTGCGGTTCATCGTACGCATGTGAATTATTATTTTTCACTTGAATGGCGATAAGAGGCGCGATGTTCAGGTATTGTTGTTCTCTGTGTGACACTTTGTTGATGAACGACTGAAATGTAGTGCATGATGTCAAGGTTACAATGGCTCGCGTAGTTTTCGCGAATGTGAATATATTGCATACGGCGTAAGTACATGAGTGAATCGAATCGGTGTATTTTACTGTGTTGGTATGATGTGACGTTAATACGACCAACGAAGATCCAGTTAGTGGACTGGCATGGTTGACTCACTGATGCCGCGGCACCTCTATGGTCTACTACAATTAAAATTTCGTAGGTAACGTTAAATTTGAATAATAGTCGACTCCAATCAAATTATCGGTCGATCGACGACGAAGGCCATATTTACCATTAAAAACTGATTTTGAGTGAGGATATCAAGACGTGAATTCCGGTGTTGGTTAACGAACGAACGTTGTTGTTGTTTTTTTGACCATGGTAGCACGTATTTTTTCAGGCTTACACAAAATGGTTCGTGTAGTATCGACATTGGTCGAAATTAATTAATTAATATGTTGAAAAAATATGATATTTGATCGAAAACAAGGGTACAGTAGATTTTTTTAAATGCAACAATTAATACACAAATTTATGGCTAATTTCTTTAAAGAATATAAAATAAAAATATGAACGTCTATCTTGCAAGATCCAAGTAGGTAGATGAAATAAAATTGTAACTTCATAAACGCCACAGGAATTCTAAAGGATAGTTGGAAAACTAACAATGAGATGGAGATATGAAATTAGAAAGTATAGCAATATTCAGAGTAGAGTAAGGTAGGGCAAAAGGACGCATAGGGCCAGAGTTCCTTTTGACTTACCAGTTTCTATTTAACAATTTTTTTTGGAGGGTGAATTACACCGAAGAAGGTTGGCTACGTACTTCATTGTCCATATTATCCCCAATTATCACGTTTTTATAATAATTATAAATAAAATAATGAGAAAATTATCATTTTCATACAACTTGTATGTGTGCTACTTAATAATGATTGAGTCATTAATTATAATGATTAAATGTCATTGTAAAAAAGGAATTTGTGCACGAAAATGAAAATAAGTCATCATTTTTCATCCCTTTTACAATCAATGCAAAAGTTCTATTAGTAAGATTCATCTACAGTTTTGTTTGTGGCATTCCTAAATACGGTTATTATGTTTAGGGATAATTTCAGAAGAAATTACTGACAAAATACTGTATTAAGGGGTGGCATCGTGACAGCTCCAAAAATTTCTATTCAAGAAGCTTAAGAAGAGAGAGCAAAGGATTCCTCTGTCTGACAAGTTTGGATTAGTTGAATCTATTGCTAGGAAATTCCTGAACGTGGTGAACTGAAAGAGCATTCTGTTAGTTTCCTCAAATATACTCTATAGTGTATAGTATATTACACACCAAGATTCAAAAGTGAACAATTACATGTGGGGGAGTAGACAAAACAAGCGCCGTAAGTGAGCAATTCTGAGTCATGTAAATTCACTTTTAAGTCTTGTTGAGGAAGACATTTTATGTAATTAATAATCAGAAAGCAACGAAATGTTAAAATTCTATTATAATGATGAGTCTTTCTTAAAAATTATAAAAAACAGAATAAAATATCAACCTCCTCATTGTGGCAGATATAACATTTCATTTAGAAAATGTAACCTTTATATCGATGTAAACTGAATATGCTTCCATGTAAAAAGATCCTTCATGTGTTTACAGTGAAGTGTATTCACTTTATATCAATATTATATTCATCAATAATATGAGCTACTTTTCACTTGAAAAATAACAGTGTAAACATTGCCTTTTTGATCATGTATCATATAAAAGTATTTATAGCTATCTAAGTTATCTGATTTTTCTGTGTTTGTGGGAGTCATGGTTGCAAATGTAGGAAGATTTAAACACCCTGTTGTCTACTTTACAGTAGAAGGTTGTAGAATACCTTGTTGTGAAGAAGTATTCCCACAAGAAGATTGCGTGTTCTGGAACATCATACACGAATGTATGGGAGAGCCAAATCCTAGTCAAACACTGGCAATTTTGTAGCCAGATTTGTGAGCTTATATAGCAAAATTAGCATATGTACTCAGACACACATATATACATATATGTATGTAGTTGTGTCATCAAATTACATCATTTCTTATTTAGTCATTTGATAAGAAAAACACATCTCCAAGATTGTTATCTATTGATTAGTCACCATCTGAACATTGTATCATACCTGTGTGTACATACATGTAAGAACATACAAATGTACTAGTGTGTACATATTTTGTTTAACGTCATAGAGACGAATAATGAAAAATATGCAAAATCAAATAATAGATTTTTCTCAGAAACCAAAGGAAGTTATTACGAAGCCATATTCAGTACAGTATTTTAGACCTCTGATTTGTGACATACCTCATTCCAGTTCTAAATCAAAGTAAATTGGATTGAATACTGGTCTTGCAAAAAAGTGTGATCTGTGTCAACAGTATTAAACTTTTGTCATTTTGAAACTATTAGTTATTGTTAGGCATTTAAATTAAACCATATCCTTCATGAGGTATACCATAAATACCTTGCCGCACATTTTCTGATGGACTATATCCAATTTCCCAATTAACTCAGTTTAGCAGCAAAAGATTAAATACCTAAATTTACAATGTTTATATGTTCTCACTGCGAGATAAATTCTGTGAAATGTGACCTGTTAGCTGCAGATAGGGAAATGAAGAAAACATTTAAGTTAAGGAATAAGGTCGTTGTAAAATTCTTGTGAAAAGTCGACTCAAATAATATTTTCTGGAATAATTCCAAAAATTTGACTATAACCCCAAATTTTACTTCTATGATTTTTTTTTTTTTTTTACATTTTAGTTGATTTTAGGTTCGTATAATTTAAACTATATCCTTCACCTTCAAATTTTTGTGAAGTTTATGAAGGAAGGAAAAAATTTTGCATCGGAATTCATTTTCGGATTTACGACACTCATTCGGGAAAAAAAAACTCATAAAATTTGTTCACAATTTTTATTATTTCGTGAATTTTAAAAGTTTACCAATGTTTATCTGATTACTTATAAACTTTTTTTTTTCTTGCTTCGATCGCCCTTGACCATAATATTTCTGGAAATTCATTCTTTCTTTTTGTATCTCCTTATTGTTGTTAACTCGCGAAATAGGCTCTCGTATAAATTTATCATATTGATTTTCGTGAAGATAAAGATGGGCAAGGCAGCGATTATATTAGTAAATTTAAAAAAACTCATGACACCAGACTGTACATTCGGCACTTTGGAAGAGAACCCGTTAAAATGGCCTGCATTGCATAATAATTAATAACTTATAGTTGCCGGTGTCCAAAATCAATGTAATCGGTTGTCCACGGAGATATAGACCTGCCCTGACTCGACACGTACATTTGATGTGTGACCTAAACGTGAATTTGTTGTATCATCGTTATGTGTCTCGTTTTTGGCACCACAGACTGCACAGCTCTGTCGTCGGTGATAATGAATTTTTTTCCCACATTTTTACGTTTGATATTTATTTTTGGGTTATGAAAGGGAATAACCTATAAAATATGTTCTTGTTTTGAGACTGACTACAAAATATTCACTTTGAAATTTTGTTATCAAATGCTAAACAAGGAAAAAAAACCCAATCCGTATCACGATTCTATAAATGCAGTTTTCGTTTTTGTGCATATGTGAACACAGTACTTTCACTATCGATATGTCTGTTTGTATGTGGGTGGATGTGTTTGTGTGTGTACGAGTGCCACATACGACCTCATTTAAGTCTTAAATCGAAGGTGGCAAAAAACAAAACGGGGAGAAAGAAGAAAAAACTATGACACAGCAATGGCTTCCTTAGAAAATGTAGGTTTGCAAAAACCAGCTAATTACAACCAAAATTGGGAAAAAGTTATTATCAGTTTATTCTAATACAATATACTTATATACTTAATGTGTGTGTGTGTGTGTGTGTATGTATGTATGTATGTGTGTATGTATGTATGTATGTATATATGTATATATTATGTAAGTAAGTATGCGTGTTTGTGACACCATAACTTCAGAACCACTCGATAGATTAATATGAAATTTTAAAGAAATTTTTTGTATTGTTCCATGAAAGTTTTAAGCTAACTCGTAAGTCTGTAACTCCTTGTTGTAGACTTTAACCCTCTCATCGCTATAAAATTTTTGAGTATCATCCCCCTATGAAAAATATCTTACTCGATAATAATAATAAGCCCTTAAAATTTCATGCTTCTACGTCACTCCCTTCCTGAGATGTACGGCCTTAAAAAAGTTATATTATTTGAAATTAAAATGTCAGTGGGTTATTACGTATACCATATACATGTAGCCCTGTCAAATAAAGTTTTGCCTTGTGGAATATGGTGTGTTCTGTCTCCTGAATAGCTTATGAAAATTGTTCAGTCTACGTACAATGTATTTCCATCGTGGGGGACTCAGACATATGACTAATTTTAGTTTTTGCAATTTTTCTTTGTGACTGTAGGCTACAATAATAAAAACTTAGTTTTTGGTAATGATTTTTATAGGTATTTTGCATTGAAAATGAAGGCATCTGGTGACATTTCCGAAAAAAATATTGCACATAAGTAGGCTTTTTTTCAAGAATGTTGCATCATCCCAAATGAAGATAAATGAGTTAAAAAAAAATAAGTTAGATTAAAAACGAGTTTTTAAAAAATATGCTTTTATAATTTGAAGAAAAAAATAACGGCGAAAGAGAAAATAAAATTTCTCACTTTTTTTTCTGATACAAAAACAAACTAAAATTGAAAAAAAAAACTGATAAAAACGGATATGTGTGTATGTGAGCGTGTGTCGTAACACTTGAAAGCAGCGCTGACGTTGGTCATCCGGTGTACTTCAACAAATTGAAAGGGTAGAATAGAAGCGTATAAAAAAAAAACAATAACTTATAGTATTCTTTTATCCAAGTCAAATTCATACTATCAATGACTTTTTTTTTTTTTTTTTTTTTACTGGGGTAAAATTGATTTTTGTAATTCCAGAGCATTCCAAAATCGTGTATCTAGATTCTAGACAGCACTTAAATTATTATTTTATTTTTGAAGAGATCGAAAAGAGAAGGGGTAGACAGTGCACTTTTTAGTGGAATAGAGAGAAATATATAGTGACAGAGCAAAATACAGTTACAAAGACAGTTACAAAGAAATGGAGAGATTGAGAGATGGAGAGATATTTGGTGTGTGTGAGAATGAATGTGGAAAAGAGAGGGAGAGGAAAAAGAAGAAAACAGCAATGGTGAGGTCAACCGAAGGAGAGACATGTATTTTATTAGGCATTACACGTGAATAGGTCGATTATTCTTAGAAAGTAAACCAAGCAAAGCTGGAACCACTTTTAGTGAGCAACTAGTAGGCTATAGACCATAAATAATTAAATTTTCCTACTAAATTTCTTAGCTATTAATTGAGAATTACACATCATGCACATCGGAATTACAGTGTGGTTGGTAGTATGTTAGAATAAATTATAATTTGTAATAAATAGCCTGCATATATCTTTCAAATTTCGTAGCTACTGATAAACCATTAGGCTATAAAACCTCCAGAATAAGAACAAAAATGGGGGTACAAAAATTTCCTTGGTTCATGAAACGAAAAACGTACCTAGTCCCAGCCGTAAGTCGTTTCATGAGGTCAAAATTAATATGTAAATTTTCACCGAAACCTATATAAAAATCTAGCAAGTTTGAAAATATTGTGTGGAAGAAAGAGTACTGGTAAAACTTATTTAGCCTATATTCTATTGGTTTGAAGATACCGATTTATTTGGATCGAAAATATCTTAATTTTTTATTGTTTGTTTCTTGAAATTGTTCCAAAAAGAACGTATTGTTGTAACTACATTTACATAAATTTTGTAATAAAAAAAAATTTCTTTATTTGCTATAGGTAGGCTATGTAGGTTAATTTGAAAGTAACCAGAAAAGCAATTCAAGTTCTTTTCGAAATTAACTTTCGAGTTCAAGAGTAAACGTTATTGAGTAAAACGAGTGTTGTAGGTGGAACTTGGAAACATATGAAACATGAAATTCTTGATGGCCTACGTCGCAAACGTCAATAGCAGAAAGTAAACTATATCAGCAAAAAAAATAGACGTGATACAAAGTGCTTTTTTTTTAAATTTAGGGAATGATCACATGGAACCGGTCTTAAATTCTCCTAAGACTAGGATGGATCAAATTGATCTCTGCCTTATTAATAAGGGATGATGAGAGTCAATAACAGATAAGAGAGTCAATATTTTAATTGATAGCTATGTACGTTGCGTCCTGGGTAGTTGAAAAATCAAGGGAAAGGAGAATGAGAATGTGAAAAAATGTTACCTACTCATACCATGACAGACCATTAGGAATTGTTAATGAGTTATACTCGCATCTATTTTTAATTTTTCTAAAACTGGAATAGGAAAACTTTAATTCTTTAAAAATTAATTGTCAATAAATCACGAATTATAAGCAAAGAGCTTATGAATGAATACTAGAGACGAAATTCGCTCGTTTTCATTCAGGTTTCCATCCCCACTTCATTAAACCCAATGGAATTTTGCGTTTTTATCCGAATTTTGGCCTTAATTCTCCTTTAATGAGGTAGCTATTTTTTTTTAAATAAATGAAATTCTATAGAAGGTTTCAAGGAATAAAATGAGCTTAAGAACAAGAAGTTTGAGCCCTTAGAAGCGGAGAAAATTGAAGAAGAAGATGGAATCCTACATCAAATTGGCTTAATTCAGTGCTATCAGTAAACTTAACCCTAAAGACATTAACTGATGATAAGTCTCAAAAACAGTGAATTCATGAAAATTAGTAGTTATAATTTGTGGAATACCTTGTCGTGAGAGATATTCACACTAGAAGGTCTTCAACAGTATTTTGCGTGTTCTGCCACTTCATACAAATAAGTATGGGAGAGCCAAATCCTCGGCGAACACTGGCGATTTTTGAGCCGGTTCTGAGAGTTTATATACCGAATTTGGCACACGCACACGGACACACATACGTACGTATGTATACGTAATTATGTCATACGTTGCGTCGTTTCCTGTCTCCGTCGAGATGATAAGAAACGACGCAATGCGTTTGGTACCGAGTCGTGACATTACCGAGATCGTTATCAGGTAATTGATCTCGACTCGTACGATGTATCTTACCTGTACGTACGTACAGGTACGAACATACAAACGCATTCGTGTGTATTTGTTTAACGTCATAGAGACGAATATTGCCAGCCTTTGGGCGGCGACTGTCATCGAGGGGTGCGAGCCCCTAAAACCTCATACGAGTAATGTCCCCACATAATTAATTCTCTTTGGGGTAAAGTTTACTGATAACATTAAAATAAGCTAATTTGATGCAAAATTTCATCTTCTTTTTCAATTTTATCTGCTTTTAAGGACTTGAACTTTTTGTTCTTGAGTTCACTTTATTTCTTGAAACCTCCTCCAAAATTTCATTTATTTCGAAAAAATAGCTACCTCATTAAATAAGATAATTATGGCCAAAAATTCGGGTAAAAACGTGGATTTTCTATGTATTTTAAATTGGACTGTATAGGTTTAATGGAGTGGGGGTAGCTAGCCTCACTGAATTTCATTAAAACGACTTGTGACTAAATCGTATAATTGTGAAAGGGCGAGCCTGATACTTGAAAAAACATAAACAAGAAGTGATTGTATTATCTGTGACAAACAATTTATTTAAATTTCTGCTGTGGCTCAATGGTTAAATAGGAACTTAGTATGCTGGAGCCATAGTTTCTAATCTGGAGTCTGATAAACTTTTTTTATTCTTTTTTTTTAGTCCACTGATAATTTCGTGTATTGGAACACTGGGTTGGTCTTTTCTCGGTTTTTTGGATTTTTCATCATACAATTGAAAAAAAAAAAAATTGCCAAAGCTAGTTTATGTTATTATTTTTTGAACGAATTTTGCAGTCCATCTACTTTCCTTCAGGCTCGCGCCCCTTCGCAATTATACGATTTAGTCACAAGTGTGTAGAACATAGCGTATTGTGCTTCTAGTATTAATTCATTTGCTCGTTGATTATAGGTACCTATTTAAAATTTTAATTTCGTCCTATTATTCAATTTCTCACTAATGGATGAGTTATACGAATAAGCCGTGCGTAGACGTAATTTAGGTGTGCGTGGAGGGCACTCGCTCCCTAGATTTTTGGAAATTTTTTCTCTTGATTGAAATCCTGTTTCGATCAATTTATCTTTACAGAAAACACATTTAGCGCCGAAAAAACTCGAATCAACTCTTATTTCATAAATCAGAATGAGTAAAAACAAAAAACATACTTGTCATTATTATTTTGCAGTTAATTTTTATAAGCTTTTATTCTACTCACTACTGCGATTTTAAAATATACCAATACTGCAGTCAAGCTTCCGCAACAAAATATGTTTATTTCGCATGAAGCTAAAGCCAAAAAAATAAAATTAAAGCTTAACTTTTAAAAACTTTTAACCTAAACTTATTTTATTATTAAAAAACTATTTTTTAACATTTCTTTATTCGCTTCAGATTTTTTGTTGTCTCTGATTCGTCTCATAAAAAGAACCACAAAAATGAAATGATGAATTATTCGCGTGCCAGCTCTAACTTTCACCATGAGGGTGAGTGTAATTGCAGATTTCTTTCAAAACCTGCTATAAAGGTAGTTATGCCGTTGGTTACGTTGAATTAAAAACCAAATATTGAAAATAGCCGTAGTCCACTTGTTTAATTATTTCAGGAAAGCCAAAAATCTTAAAGGCCCAAAAACCAGAAATATTGAGAATATGTAACAAATAATCAAGTAAAAATTAGTTTTTTATAATGTCCTTATTTTGGGAGTCTTTTATGAGTATTTACCTTCATGAGTTTCCTATTAGAGTGGAATTTAAAGATTTTTTTTTTTTCGTAAGTATTGGACATTAAATGTTACATTTGTCTTCTATAGTTTCTCTAAATATCTTCGCAATACATTTGTAGGAGTTTTGAATCAACCAGTACGATAATTGATAAAGAAAAAGAAACAGGAATTGCTAGTAAATAGGCAACATTAATCGTTAAAATTCTTACTACTTTTTTTTGAATTGTATTGTAGGGAAAAAAATAGATAAAAGGAATTTTTCCATTGCATTAGTGGTCTGAAAAAAAGTTGAGGTAAACGTTTAAATTCTTGTATTGAGCTGGATAGTAGCGAAATCGTTCAATTAATAATGAGGTCAATGTAGATAAAAGCTTAAGGTTCTACGAACTTCGTTTGTTAAAGTAGAACGGTAGCAGATTTTTCCGATACTTATAAGTAGATAACTACTTTAAAAAAAAAATTAAAAAAAAAATAAGAAAACAAATAGCCTATACCAACCCTATAAATTTTTGTGCTGGTTGCTAAATAAGCCATAATATACTAAGAATTGGTACTTCATAAGCTATTTTTTGAGAAGGGAATAAAAAAAAATTTTGGCTTTAAAAACTAGAAAAAATAAGATTTTTCTTGAGAATTTTTTTCTTTGATACCGTAGTTCAAACAGTAGATAATATTGCAGTAATAATACCTTCAAAAAATTTCATGGACCTGTAATTCACAATATGTGAAGAAAAAAATCAAGAATCATGTTCAGGACATTTAGATTCAGAATTTTAGATGCTTTTGGAAATTTTCGCTGGTTATTATAATAATGAAATCAATATTAATTACAATTTTTGACTTCTCTTTCAAAAAGTAGAAGCGAATCTACAAATCTGAAAATTTCTATTAAATAGCCTATATTCGTAAACTAAAATCCATATTTTTAACTTCAAAAATGTATTCCTCTTGAGAGTAATAATGAAATTAGGTAGGTACCTTAAAATAAGGCGCGTACAATTTTGTTAAAATGCGCAAATTTTTAGCAGGTTTTCAAAATAAAACAATTAACAAAAAAAAATTGCCATTTAAAATAATATTGATCTCGTGGTCGAAGTTGTTTTTTTCTTTTATCATTGAACGTATAGTACTATAGTGTACGTTGAACTGTTTAATCTACAAAACATAACGAAACCCATGTGGCATTGTTTTTACATACTTTCGTATGTACTTAAATTAGTTCATTTTTTATGTTTGACGATAGAGGCACCGTCTGTTGGAGTTTGAAGAAATGAAAGAAATGTGTAGTATGTGGAAAAGCCAGAGAAGAAAGTGAGAAAGACACTGACGTCCTAAAGAAATTTTTCAGAGGGAAGTGATGTGTTCAGATTTGCCGACTAAAACTGAAGAAAAAAGCCTATAGCCTATCCATATGAGTACAGACCGAATTAATAACTTCCTTTTTTATTTGAAATCATTTAAAAATACTCAAATCTGCCGACTGCTCTCAAAATTTTCCGATTTGCTGATCGATTGTTTTGGCTGGGGGTGTAACTTACCCCCAGCATCCCTCCATTTGGGATGTCTCTGAAAAAGGTTGCTGATAATTCTATTAAAAAGTTTCGTTTGGAAAATTTTTTAGAATTTCATGCTACAGCTCTTGGTGTGAAGTCATCAAAAGATGTGCAACAGTATATAATCATTACAAAACGAAACACGATAATATTATGTTTTTAGTAAATGTATAATACTGAAATAATTACAAAGTGTTTTACAGTTTGTATGAAAATATAAGAGTGTATTGTATTCTTCAAGAGAAGTATTAAGAATAAATTGTACAGAGCATTAGACTAATAACTAAGGGTGATAATTCGATTGATTTTAATTAGGTGTCGTGGGAGATATGAATTTGACTGGATGTTAAGGGAAAACGTAATTTGGATAAAACAAATGAAATGTGATAGATGTGACATGAAGTGGGAGTGTACAAGAAATTAGTATGAATTAGAATAAGTGCAAAGTATTGGAATATATTCAGAGAAAAGGTGACATCATGAATATGGATGAGAACAGTTTGTAGAAACGAAATGTAGTGATGTCATCAGACAAGTCGAGACTTGAAAGACAAGTTTGAGCTAGACTGAAATGACGTGAATAAAAGGAAGAATAAATATACGAAAATATGGTAAATGATTTAGGAAAATACGAATTTAGATTAGACGCATTATTTTGAAGTAAATGATATAAAAATATCATTGCATGATGATACTGAAAAATTATACCATTTGTAAAAAGAACTGGTAGTTGATAATTATTTTTTAATGAATGTCATTTTATATTTCGTATGTTGTAAATTAATTAATTCCAATAAAAAAGACGACTTCACCCTTGGCTGATTAATTTTTTTTTCCGTTTTTCTAGAAACAAAAGTGCTATTGAGAAGCGTAAGTGGCCTATTCAAATCAAATCAACTGACGGCAATTATGGGCTCTTCTGGTGCAGGAAAAAGCACACTTCTCAATGTTTTAGCTGGTTATAAGTAAGTATTTGCCTAACTTTATTGAGGTGTGAACGTTTCAGCGCTGGGTAGGTTTACGCGAGACTACGGAGTATTAAATACAATGGAGGACGCACACCCATCTAAACACTGTTACCAGAAACGGCTTCACTTCTGAAGCGCTATTATCCCCATTTCTAAGGTGCCCAATTCAAATTTGTTTGCCCTGAATTCGACCCCATTGACAATAATCAGAATTTTTTTATAACATTGATATGTTTTACCTGTAGATATTTATGTAATTTGCGTGGCTGACACTTTTTTGAGTGGCCTTACAATTGTAAATTAAAAATAAAGAAAAAAAGCCTATATAGTACCTACCTAATAATTATTCGAATAAATTTTTGGTAGTACGTTGTAAAAACTCCAGCGCAGCAATAATTCGCAATAAAACCCAGTGTGCTAATTTTCATTTACAATATTAAAAAAAAAAACCAACAAAAAGAAAGAAAACTAAAATCTAAATTAATGCAATGCAATGGGGAAAAGACGCTCGTAACACCCTGTGCCGTAAATAATAAAAAACGTACAATGCATCTATCGACAATAAAATGAGAATGAACAATACAACTTCTTACATTTAGCAATTTTATCAGACTTGAGGTGGTACTCCTTACGCCGTAGGTACAGAAATAGGTAGATACTTCCAACAATACAGAGAACTTGATCGAAACTCTTCGCGTCGTCTGTATGACTCTATATACCTATTTACTTCAAATAACACAGAAGACTTGGTTTTCTGCATGAAGTTTTTGGTTACACATTTTTTTCGTGAACTACCGAATTAATAGACGCCAAATTTAAAAAAATTACTTTAAGCTACACAGGCGACTTGCTTTTCTTCAACAATGTTTTTTGTTTTCTTGATTTACCTGAACAAATGAAACTTGGCAGAAACCACCTAAACATAAGCACCAAACAGAACAGATTAAGAATTTAAACTTTCGATGAAAACTTTCTAACTTTATTTCTTAGTTGTTTGAGTTTTCACTTCTCGGAATTGAAACTGAATCAAAACCATCAAGTGTGAATAAAAACTAACTCTGAAAAAAACAAGGAAAGTGTAGAAAATCGCATGATAGTGCACGGAATTGTTTGAAAATAGCAGAAATTTTCCATATTTCTTCTTTTTTTATTTATTTTTATTTATTCGAACCGAATACTCGATTTTTTAAAAGAGTGGCACTTGAAGTTTGATGTTTTCAATTCTCATTTCTCAGAACTGACGCTAAAACTATGAAGTAGAACTGAGAACTAATTTGTTATTAGAATGCACTGGATATAACTGGTCTGAAACCAAATGCATGCAGGTGTAAATTATTAAACACGTTTGGTATATGCTGTAGAAAAATTAATTACGCTATTAAGTATCACATAAATACTTTTGTTTTGAAGATAATTTCGTTTGATAAAAGATATCCAAGATTCGATGTTTTTCAGTGAGAAACCGGGCGAGTTCGAAGTGTTTTTTTTTCCCTTCAAATAACTGAATTAAATGATCGAATAAATATTATACTTAATCCAGAAACCACAAAAAGCAGGAATTTGGTAAATAAAAATTATGTTGAAAACTGTACAGTTTCGTAGGAGTGGAGATATTTCACTTGAAAGTGGAGCCATTTTTTATTTTGATGCATCCTCAATATATTTGATATTCTATGCACGAGACTATACAAGCCTCATTGCATTATGGCATCACCATAACTCTTCTTGTTAAGTCTCCGTGTATGTAGGTTGGTAGTTGCGTGCGTGTGCAGCTGCGCACACACCCAAGCACATCACTTACGAGTTGCATTTCAGTTCAGCTTCGGCCTTTGTTTACTCATCAGCCTTTGCTATTACAACTACGCAGCGACACTCGCATTTTAGGTTGATTTTGTTGAATCTGCCTATTGCTAACGGCGGCGTTTCAAGACTTGGGAAAAATTTCAGTATAGTTTTTACCAATCGTGATCCCCAGACCCCAAAAAGTTTATATATGTTGGGGTAAAAGTCCGAAGTTGGTGAATCTAGACAATCACCGGTGAATGACGACATACACCAATTAGACTGCAGGTGAAAGACCAAAAAAATAACCTCATTCGGTCGTTGATTGGTGATTGTCGACGTTCCCCAATAAGCTACAGTAAATGTTAAAAAATTCAAGCTTCAGATGCAACGAATAAATTTTTTAATATGTTTCCCTTAAGTACGAAAATATTAGTGAGATGAGTAAAGCTTTCTAAAACATTAAAATTTGTAGAAGATCTAGCAATGCAAGCTGTTCCTTCTACATATTATTATATACAGGTACATATAATAAAATATATATATAAAGTGCTTTCTGCATATTTGGCCACCTATCAGACAATAAATGTAACATGCATATGTACATGATTTTGGTCATCTAAGATTTGTTACAGGATCGAGTGGTGAGGGGGCGTAGCCCGAACCTCCCACAGTAATGTTTGGTAAAATGGGAAATTATCATGAATTATTTCAAAAACTTAATTTATGCATTATTTTCATTGGCACTGTAGAAAGATATTTGTCCACGAGGTCGTTAGAAAACTCGATTGATTCCATTATTGTATGATTTCATTGTTTGAAACGCAACAGAAATCCAAAATTGAGATACCTAGTATAGTGTCATCCCCCACCACATAATTAATTTAACATCCTGTAGACTATGAAACACGCAGTCACACTTCTCTTCACCAAAGTGTAACACTGTAACTGTTTGGCAACTGCCACAACACCAGTACAGTCAACATAAATGTTTTACTATGTTATCAAGTTGATGTGCCCTGTAGGTAGGTACCAACTCGTGGCCAGTTCCATGATAACTAGTATTTGAATTTTTGCTTTTTTTTTTTTTTATGGAAAGTCTTTAACGTTTTGCAGCCCCTTTGATGCTGAGTGTAGGCACTGGAATTTTATGTTCATTTTTCATAACATTTTCAATGTGTCATTTACGTTTTTGTGGTAGAGAAATATTTGTAATCAAAGCAAGAAAAACATTTCGCAGTAAAATTCTGAGTCCATGACCTACATTATGTTATTTTGAAACATTTGTCAAAATGTCCCATTAATCAAATAAAGTTATTTCCTGTTGTCTGAAGCCGTGACTGTTTGTGTGGTTGAAAAGAAAAATGTGATGAATGAATGAGATATATTTATAATATGTATATTTTAAAAATTTTTTACTGTTTCTCTCGATTTATAGGTAAACCTATACTACTAACATATTAATTTTCTATAGGTTTACTTCAAGCTGATTGCACCCTTCAGCAGACACTAATCTCATATAATTATCTGTTCATTTAAATAAATACTTTGGTTGTTAAAAAAAAATAAAAAAATATGAGTCGCAAAAATTTTTATTTTTCTGGGGTTTTTATAAACTGAAGGTTAATAGGTAGTAAATGAAAATAAATTTTTTTTTCACAATGTAAAAAAAATTGACAATGAAAATAATACTTATATGGTTTTAAAAAGCGGAAGGTGCTTTGGAGTGTTGTTCAGTTTTTTATGAGATAATTTCAGCTGTGTAAGGGTCATTATTATGTAAAAAAAATTTCTATACTTAAAAAAATAATCGTTAAACTAGTTGTTATTAGAAAATCTTATCGATTTATCTAAATTTTATTATGTTGTAGTTACCCTTTAGTTATTGGCATAGCTTTCTCTTCGCCTTGTTTCAACTTGCGTCAATAAAATAATGATTTTATTAAAACGAAGCAAATGATCTGTTGGTCTAACGTCTAAAACAAACGAAATAAACTATCGATACCTGCGTAAACGAGTCTATTTAAGATCAGAAAAATTTGAGAAAAAAAATCATTGAAGAAAAAATTCAATTTATTGTCAATTATTTGAACCTAAAAATAAAATCCACAAATATGTAGTCAAAATTTATTGAAAGTAGGAAAATCTATATGACTTACCAATTTGATATGGTACTTTAGAATCTACAGAAATACTAATTTGTTAGTGTTTATAAAATTAGAGGAACAAATGAGCATATTTGTGCTTTATATAGGACTAGGTCTGAAAGAAATGTGTCGTTTATTAGTGCAGTAGTTTCTGAGAAAACTGGAAAATAAAATATTGCTAGTGAAAATTTTTGGTTCTGTTTTGAGAAAACAACCAAACCAATAGGGCTGAAATTTTCACAACACGTAGTTTTTATATATAACCAAGAATTTGGTGCTTATTGATTCGATAGTTTTCGAGAAAACTGGACAACAAAAACTTTCTTGAAAAGTTGTTTTTCCAAAATTTTCAAAAAACTACAAAAGAGATTGTGTTGAAATTTTCAGGATATATTTTACTTACATATATGAAAGACTGATAGATGTTTGGATGTTTGGTGCCTATTCGTTCAATCATTTCATATAAAACTGGAAAAGAATTTTGGTTCATGGGTTTAAGAAAATTGCAAAAAAGACTGCGTTGAAATTTTTACAATAGATGTCATTATGTGAGTAAATTTGGTAGAAGTTTGGTGCCTATTGCTTTAGTCGTTTCCTAGAAAAATGTAAAACAAAAATGAAAAATTCCTGGAGAGAAGCAAGTTGACTGTGTTGCTTGAAGTATATCTTTTTACGTATGGCATAAGTGGTTGCAAGCATCTTTTCTGCTTTGTATTGTTCTGTCACTTTTTTGTAGATGTTTTAGTTTGTCCACTAAAACGTGCTGAAGAAAATATAGACATCTATTATTCCCAATTCTGAGAATAATAGCCCCCTATATTCTACCTGTTCTCACAGACAATCACCACCAGATATGCTGACAATGTAAAGTCATCATATTCAACAGATGTTCCGATGTTATGCCACCTATTTTAGGTTGGCCATTTTTGATCATGACAGTAAAATTACAGACACTGTATTCTTTTCTGTTAAAGACGAATGTATTCCTGTGACACTCTCAAGAAGTAAAGTTAGGTGTCCACACTAGTAGCTTGTGGACTTTCCAGGTTTCAATTAAGTGTAAGCAATAGATTAACAAGTGGTAAAATGTAATGTGATGTTTATAATTAATTTATGTGATGTAAATTGAGTTTTAAATAATAAAATTGATATAAAATAGAATCTCTATTTTATTGGGTTTTCCAACCATTTGGAAAAACTCAGTACATGCATTAATTTAGTTTTTTTTTTTTTTTTGGTTTTTACCAATTGTGTCAGAAAGAGGTATTGTGTTTGACCCAATTTCTGGCAATCTAATGAAATTTTGTGCCACTCAGTAGCATTCAATATTTATCTAAAAAATACAAATGATGGTTCAAAAAACTGGTATTTTTACAGTGAGTAATACTGGCCAAAGAAATCTAAAAAATTCTCCATAGACAATCCAAAAATTAGATTCAAAATTTGGGAATTTTTTTCATAAAAAAAATAAGATGATCAATCACAAGTCCGGATTCCAAATAAAATAGAATAACCCATCCTGATTGGATCACCCAAAAGTGTCTATAATATGGTAGATATTTCTTGTGGTTATATAAATATTTCAGATAACACCATTCTCTCAGTATTACAGTATTAGGCTTCCTTAGTTATGCACATATAAACATTTCACCAGCAAAATTTCAAGTTTTGACATTTTAGTGTTTGATACATCACCAAGTATGTTTTTTGAGGTGCTGAATCCGAATTTGGTGTTCATTTCTCTATTTGACCAATTTTTCTTCCCCCAATGGGCCCCAAAAGGGGTAATATTCAGTTTTTATATTTTAATGTGTGATACATTACCAAATATGTTTCTTGAGGTGCTGAGTCCAAATTTGGTGCTCATTTCTCAATTTGACTATTCTTCATCCACCAATTGGCTCTAAAAGTGGTTTAATGTTAAGTTTTCATATTGTAATGTATCATCAGCAAATATGTTTTTTGAGGTGCTGAGTCTAAATTTGATGTTCAGTTTTGCATTCAACCCATACTTCAACTGCCAGTGGTCTCTAAAATGGGCTCAATTTTGAGTTTCCACATTTTATTGTGTGATACATCATAACATGTATTTTTTGATATGCTTTTTTGTTAAATCATTATTACTGTGTTAGTTGTAATTCCACTTTGTAAAAAATTACTATTATAAAACCTGGAAAACTTGTTTACAGCATTTTAGTTCTATTATGTTGCATGACCTTACATGCAGTCGGTTTAATTTTTTTTCAAAAATTTTGTTTTAATATTGTCAACGAAAGTTGGTAAACTGGGTTTTCCAGTGAAATATTGCTGCGCTGAAGTTTTTTCAAACTTGATTCTTTGAAAACAAAAGAATGATTAAACTTTGTAATTAGGTATGGAATTAAAAAAAAACAATTTTTTTCTCATTACGTTCAATAAATAAATGATTTTAATCCGTCAGCTTTTTTAATTTTATGCACCTACTACTTAGTTTTATTCGATAGTTTATTTGGAGCTTCTTAAAATTAATGAGGCAAAACTTTTCTGAGAATTATTGTTATAATCTGTGATAAACGAAAAACTATAAAAAAACAAATTACGAGTACTTATCTACCTAACAATTATAAAAATGAAAAACTAACACAGCAGCAGCTCCGTTAGAAAAAATAGGTTTTTGAAAAATGTAAAATTAGGTAGTCATTAAAAAGTTATTAACAGATCGTAATAAATATTTGTTCCAAATTATGTTCCTATTGGTCTAAAATGAGACATTTTATAGGCGAAATAAAAACGCTGGAAGTACTGTGCGATGGATCCGTACCAAAATTTATAAAAAGTTAAAATCTTTGTTACGGATTTTGTAGCTATTGATAGAAAATTGATAATTTCATAGCCAAAACAAAAATTAAATTAGCCATACCAGAAGTACCATATGGTCCATACGCATTAAAATTTATAGCATGTTATAATAATCATAGTAAATATTTGTTTCAAATTTCGGAGCTATTAGACAAAAATTAAAAATTTTATAGCCAAACCATAAACAAAAATAGCCATACCAGAAGTATCGTGTGCCCGATTCGAAACAAAATTAATAGGTCAAGTCCTTGGCTTAGTACTAATGTTGTTCCAAATTTTGTGCCAATGAGATAAAAATTGCGAACTGTGCAGGGGTTAACAAGAAATTAGATTTTTTATGTATATATATATGAATTTTGAGTTATTGATGCCAAAATTTTCCTTGAGTTATGAAACGAAAAAGGTACCTAGCCTCATCCACAGGATGTTCCATGACACCAAGATTAATAAATAGATTTTCAATAGAAAACCTATTTAAAAACTTAATAGGTAAGTACGATACTGTTACTAGTGTAAACCTTGAATATTGATAGCTTAATTGGTGCACAAAATAAACATAAAAAAAAACTCTATCGCAGCAAGTCTCGCTAGAGAAAGTAGGTTTTGAGAAAAATAATTATGAATTTTGATGGTCACATTAATTGTTTATAAGTTTATATGCGTAAATTGTATTTTATGATTGTACCAAATTTGTTAGCTGCTGATAAAACATTAGACAATGTGAAATATAAAAGGATTATTTCTTGAAATGAAAAAAATTATCTATAATGATAAAGTATGGTAAATAATCATATAAATTCAAATAATACCAAAGAAATATAATAAAGTTAGGGGGAAAAAAATACATATATAAATATGTGGTTAATTTTTGTAAAAAGAAAAGTACATGCAAATTAGAAAAAAAAAAGAGGAAAAAAACTAAAGGCGGGCTAGGAGCAGTGATGACGGCGCCCATGGGAACTGACGTCATAATTATTACCTGAGAAATTTTAGAAGACAATGTGAGTAGATTGAATGGCTTTTTGGAGATGGCCAAGGGCGTGAGCGAGGGGCTTGAGGGGCACCTTGCCAACACGAAGTGACAAGCTAGGGGAAGCTGTAAGGGCTGATGACGTCATAATTATGGTTTTATGGCCAATTTTTATCATATATTGATATAGATATGATAAAATGGATGGTAATGGGCAGGCGGCGTGTGATCGGCTTGATTGTGATTTGGTGGGCGAGGGATAGTGACAAGAGGTAGCTGGAGGAGCTGATCATGTCATAATTTTGGACTTGGAAGTTTTAACAATGTTTTTCCGTGGAGCGGAGAAAATAGACGAGCTCCAATTGCTCATTTGTTTCTTTACGGATCTTTGAATTTTCCTTCATTTTATCATCAGTCTCGGTTTGTTTTTCAAGTTTAGAATAAAAAAGGTAAATACCAAGGCACCTACCTAATGTAAGGTTTATATACTTATAATATATCGCAGTCAAAATCCAAAATATATTTTGTTATACTTTTTTTTTTTTTTTTTTTGCAGAACTGGTCATTCAAACGGTACCATATTAATAAACGGTCAGCCTAGAAGTTTAAATAAATTTCGAAAACTCTCACGATACATAATGCAAGAGGATTTACTGCAGCCGAACATGACTGTATCGCAGAATATGAGAATTGCAGCCCATTTAAAATTAGGTGTTACAGTTACATCTGCTGAGAAGCGACAAAAAGTAAAAATCCAATCTGAGTTTATAGCCACAAGAAAATTTTTTAATCGCGCCTTCAAAGCTGTGGATTTTTTCAAAAATGTATTGCAATGTTTGAAAAAAAAATTCTATTTTTCTTTTTGAACCTTATTATTAGGTTTATTTTCCATTGTTAAAATGTACCAAAGAAGTCTTTTTTTTTGGTGATGACGTGGATAAGTTATACTTAGACACTAAAGGTGCCATAAAAATCATTTAGGACTTGGCAAAGGATTTTCTTTACCTACTTATTTCTTCGGTTAAATTCATATTTTTTATGTATTCTAATTGAAAATATTAGTCTATTACGAGACGATTTTCTCTTCTTTTTTATTTATTTTTTATTTTCAAGGTTCCTTTTTTGAAACTATTGTTTGACCCGGCCACCATCTTCATTCATTCGTAAACTATCCATAATTCGTTAACTTTGTAGGTACACCCTTCAAACAGTTATTAACTGATGAACGATTAGGATGGTAAGCCCTTGAACTGTAGTAAGTATAAGGTATTATAAATAATAACTGAAGAAGAATAAACATTTGACTTAAAAATAGAATTGGTAATGTTAGACTTGGAAATTTCAAAAGCCATTAATAATTTCGCCACACCTAAATTTTTTGGCCCGAAATTTTCGTTGAGCGTGTTATTTTTCATCTAAACTATTCATTAAAAAATTAGTAAACCATAATTTTGAAAAAATGAAAAAAAGAAAAAACATTTTCACATCGTATATTCCGATTTAACTTATTACCTATTCGTTTCAAGATTTTCACTAATCATCAAATCTACCCATATTTGTATTCTTTAGACTGCCGCATGTACTGAAGTTGTGAATTTCGGTCAAGTACGTATTTCAGTTTTGAATCTGCCTTGAAAAATGATTGGCAATTGTAGAAAAGTCATGACACAAATGATTTGTGAATGTTGTTTTCTTATACTTAGTTAAACATTTAATTATTAAGTTCCAAAATTTTCTTCTACGAAAAATGAGTTGTTCTGAGTTTGCTGCGCTCTTTTACTGGAAAATTGAGCCAAAATTTTTCCAACGTCTTAATGTAAAAAAAAAAAGATTGAAATTTTGCTATTTTAGTTCGAATAATAATAATAAATTATGTATACTTATTCAAATTTAAAAAAAAATTCAATGCGTTATCTTACCTGTAATTTGAAAAGATTGTTTGCGCTGGCCTAAATACCTTACATATTGATTTTCATCTCTGGAAACTGTGGGGAGTAGGTACGTTTTTCATTTCATAACCAGAAACTTATGAAACCAAAAGCCCAAATTCATATGCAAGAGTATACATACATATATTCCTCTTTATTGTTTCAGAAGTTCAGATTACAATTTCATATTTCTATCCGATAGTCATAAAATTTGGGACATACATTAATTGTATTAGGCTAAGGACTAGACCTATTGATTATGGTGTGGATTGACTGCGGACGGCACTTCCGGTACGTCTATTTTTGTTCCAATTTCGGAGGTTTTTTGTTTCGAAAATGTACGATTAATAGCTACGAAATTTGAAGGAGATATTAATTAAGATCTCTACCAATTTTAGTGCTGATCAGTTTGATGGCAGTTCTGGTTATGTCCAATTTTATTCTGATTTTTGGCTCTAAAATAGGTAACTTTCAAACAATATTCACGAAATATAATACAATCATTATGAATGATCTTTTCTAATTTGTTTCCAGTTTGATTGTAATTGGCTGGTTTTTGAAAACCTTCATTTTTGAGTATTGCATTGACGGGTAAAAAACAATTTAAAACTCCTTTACGTTTTACGCCCGATTCATTTTAATTCATTTTTGAGCCTTGATATCCTTGATTAATAATAATGAGATGGATACCTAGTACTTTATTGAGGAAGAAAAAAAATTTTTTCGGAGAATTATTCCATTAACTTAGGTACCTGCTAGTTAAAAATCGCTCGTAAAAATGCAAGGTATATAAATTTTTTTTTTCATAAATACGGTGCGGTGGCGTATCCATGATTTTTTTATATGAGTTGATCGATTTAGAGATTAAGCAACAAAATTATAATATGAAATCTAATACAAAATTTTTAAGGCTGTAAAACATTGAAATAATAAGTTGATTTTTTTCCCCCAGTTTGTTTTTTGAGTAACTAAACGGTCTTAGTTGATTTTTGCGTTATTTACAAAACTAGTACGAATTGGCTTAAATAGTGGTTTATAAAATTATATTTTAAAATTCTTTAATTCGTCACCTTATGTTCTTTTAGTTCTAAAATTGTTTATTATATTTTCGTGGGTACCTACCTAGAAATATAAATTTAATTTAGCCAACTGTTTCGTAGAACGGAACTTCAGAAAAATGATGCTGTTTTGTTTCATAGGTACCTAATCCAATTGTAAGATTTAAAAAATGTTTTCTTATATTACCTATCCACTTCACAATTAGACTAGCGTCCAAATGAAAGCAACCAAATCCTTCGTCTATGAATAACAGGATATTCAACCCACGGGGCTACGACATCGTAAATATATATGTATAAAATTTCAGTATCAGTTAATAGGTAAGATGACTAGGTATAATAGCTTTAAGTCCTGACATGAGACCTGTCAATTTTTTATTTTGGCAAAAAAATCATTGGGAGCACTATATGCATTTTCTGTGATAAAATTTTGTTGCCAAAATAATATTTCTTACCCTCAAAAAAATTTATTTGAGTTAATAAAACTGCAGCTAGTTTTTTTTAAAATTTATAGCACTTTTTTTCTATTGCATATACAATACCTACTCGTAACTCGATTCACTTAATTTCTGAAGGGTAATTTTTGGGAAATATAGGTCGCCTATTCCGAAAATTCGAACAATCCACAGTTTTGAAGCTTAATACTTATGTAGGTACGTAATGCGATTTTAACGTCAATTGCTTGTTCATGATGTATGTGAGAATATTTTAATTATGTTCCATTGAATCAGTTGTATACATGTTTTTGATTTTTTATCTATAGATCGAAGACATTTTGAGTATGTTAAGATTAGCGAAAACTAAAAACACTATGACTAGTTACTTATCCGGTGGAGAAAGAAAGCGTTTATCAATCGCTTTAGAATTAGTTAGCGATCCACCAGTTATATTTTTAGATGAACCGACCACGTAAGTAATTTTTTCTCTTTTTTTTTTTCTGTAGATCAAACTAATTAAGAAGATCGATGTTTATTGTCATGTATGAGTAGCCTATTGGTAAATATTACTGAATTACACATGCCAGTATGATTTCCTCCTATTACAAAATTCTTAGAGATCAATAAAGTTAGCTCATTTTTTCTCACCACTCGCTTTAATTTAAAATTTCAGTTTTCATATTTTTCTTTCTGACGTGAGACATATGGTAGAATACCCGAAAGTAGCCACCTTTCCATTAATAGCCATTTCAACATGTAAGTTTGTGAAATAAATTGAAAAGAAAGGTTATGGAGCAAGCAAATTTATTCTTTAAAATGGACAACCTTGTTTATTCGAATTCATGTTCCATTATGACATACTTCAAGGCAGTGTTTGCAAAATCCTTCACAGAAAAATTTCAGTTGTGAAAAAACGCATTTTTATTGTTTTTACTTGCTTAAAGAGGAGGTCCATCAAAATGCTGTAATTAATTGAAATAATGAGTTTGAAAAGAGTATATCTAAGTACTAGTAACTTCTTTTATAGAAAATTATCTAATTTAAATTAATTTTTGAAGATGGCCAGTTTAGGATCTTCTGAAATGCACATTTTCCATTTGTAGTCACCCTATAGTTACAAATGGAATTCATATTTCTTATGAAGCCATTTAACAAATTCTACTTAATTCTTATCAATTTTATGGTTTATTCTCTTGGTTTTTATTAGTGTTTTAATAGCAATGCGTATTTATGCCTGTGGTTTTTTCTTTGGCAGTAAGAATCACATTCTATTCAGGTTTTCTTTCAACTATGAGTTTTTGCAGTGGTTTCTATCAAGTTCTATTGTGAAACTTATAGTTTTAATGAGTTAAAATTCATTTATTTTTCAATTAAAACCAACAGTTCCTCATGTGAAACAGAAAATTTTCTGACCAAAGAAGAAATCCCCATAGAAAAAGAATCAATATATCTTTATTGAAAAAATGCGGATGCCCTCTGTTTACCTTGCAGAATTGTTCATTTTTGGATGATTTTTCATAAGAGGTATGGGTAAAATGTTTAGACTGCCAAAAGAAAATTCAGATATGTTTTCTGTGATGAAAATAAAAAACAAATAAGAAAAACCAATGGGATAAAATGAAAGAAGAAATAAGTGAATTACTCTCACTAATTGAGTTATATTTCACTCAATTCCAGGTTTTTTAATACCATATTTCATAATTTAACTTATATTTTACTAGAACTGTCTCAAAAATAATAATTTGAAACGTAGAATTCTACTTTATTCTTTATTGTTCATACTTTTAATGATGTGGCTATAAGAGGGATTTGAAGTGGCTATTATAAGCATCAAGTGGCTATTATTGGAGATTTTGGAGTTTTTGATCAATTATAGAAATAATTTCATTTCTCATAATCTATATAGGTAAGTGAATAGTTTGTCTGTGAAGTAGATAAACAATGATTTAAATGATATATAAAAAAACATATGCGAGGTATTAAATTGTTAGGTGAATTATGAATACAAGTTGAAAAATTTCTTAAAGTGGCTTCTTTCGGACATTCCACCCTACTGTGTAGTGATTTGATAAAATAAAATAATATAAAATTAATTTGCACTACAAATACTTTCGATTAATTTTTTCGTTAGTACCTTACGTGCTTTGGAACATTTTAATTAAGTACAAGTTCTGTACAAAAAGTTCGAAGTCTGATTTTTTTTCTCATCTTTGGGCAAAGCTGACACCTAAAATAATAGGGGAGAATATTTTCCAATGTATTCTTGACCTACCACAATTTTTTTAAACTATTTAAGCTGTCAGATTCCAAATTCATAGTATTTGGCTTCATTTCATTTTTTAATGACGTCACAATTCATGAAGAATATGAAGTGATACAAAAAAAAAACAATACTCATTACTAAACTAATCGAATAAATCTTGGTCAGAAATCCTTGAAATATTATCTTGGGTGTATGGAAAAGCTATCCTACTACAGTTAATGTTTTCCAAGTTGATAAGGAGGTTGAGGGAGAGGTGAGAGTTAACAGACTAAGAAACAAGAATTATCTTTCTCCACCCATAATTTTAATGCAACATACAAATTTATGATGGGAGATAGCCAAATAACTGCCTGACTAGTTGCTGAATAACTGAATATTAGTAGTGGAAGCGCACATTTGAATTTCTTAAAAAACTTGGACAATATGAAGAATGTGGGCAAAGATTGAAACAAAAGCTCTCTTAATAGCAGGAGCAGCATTATGTGCAGTGTTGTCGAACATTGTTGTGACTTAACACCCTTCAAATATGTCAAATCTGACAAAGTGTTACAACTACCTATTCATCCAAATCAAAATCCATCATGTAGTTACTATCCGGGTGGTGTGATGGTGATTCAAAGCACTGTAACCTTGAAAATAAAAGCTCTAAAAAGAAAGGATTGGAAACACTGTTTTAAATGATGAAAAAATCATTTGTAACAGCATGTTAGTTTTCAGGGGGAGTACTTTGAAGGGGACCATGTTTATTTGTGAAAAATAAATAAAATTCATGATTTCATGGACCCAGTCTACGTACTTTTTGTACAGACCTCGAACAGTAAAAAAAATTAAACTCAAAAATAAAGTTGTTAAGGGGCATATGTACGGTGTTTAAAAAGTAGGCAATGTAATATTTGGCTGGAACATTTGGACAAAAATTAAAAAGTAAAAAATAGTAATTTAATATAAGAAACTAAAACTATGAAAGACCTGGTAAAGATATCTACGGACCTAATTGATAAATTAGCTTAATGGTCATAAGATGCACGTTTTCAAAAAATTACAATTTTATTAATTTTAAGAAATCTCATTTCAGAAAGATGAGCTCATGCTATTTGAGTTTGAAATGAAAAATATTCACGAAAGAAATTTCTTATAATTTAATTTAGGTATTTGAGACAATTATTTCAACTATATTTTTTTCTCGACCTTACAATCTGAGAATAGGAAATTTACCGAATAGATATTTACTGTGGCGAATGATGTGCATAAAGAGGATCAAATATTTTCGAAAGGATAGGCTCAGGTATTGGGATTTGACTCCTGTTCGGCGTGATAGTGTCGTTTTCTGACAAGAAGTTTGAAAACGTGATAAGTTAATGTACTTTTTTTTTGTATTAGTTTTTTCAGTCATTGGTAAGTAAAGTATTTTCTCAATAGAAATCATATTTCAGGTCAATTTGGATGATTTTTTTCTGTAAATGATGGAAAATAGAATTAATACCACCCATTTTTGACTCAGAGGCAACAGGGAAAAGTATTATTGAGGATTTATTTAGCTCTGTGTTAAATTCATTAGATTTCAAATAAAAATACTTGCACTAATTACTACTTATTGGTACTTTTCTGCATATGTTCATAAAGTAAAATATATTTACATAAAAATGAAATTTAAAAAATACATTTTTATTGAGTGTAAAACGGTGTGTGAAACCTAGCACACTCACACAGACACATGCAGATGTGTATCTCACAGTTTGATAACAGCAGCGCTAAATATATGCCGTGGTCTGCCCCATACTACATTTTTGTTTGAGTGAGTAGGTATGTTATTTAGTTGGTGCATAAAGTATAAATTTTAATTTACAGAAGTGAGTTTAAAAAAAGTGTAGGTACTTATAAAATTAGAGGTTTTATTGGAGTGTTAAGGAAATTATATTTTACTGGAAAATTTTCTGTTATGGATGGTGTAGGTACTTAATAAAAAAAAAGTCAGGGTACAAAATAATGTTTTACTGTACCTATCCTTCAATTAATGTGGAAAATTTCTAATCAGTACTATGCCTATATATGTTCCCATAAGAGTAGACTACTCGGATTTTTATTTCAGTGGATATTTTGATTCTAACTAATAATAATTTACAAAAGACTGGGATAAATACGACCCATTTTTGGTTTATGGTATATCTAACAAATTGTCTGTTGTCAGAGAAATTCTATATAAGTAGGTGTTTTAGTGAATTCATGAGGATAATATAACCTCTATGGTTTCATTCGACAGTTTGTATATTTTTATGAATTGAGTAAATATGATTTATAATGCTTACTTGGGTCTTTTTGCTGTTTTCTAGCTATCTGGGTGCTTTCTTACATTTCTAGCCATTTTTCAACATCTTGGACTAATTGTAGAAAAATAAATACTTCTAATATTATAGCTTCGATATTCCAAAACAGAAAAAACTTTGTTGGTGTAACATAAGCCTCATTTATCTCACTGATATTTGTTGTATCTGTTTATTGAAGGTTTTTTTGTCATAGTATCAAATAATTTATTTAAATGAATGTTCAAGATTAATAATGGTAGGGTAAAATCAGACAAGATTATGTACTTAGGTAATGATTTTCACATTGCTGTGAATCTGAGGACGAGGGCAGAGGGATGGGGCAGATTGATAGTTAGTTTGAACAATAAATGTCTTAGGCTCTAAATTTTATGTTAATCAAAAAAATCCCCTTATTATCTCTCCTCCATCCAGAGCTCCTAAAAAAAGAACTAGTGCCACAATATTTCACCAGAAAACCCAGTGTGCCAATTTTCTTCATTAATTAAGAAAAAAAAAAAAAACGATTCCAATAATTTGAAAAAATTGTAAAATAAAATTGATAGGTAGTAATCGATATTTATAGAGGATGTGAATCGAGGAAGAAGTTTTGTAATGTGAAATAAAGAATTAACCAAAGTAAAGTCTTAGAAGCGTGTGTATTTAACATCAATCACATATGATGAGAGTGAGTACAGCCTGAGTGAGATAAACGAAGGTGTATGGAAATTAACGAGTGAGTGGCAGAACAGTGTATCAGTGTAGCTGCGAATAAAGAAGTAAAAGTATATTATAAAAATAGTTGAGTGTTTGCACGAGTGAGAGGGGAGAGGGATTGATGGTTTCAACAATATTTATACCAATAGTTATCAACATCTGACAAATATATCAATATATCGATGTTTCATCACTCGTTTTGGGTAAAAAAATTACAAAAAACTGTGGATAGTTTCCTATATCTTTAACAAAAATATCGATTTATCGATATTTTATTGCTAAAAACTGATTTTCCAGGAATTTACTGTTTTTTGGTTTTCTTGGAAACAACTAAGTTGATAGGCACCAAACTCCTATCAGACCTGGTCCCATATAAAAAATACTTATTTAAATTTCAGCCCAATCTGTTTAGTATTTTTCTCAAAACCATGAAAACAAAATTTTTTCAACCAATTTTTCTTCTCTAGTTTTCTCATAAAATATCAAATTGATAGGCACCAAACTTCTATCAAACTTGCACCGACATAAGGATAATCTATCGTAGAAGTTTCAGCTCCAGCTCCATTGCTTTTGTCGCTTTTACAGAATCTTAGAAAAATAACTTTTCCAGGAATGATTTGTTTTCCAGTTTTCTCGCAAACTGCTGAACTGATGAGCAGGAAACTTCTTTCAGACGTATTCTCTTATGATAACTATCTCTCGTAAAAAATTCAGCTTCCTCTATTTGATAGTTTTCTCAAAACCGTGAACACAAAATTTTTTCCATAAATTTTTCTTCTCCATTTTTCCCAGAAATTGCTAAACTGATAGGAACCAAACTCCTATCAGACTTGCACCGACATGAGGATAATCCATCGTGAAAATTTCAGGCTGATTCCTTTCGTCATTTTCTCAGAATCCTGCAAAAACGACTTTTCCGGGAATTCTTGGTTTTCCAGTTTTTTCGGTAATTACGAAATCGATATGCGCATCAAACTTCTTTCAGACCTGCTCCTATTTGAGAACAATCTTCATGAAAATTTAAGGTCTACGTCTACCAATTTTTCAGTTTTCTCAAAACCTGAACACAAAATTTTGGGCTATACCTACCCACATATTATGTACATACATACATACGTTAAAAAAAATTAGGTAAAAATGGAAAAATGCTACCACTCGTTTTCTTTTCTCACAAAACGAATAAATTTCATTATTTCACTCCTTACTCTTTTGTGAGATCAGTTTTAACACCTTGTTTGCAAGCAAACTGGGCAAAAATTGATTTTAGTCGCCTTATACGCGGAATATGCGGGTAAGATGACTCACTTCTAGCGTAACATGAGTACATAGAATCAGTGATGAATTTTTTTATTTTTTAACAATAATTACATGCAAACAACAATAATTACATGCAAACTGTTAACACAAAATGTTGCCAAATCATGTATCTTTCACACTAATTATCAATCTGCTACATCCCTCTTACCCCTGAACCTACAGTAATGTGAAAATAATCCAGGGCGTCATTTTTTCCGGGTTTACCCATATAACGAAAATAAAAAACCAAGGTTTCTATTTCAATGACTAATAGCTTATTTAATAAACAATTCAAAATTACCTGACATTCTTGAGAAGTTAAAAGACATACTTCTTCGAGTTTTAACGTTTACTATTTTAAATGAAATCCCTGTGTCATCTTTCTCAGAATTTCCATTTCAACTAATTAGATTAATTACTTGAAAATGAATCGAGTCATTCTTAAATTTACATTAACAGTAAATACTTACGTTGTCATCATATCGTTTTATAATCGTACCGAATTTGAGTCGTCCTTTTACTTTTTTCTACAAAACTTTGATAAAGTTAAATAATTATATCAAGAATCATATTTTTTTGCTTTTTGGTTTTGTAAATCAACGAATACAGGGCTACTTGCGAATTTTAGTATTTTGGCTCTGTACTCGTTCACAAAGACAATAGCATTACCCGTTGTTGCTAAGCCCCTACAGATGAAAAAATTTCTATAGTCATCTTACCCAGGTTACTGGAGTGCGTCATCATTCTCTGGTTTACCCTACCTTGACACCCAAATTTGTATCCTGATGTGTGTCAAGTCATCAGATTGCAGAATTTACCCCCATTTCTTCTTACTACCATCTCAATTAGTTTTTAAAGTGAGCAGTTTTTCTATAAAAATCCATTTATTTATTTTATTTTAAAATGAGTTTTGAATCCTTTCCCCGTTTGATGTTATAGTTATAACTAAGTAAATTTATGTTATCCTGGAGTTCATTAGGTCCCAATGAGATTACAGTCAGGTGGGACTTTTATCATAGCTCATTTGAACAACCAACTGCCGTCATCTTTGGTAAATTTCAATCGCGATGATGGAAAACTTTCTAACCCTGCGTGTTCATGCTTTGTGAAAACTTGCACTTTCTTATTCCTCGGTTTTCTTTCACATTGGTTTTCCCCTTTCTTGGATTCCAGCATTTCCTTCCTTTTCTTCGTCCTGTTTTTCCTCCAAAAATATGAAAAAATTCGCATAGACTATCAGATCAATAATTTTATAATTTTTGCCTTCAGAGGTTTAGATGATGTGGCCAGCGTTCAATGCATTTCGTTGCTCAAAATGATCGCAATGGGTGGCCGAACGGTTATATGTTCCATTCACACGCCAAGTGCTCGAATATTCTCCAGTTTCGATCACGTGTACATTATGGCGGATGGGCAATGCGCCTATGCCGGCGTTGGCGACGATGTTGTTCCATTTTTGTCTACATTAAATTTAAATTGTCCAACTCATTACAATCCAGCTGACTTTGGTGAGTTCGAATATATGCCATATTGAATGTTGGTTTTGGTAGTAAGTATGTGCCGAACTCTTTTCAGTCCAAAGGGCGAAGTTTGAATTAAACTTCTGAGCGGCTCAATGCTTTCAGTTTTTCCTCAAATAATAATAGATCATGCCTCCTTCCTAGCTTCGCCTCTTTTTCTGCCTGAATACCATACTGTTGAAAAACTTTCCTTTCATTTAATTAAAGCGTAGTTAAACTTACTTCTAGCGTAGGGTCACCATAAGTAGTAAAATTTAAGGCATTATTTTCTAATTAAGTTATGTTATTTGTAGGGAAAGGATTTTTGTAGAATAATTTAGTCATTGTATGCATTTTTGGTTGGTAAAATATATGCGTTTATATGCATTTATTAGTTGTCTGAAGAGGTGTATTTATAGCCGATCATTTTTTCATAAATGAGGCAAATACTTGGTAAAAAAAAAACAAGAAAAACATGTATAATAATAGACTGCGTCAAAACATAGTGGCTGTAACCTGTTGGTTCTTCGTTTCAGTAGAGCGCATTGTTGCCGTTGCGAAGAATACTAAATTTACACAATATCCTAAAGTTCAGATATTTCCAAACTCGAACCAACCTTTTTGTCTTTCAGACTCAAATTTCGAACTGCAATGCTGCATCTATTAGAAACTTTTGTATTTTTTTTCATAATTTACCAATAGTGAATTTTTCGTTTTATAAAAAACTAAAATTTCCACTTATATTTCTTTCTAGAAGTCATGGGCGAAGGAAGAAATTTTTTTATGAAGAGAGTGAACACTTTCTGAGGGAGAAAGGGACGGGAAATTGGAAATTTACGGGTAAAATCAGCTATTTTATATTTTACGTGAAATAGTTTGTAAAAACATGCAAAATTGGATGTAGACTGTAAAATTTAAAATGTAAGAAAATGCAGCAAAAAACCAAAAATATGTAATAGATAACCGATGGACTGGATGCGAAACAAACGATTAAGGAATATTCGAATACTAGATACGTTTATTCAATGAAATCAAAATTCCAAAGCATAATAATATGAATGTTTTGAAGGTTTTCTATTTGAATTAGATACTTAGGTACTCGAGTACGATAACTAATAATGAAAATAAATAAATGAACATCTATTTACCAATAGGTAGATACGAGTAGATCATTAAATCATAATCGCGGTATTTTAAGCAGATTTTTAAAAAAATTTACTTATTAAAATTGCCTGAGTATTCGGATCCAAGAGTGAGAGTGGGTACGTTTTTCGTTTCATGATTTTCTGAGCATTTTGGGACTATTTTTTGAAAATAATTTTTTTTTTTATGTAACCCCTTTTACATTGAGTCCATTTCCAGGCGTAATTTTCGATCGGATGGTTTCGAAATTCAAAACATATATTCGGATCTAACTAGAGAAGAACCCTATTGTTTTTGGTCTGGATCGGGTGCATAGTCCGTCCTTAATAGGCCTGAAATTTGATATACGTATGTGCTTTTAGTCAATGACCGTACCTACCAATTTTGGTGCGGATATGCATTACGGTACGTCTGATAGGGGCGATCTTTTGTAGTTTTAGCAGATTAATGGTTCAAAAAGGAGTAATTTTCAAGCTTTAGCCAGAAAATTTAGTACAAGTATTGATGTGAAGTATATCTAACATGATTAAAAATTTGGTTCCTATTGGTTTTATGGTTCATTCCTGGGGCTGTTGGAAGTGTTAATTTTTCATGTTATCTCAATAAAAGTTGCTATTCTCTTTCAATAGTCGCGAAATTTGGTATAAGCAGTACCTTTCATACATGGATCAGATCTAGTAATATTAGTTTTGATTCGTTAATTTTTTCCCAACTTATTAGCTATTCAGTGTGATTTTCCCTCTTTTACCCTTCTGATAATGGTCCTGAAAAATTTATTTTCTAGCCTTCATCGAGAAAATCACTTGTTTTAACCTAAAACCAACACGATCTCGGAAAAAAAGTCAATTTTCGCTCAACCCCGGCCCGTTGCCGTATACTAGATCTGAACACAGTCACTAAAATCTTCGCTGATACTGTCCTAATCAGAACGTAGACAACAGCAATTTACTTTGTATTCAAACGTGGGATATTTTTTTCTCATATAAGTGTTTTTTTTTGTTTTTGTTTTTGTTTTTGTTTTTATATAATCCACAATTCTTATTACTGCAGGAAAAAAAACCGTAGAATTATTTCCTAAAATTGTGCTTGTTAGAACCTTTATTAATTTTTCATTTCACAAAAAAATAATGATTTTTGACATACTCATAAAATATTTTGAAAACATGATCCTTCATCAGTATATTTTATCGCATACATCTTATTTGTGGGTTGAGATTATTTTTTGCAAAAAATATAAGTATTTTACTTGTTACTTTATTAGAGAAATGTTCGTGATATAGGTGATTTTTATGTAAAGAAATCTACTTTTTCTTGCGAAGCTTGCTGCGTAGGATTTTTTTTTAAATAGGTTACTGATATCAACATATTATTATTGTTAATGAAAAAACTTTAACGAAAACTCTAAAGAAGTAAAGTATAGGTTTAAGCTAATGCGAGATGTGAGAATTAATTATAATAAAAAAGGTCAAAAATTAAAATACCAGAGACAATTAGTATAGTGGTAGTACACCACTATGGATTGGCACTTATATTATAATATTCATTTAACGTCGAGGACTATAAAAGTAGTTCGTTGTCACACACCTTCTCACACCTGATGTCCGACAACGACTGTCGGCGACCACCTCAGCCCAGTCCTCCTGAACCTACATTGCTTTTTTTTTTTTTTGTTTATGTTGGAGGCCTTGGGGGTCTCCAACCGTGGAGTTGTACCCCTGCAGACTTCGCGGATTGGGTTTGAGGAGGCTGGAGGGGTAATTTATTGGTTGGTGCCATACAGGAGTGATTCTGGAAAGAAAAGAGATTGTGTGTATTAGTGTTTGCTAGTCTGATGGTGAAATTGAGACAATTATTATCTTAATTTCTAGTTTTGTTGGTCGCAACCTGCTATCACCTCTCACCCGCTATTATCCTGAAGAGGTTGCTGGACAGTGAGAGTAAGTGTTTGGCAGAACAAGTGCTGTCTTGACTTTAAAGATAGCTAACTTCAATGGTGCCACTTTCCATTGGGGTTTTAAATTTGTGAGTCTATGTGCGTTTTTACAGGTCTGTGAAGTAGGAGTTAAACTTGTTAAGTTTGGTTCGCTACTTCTGAGGTGTTTAGCTCCAGTGGTGCTAAAAACTTAATAGGTCTGCTCACTATTTTTGAGCTAGGTAACCTAATGTCTGCGTGACGTGTTTGTCCGTCACGAGATGTCAGCAGGTTGACTACTGTGGCTAGTTTGTAGACACCTGGTTTTGCCATTATGTCTAGGACATGGACTATATCTCCAACTCTTGGTTGGAAATTTACGGTGCGATAAGCATTGCTTACGCCTTTAGGGACTCTATCTCTTAAGTAAGGAAGATAGAGGCTTTTCCATGCCGCCCAAAGCTGTTGTAAATTTTGTTGGTCTTTTCTCCATAGATTCTGCATATTTTTAGCCGTTAGAGTTGTTTCTTCTAAGGGTTTATCTAGGTCTAAGGTGAAATTTCTGAGTTTAGCATGCATAAAGTGTGCTGGGGTCAGGGTCATCTGTTCCACCTTGTCTGGTGCTGGACAGAGGGGACGTTCATTCATCATCACTTATATATTTTTAAGCGCAGCTTGAAAATTGTGATGATGATGTGAATGTGGCCCCATGACACGTTCGAATGCTTGCTTATATACTCCTATTAGCCTTTCATATGTGGCACTGTACCAAGGAGCTTTGGGTGGCGTGAAATGCCACGTGATCCCTTTTTGTAGGAGTTTATCCTTTATGGTGCTGTCAGACGTTATTGCTTCCCAGAAATGTGGCAAATGTGTTGCTATCAGTTTGAACTGGGCCGTGCTGTCTGACAGCATTGCTTTGGGTGTTCCACGATCAGCAAAGAACGTTTGGAGAGCTACCCATATTTCTCCTGTGGTCAATGACAACAGAGATAGAAAGTATACGGCTCTGGTGGATAGACATGTGAAGACTAATATCCATTTTTTGTAAACCGTAGTGGTTGGTGTTGCTAGTGCCTTCTTCTTTTTTGGTAGATATTCGTCAAATACTGAATATGGACCGAATACATCCACTCCCGTGTAGGTGAATGGATGCGTGAAAGGCACTAGTCTGAAGTCCGGCATTCCTGAGTGTGTTGGTTGTGCATAAGGTCTATTATCTAACCTTTTGCATGTAAGGCATGATTTTTTGAGAATACTTGGTAGTATTCTCATTGCCTTTGGTGTAAAATATGTTCTACGAAATGCTGCCATTGTAAACTTTATGCCAGTATGACTATTTAATGTATGTACATTTAATAGTATTAATTTTGTTAAGTGGGACTTCGGATGTAACAATACTGGAGATAGTATATCTTCAGTAAATGGTGTTACTGATATGTAATTCCGAAGTCTTAACAGTCCTGATTCGTCTATGACGATGTGGAATTTTTCGTATGCTACATATTCTGGTGCATTATATGTTGATAATGCTTTGAATATATCAGAAAAGTGTTTTCTCTGATCTGCATATATAAAGCATAATAGTGCGAATTGGTAGTTGTTTGGTAATATTGCCCATGGTGAAATCGACCTATTTCTGTTAAGTCGTTTTCTTGAAAACTTTCTTATTGCTGTTAGGAAATGGTAGAAAGTTCTCTTAAGACTGATTAGAGTGTTGAAATTTTCTATGTTTATATTGAACAGTGTTTTAGTTGGTTCATGTATGAATGTTTCATACGGTATTGTGCTTTGAGAGAGTCTATTTGGTTTAGATGATAAATCCAGGATTTGCTGCGAACTATCTTGGATTTCTTGTTGGTTAAGTTCTGAATCGTTTTGATTCAGTTCTTGTTCTGTTTGTGTAGCAAATATTTTAACTTCACAAACTTGGTTGATTGTGCTGAACTTAAATTTGGGTATTTTTATTTTCCTAGTTTTAAGTTGTCTATTAAGTTTGGCAGGTCTGTGACTGTCAAACATTCTATCGTAGTCTTATGGTAGCAATTCCGAAAGTTTTTCAGAAGTGTTTAATGACTCTCTCAAAGTAGAGAAAACTGGTATAGTTTGCTCTTCTTCTGTTGTGTCAGGTAATGACTGGATTATGTGTAGGTCAGTTACTGGCCAAGTATCAGGACTGTTACTAAGCCATTCAGGAGCTGACCACCAGTTCGTATGGAAGATGTCTTCCACCGTTGCTCCTCTTGAGCCTGTCTGCTGGGTTTTCTGCTGACAGAACGTATCGAAATTGTAGATTTTCTACTTTTTTAATTTCGATAACTCTGTTCAATACAAACTGGGTCAGTACTCTGCATTCTAACAACCATGTTAGAATGCATTTACTGTCTGACCATAGATATGTTGGGCTATTACCTAAATCGAGTGGTTTACGTAAGTTGTTCACCGCTCTTGCTCCAATGAGTGCTGCTAACAATTCTAATTTGGGAATTGTTACAGTTTTCATTGGGGCGATTCTTGATTTTCCTAAGACGAATTTGACTGCATTCTTGTTTGTTTTAGGATTAGTGAAACGTAAGAATGCTGCCATGGCAAAAGCTGTTTTTGAGGCATCTACAAAGATATGTAGTTGGCATTTACTCGGGTCATAATTCCCCGGGTAAATTTGCCTTGGTAGAACATAGTTTATGCATTTTCCGAGATCCTTTACTAGTTGCGTCGCTATCGTTTGTAGTGACTGTGGTAAAGGTTTGTCCCATTTAAAATTTTTGTTCCAGAGTTGTTTGATGAAAGCTCTGGATGGGATGAATGCCGGTGCAAACCAACCGTGGGGATCAAAATATTGGGAAACGGCTCTTAAAAAGATACAGTTTTGTCCAATTTTGATTTTGATCCTTCAATTTTGGTGAACTAATGAATATTACGTCATTATCCATATCCCATGTCAAGCCGAGGACTTTGATCTGAGGTTTGCTTAATGCATGTTCGGGATCAAAGTCTTTTCTTAATGGGACACAGTTTGTTCCCCATTGAGATAGTTCCATTGAAATATCTTTTATGAGTTTGTTAGCTTCATTGTGTAGGGCTAGCAAACTTTGATGTGTTGGTAACGATGTTACCAAATTGTCTACATAAAAATTTTTTGCAAATTTTTCGTAGAAAATTGTGTTTGTTTGTTGGAAATGGTGCATTAATATTGCTGCCAATAGAAATGGTGCCGTGATTATTCCAAATGGTACTCGTCGAAACCTAAAGATAATTATATTATCTTTTATCAAAGGTTTCGATGGATTTTTTACCCATAGGAATCTTGTTACATCTCTATCGTTAGGATGTAACCCTATCTGATAGAAGGCTTTTTTAATGTCCGCTATTATAGCGTAGGTATCTTTGCGAAAAGATATTAGTATTTGGAGCAAATCTGGTAAAAGGTTTGCTCCTTTAAACATGCATTCATTTATTGAATGTTTTGATTGTTTTGTTTTTGCCAATCCATCAAATACTACTCTCAGTGGCGTACTTTTAGTTAGATCCAAAATTCCTTTATGAGGGAGATAGTGTATAACTCCTTCAGGTTGTTTTGGATCCACTTTTTCTATCATTTCCAACTTTATTAGCATCTCGAAATATTCGTCATATTTCTTGAAAAATTCTGGCATCTTTTGCATTTTAGGCAATTGATGTTCCAGTCTTTTATAGGCTAGGTTGTAATTATCAGCCAAGGGTGGCGGATAATTCTTGTATAGCCATTTTATCTGGTATCTGTTGTTGACTATTTCTACGTTTTTGTAAAATAATCTTAAAGCTTCAGCTTCTGCTTGAGCTTCTTCCAGATTATTTGATTCGATGCCTATAGCGTCTAAACGCCATAGGTTCTCAACTTCTTGTGGATTATTGAAGAAGAGAGGCGTGAAGGGTTCATCGACTTCGGTCTGATTAGGAAGCATACCTCCTAACATATGACCAAATTCTGTTTCAATCAGAGTAATAGTCGGTGAGATGTGTTCGATTTTCGTTACAAAGGATCACATATAATCATTACCTAATAATAGGTCAATCGTATGCTCAGTTTCCATTTTTGATAATTTTATATCTGAATGTTCAGGAAATTTTTTATAAAATTCTGTTAGGTCGGGTTTTTTCAAATTTTGCGTTATGTTATTTAACATTTTCGCGGTAATTTGAACTATTTTACCTTTTGGGGTTATAATTTCAAAATCTACTAAACAGGATTTTAAAATGTTTGATTTTTGATTTTCAACACCTTTTAATCTCAAAAGCTCTGTTTGGTATCCTCTTAATTTTAAAGATCCGAAAGCGTATGCTTTTGTGATATAGGTGTCGATACTTCCGCAATCAAAAAACCCGTGTATTTTGATTGGTTGTTTTGTGTATGGTGATTGAGCGTACGATTGGAAAACTAAGAAAGTTGAATTTTTCTTATTTTTTATAAAAGCTGAAAAGTACTCACTGCTTATCGGTAAGCACTTTTTCTGCTCCACCGTGAGCTCTGTAGGCGCCTCCCATGGTTCCACGTTCTTAACGGATGGCACGTTCTGTTGAACACATGACTCATTAGTGTCAAAATTGTTTTGAGACATTCTTCAAGGACTGTTAAAAAGTGAGTGAAGAATCAGTTGACTATGTTTTGTGCGTAGTGGATTTTGCGATCTTTTTTATCTGCAATCACGTGATCCAATAGTGCTGATTGCATTGTTGGATCTCTAGGGGTTGCAGGTGTGTTTGTAATAGTAAGTTTATTACAAACTCTTTGACTTTTTATTAGAAATGCATTCGTGATGGGGACAAAAGAGTTAGTTTCCTAACTTGTGTTCTTTTGTCCTTCAATGCTATCATCATTGCTGTTTTGTTAGCAACGTTTTTTATTGCCTTCAGATATTTATTATGAAGACCTTTTTCCTTGAAATTGTAGGCGAGACAAAAGATATTTTTATCTTTTGTTTCATTGTCACTAGATATATTTTTATCTAGAAGGTTGATTTTTTTTTGTTATATTTATTTAGGATGGGCTTCTGGTAAAGACATTTTTTAGGTATTTACCATGTTTGTCCTTGGACTTGGGTGTACGGCAAATTTATTATTCAATTTATATTTTTTGCCGATCTTTTATTTGCCGTACTTTGTGTTTGCCGCCTATATGTAGGTATGTTGAGGATTTTATTAATCCTCAACTTTCTTTTTTGCTGGGGGCGGCTAGAAAAAATTATATATATAATTTTTTCAGTCGCCATTACGTGGGAACCTACGTATATATTTTCATCTATATTTACGCATGGTGTATGGGTAAATATTTTGACAAATACGTAAGAGTTTATCTATTAATTTTTTGCGTATATTTGGATGTAAATTTACGGGTAAATTTACGGTTAATTTACGCATTAGGTATTACCATATATTGTGGTAAGTAATTCACTGCTTTTAGTTACGTATTGTATTTACGTAACTTAGCCTGTGAACTCGCCTGTAAATTATGTATACATTTATGCGTAAATTTACGTATAATTTACGGATAATATACGTATTACTACTAGCGGACATTTATTTTTCTCTTAATTACGGATTAGGTATACGTAATATGGGTTGTCAATTTATTTGCAGGTATGATTAATGAATTGATATCTGCAAATGACTTTATAATGTCTTCGTCGACTTCTTATAAGTCGGCTAAGTTTTTATTTTTTATTTGGTCATTGGTTTATTTCACGTAGCGGGAAATAAATCTGACTTTGGTTAGATGCCTACGATTATGGTGGTAGGTATCGGTTGATTACGTTCATTCATGTAACTATGAATGAATGTTTGGTTAGAGTTTCTTGGTGCATTTGTATTAATTAAGATATTTTTGCATCAATGAAAATTATTTGTGTGCGTGGGAATTTAATTCTCACGTACTTTTGTTTTATTTTCAAGATTTCAGGTGACCTTGAAGCTTTATATTGACGTGTATAAATTTGAGAACATTGTTTTCGAATTTCTATTGTGAGTCCAGAAAAAAATTATATTTATTTCCGAATTATTTTTTCTATTAGGGAATCGAAAATATTATAAGTTTCGATTCTTTTAGTGCCGTGGAGTTAAATAAAATAAATAAATTAAACTTCGTTAGATGAGTGGAAGCGGTTTCAGTAGCATTTGGAAACAAATTATTTCTAGTTCGTTGGCCGTTTTTTTTTTTTTTTTTTTTTTTTGAAAGACAGATTAAAATTCTTTCGAGTTTTAATTTCCGAGGTTATTAATTGAATCGGATTTTATTAAAAAGATCCGATTCGCCGAGGAACCCCATTGCCTCTGCTACCATATAGTGGTAGTACACCACTATAATTAGTATTTGTATTTATCCATTTGGTTATGGTATATCAGTCAAATAAACGAATACAAAACGTTGTGTCTAGTATGTTGATTTTTGACCTTTAATTTAATTGATTCTCATTCTTCGTATCTGCTTACTTTACTTTTTCTGAGAACTTAAAAATAAAAACTAAGCTGGAGACATATCGGTTATTGATTTGTATTTTGATATCGACAATTTCCAACATTCACCATAGAACTCAATCGCTTATCAAGTAGTAATGCTGAGAGTCCTCCCCACTCCCAATTCTGTGTGATTCGGATGTTGAATTTTCAAATGAAAATGTAAATTTTTTAACTACTAGGTCATGGATGGGCATGTGGATGATTAGGGCAAAATATTGAATATAATTATAATATGCAAATTTATTTGACAAAATATGCGTTAAATATGCCTTTTGATGTGAAATAGGCTATACTTCAAATACGTGAAATCAATACCGGTGTTATTTTATGATTTTCTAAAATCTCTACTGCAGTATAATAGTAATTTTTAAATTAGATTACAATGGTTACTTCAAGATCATAAAAACAGATGATAAAACGATAGAAATCAATGTCAGTATAGCATTTCTGAAATGTTTCCATTTCGTAATTTTATATTTAAGAAAAGAAAAAAGTCTAAAACTGATCAAAATCGATAAAGTCACATCGATAACTCAAAATTATTGAAATATGAGCGAATATATCCTGAAAAACGTAAAATATATAGAAAATGTACGAATTTGGCAAAAATTTTCAAAATTTGTGAAATTTTATGAAACAGAAAACTTTTTCATCACTTTATGCATTTGCATGTTTTTGGTTGCCTTATTGATGAGACAGGAATAGTGGCATCCACTTTGTCAAAAATATTATGTCTTACCTAGTTTCCAAAAAATTATGACTTAGTTCTACAGTTTTGTCTGAGTCATGCGAAATTGATTTTTAAATTTTCAAATTGTTTCAAACTGTTTTAATTGCAACTAATTTTTTTTAATACCCACTCCAAAAACAAACGTTTTCGCGCGTTTAACTATACGTGAATTAGGAGATCTTACACTAATGTCGAAAAGTAAAATTTTGCGCATGCGAATCTTGGCGCTTGCTTGGATTAAATCACTGTCTCGACTGCGCATGCGCATTATGTCTAATCAATATTATGAAATTTTTCCGCTTCCGGATTTCGTGAAAAACTGATTGTCAATATTCAATAAGTTGCCACTCAACTGAGCACAATATTTCAACTTTGAAACAAACCTCTCTAGTTTCACTTAATGGTCTTAATGATTCTTCAGCCTGTATTTAAGTTTGAGAGTTGAGGTTTGTGTTTCTGAAAAGTGGATAAAATTTACAAAATTTTCATTTAATTTTTCAATTATCTTTAGTTGTTTGAAGTTAAATGAATGAAAAAAACGATAATTAATAAAAAATTGTAAGATTTTTGGAGTCTAGAAATCTTGTCTCACTCACTCGATGGTTCCTGAGCCACCACTACTTAAGCTAGAGAATTGGGATTGACATTTCTGGAAAGAAAAGAAAATTTGCTCGAATTGACTTTTCATGTAATTTTTCATTCATCTTTAGTAGCAAGAAAATATGAACGAAAAAAACACGAATTAATGAAAAATTTTTCGTTTTTGGAATATAGAAAAATCTACTTTTTATCGATAATTTCTTAGCCGCTATTTAAGCTGGAAACCCCAAGTTGGTACTGTTGGAAAAAATAGAAAATTTACTTATAGGTATCTGTATTCCATCAAAGTTTTTATTCATTTTCAGCTACTTTAAAATAAACAAAAAACGTAAATTAAAGTAAAATTTGACGTTTTTATATTGTTTAAATACATTTTCGAGAAATTTTTTTTTTTTGGGGGATGTTGCAAGAAATAGTATGTGACACTCGTTCGAAATAGGAAAAGATGCTTTGCTATGGGTCTTCTGTACTCACTGTGTCCATTAAAAAAAGTTCTCTTGACCAACTATCATCTGAAATACTCATGGAATTGTACCAAAAATACACGATTGTAGGATGAATTGCCTACTGAAATTCTAGTAAGGCGATAAATTGATTGCGTTTAACTCAGTGAGTATTGAGGATAGAGAATTATTGAAGAGTACTTTCTTTCATGCACCCGATGAGTGGTACAACTAGATTCCATTATCAGAAATTGAATTCGAAGGATTTTTAGAATTTCCTCCTTTGATTTTACTATGGAAATTAAACTTCTAGAACGTGTATCTGAAAATAAGTGATTTACGGACCCATGTTTTTTCTTATTTCAACGTGTATTAATTAAATTTTAGATAGTGACGACTTATTGCGGAACACCTTGCACTTAAACACCCGATTTTCGTTATATGTCCAGTAACACATATGAGTGTAGGTATACTCGAAGGTAATGCTGATGTAGCTGTAGAAGTAAATTCAATGAATTTCCTGAAATACCTATCACCCTGTTAAATTTATTTTATTTAAAAAAATGAGAAAATACCTACCATACAAACTTCCTGATAGCTATCTATCGGTACTTTTATCTATATTTAAGTACTTTATAATTTATTTTTATGCAGTGATAGAAGTGTTGAACCGCGAATACGGAGATTACACCGAAAGAATGGTCATGGCCATGGAAAATGGACGATGCTATCGCTGGAACAAACCGGTATCTTGTTACAAAACTAATTACGCCGAAATTGCAAACGTTCAAAGTGAGTATTTCGGTAATAAATGTTTTAATGACTATTTTTACGGATTTTCCGTAAATAATTTTAAACCCGTACCATGCGTCTGTTGCAGATTCAAAAATTTCAGATGAAATGATCCCGAAGAATATTTCAAATAATATTTACGATTTTAAGAGTTCCAGTTGGATGCAATTCAATATTTTACTGTATCGAATGTTTCTGCAAATGTGGCATGAACGAGTAAATGAACCATCAATTTCTAATTTTTTCATTAATTCGCATCTATTCAGTACCACATCGCATTCTAATTATAACGTATTGTCATAAATTTATTTTATTTTTCCATACCTACAGAATTTTATTTTACTAAAGTGCATTATGTACGTGTTCATCGGTATCATTATTGGAGGAATGTATTTCCAATTTGGTAACGACGCGTCCAAAACCATTTTCAATTTTGGTTATTTCTTCGTCACCAACATCGTTTTTCTATACCTTCCAATGTTACCTATCCTTCTCAACTGTAAGTATATTATATGTTGTCGAGTATGGGTGAAGTAATACGCGTATTATTACATTCGGCAGATTACCGTATTAAAATTGTTGGTGGATTCACCGAAACGGTTAAAAGTTTAAAATAAAAAAGTACAAAAAAAAAAATCCAGCATATTTGAATTAAACGCTGAACTTAGACAATAGACTTCGTAACTTTTGACGTTTCATCTCGGTCAAATCTTCAAGTTGGTAAAAATTTTAAATTATAAACATAAATTGATTCAAATTCATTTTCGTACTGTTCGATGCTGTTGTGTTATTCGTCAAGTCGTGAAAAATTCATCAATCTTTTTCGTTTTTTAATTTTTAGGCTAAATTGCTTATTATAAAATTTGAAAAAATCTAATAAATAAAAGGAATAATCATGTTAGGTACATGTATGATGGTCAATTATTTCACTCGAGCATTATTTCAGCCCACCGGTTCGTCTATTACTCGACCTAATCTGACCAAGCCTGATTGGCCTAGATAATTACTTTTTCATGGTTTTGAGAATGAAAAAGTTTAAGCCATCTTCATTTGATTTTTTGTTTTGAAGAACACGTACAAATTTGTGCGTCCAGTAGTAAAAAAGTGAAATTTTCTCATAACAAATAATGTTTTGGCGACTCTATTTAACCCAGGAAACGAAAAGTTGGAGTTGAACGTAGCAAAAATATTTTTCCACAAATTCCTTCCAAATGATGTCGCAATAAACATACTCCAAGTCTAGCACAATCCTCTCATCTTCCCCAAGGGGCTCAATATACTACAAAAATCAGTTTTTTGCAAATATTTCAATGAATTCTCGGGGGGGGGGGAAAGTACTGAAAGAAAATAAATTATTGCTTCCATGATTTTGTACTAATAAGGTTAGTAGTATAATTTTGTTCATTATCGTACTATTCAGTGGTTCCAACCTCTTTTTTTTGCCACCAACTAAATTTTTTTTGTCAGTGTCACCAACCCATTTTTTTTTGGGTCGGTTATCAACCAATTCTCTTGTCAGTGTTACCAACCTTATTTTTATTACCAAATATTTTTGTTAGTATCTACATTTTTTTTTCTTCTCCAGTTGTACCAACCTAATTTTTCTTTTCTGGTGATATCTATCATATGTTATGATCCCCTTACCCCTCACTCCTTCATTCACAACACCTATTTAATTTTTTTTTAGTGGTTCCAACTGGTATGTACAATTGAGCTAACTATTTCATTATTTATATTCCATACTGTCCTTCACCTTCTACTATATTTACTTCTGAAATTGTTATGAAGTGTAGAATGGTTCCATCCCCCCCTCATATTTATCCATATTCTCAACTGTTCTTGTGATGTCGGAGCTACATTCATTTGAAATTTTCACTAAATACAGAATAGACTCATCTCTCTCGCCCCTTCCTTCTACTTTTGAAATTTAGAATTTTCTAATGTCAAACCCACTTTTGAAATTTTTATCAAGTACAGAATACTCTCATTCCCCCATTCCCTCGCTCATGTGATGTCAGAGCTGCTTTTGTAATTTTTACAAGTCTGTAAGAACTATGTTTCAGCACTCTCTGGTATCCAATTATTTTGTTTATTTAATTTTTAATAAATTTTTCATTGCTACTGGGATTTGAACCATCAACATCCAGGTGACAAAACCGCAATGTAGACAAATGGGCTATGATAGAGATATAAAGATTGAGAGGAAAAAGGTTCATTATAAATTGAAAGTGTTCCAAGTTTTCTTCACTGTTAACCATATGAGATGATAAATGGAATTAAAATTGCAAAGTAGTTGGCTTTAAGAAAATTAATTTCACACATTACCGAAGAGTTTCTTCATTCAATTAATGAAGTACAGAAATGAAGGTTAATATCTAATTAATAAAAGTGGTTTTGTTCCTGTGGGGACAATACTCGTATGAGGTAATAGCGGCTCGCACCCCTCGACAACAGTCGCCGACCAAAGGCTGCCAATAATCGTCTTCATGAGGTTAAACAAATTTACACTGGTGCGTTTGTATGTTCGTACCTGTACGTACGTACAGGTAAGATACATTGCACGGGCTGAGATCAATTACCTGATAACGATCTCGGTGATGTCACGGTGTGGTACCAAACGCGCTGCGTCCTTTCTTATCACCTCAACGGAGGCAAGAAACGATGTAACGCATGACATAATTACGTACATGTACGTATGCATGTGTGTCTGTGTGCGTGTACCAAATCCTGTATATAAACTCTCAGAACTGGCTCTAAAATCGCCAGTGTTCGCCGAGGATTTGGCTCTCCCATACTTAACCGTATGAAGTGGCAGAACACGCAAAATACTGTTGAAGACCTTCTAGTGTGAATATCTCTCACAACAGGGTATTCCACAGTGGTGACCCCAACGTGATTTTTTTGGCTACGTCATGGGTGTCTAGGCGCGTTGCGCTAATTCTAAAACTAGGCGCGCTGCGCTGGCGAGTTACTGGCTTGTGATACAAATATTTTTCACAGACCTAGACACCTTTGGCTGTTGAAGCAGAGGTCTGACTTTCAAAGTGGGAATTTAAACCACCCCCCTTCCAAATATATTTGCAGGAAGGGAACTAAGAGAAGTATACCTGGAGGAACAAAGTTGCCCTCATACGCCAACTCCTCCAGCTTTGACCAGAGACTCTGAAGTCTTTGAGAATCCGGAGAAACAATAACGAATCCGGAGACCAGAAGCCTTGCGTTTGGGAGCTATGGTCAACCCAAACGAGACAACAGCTCGCACCCTCAGAAGTGGTCGTCTTTTGAGCCAAGACTCCGACCCTTCGACCCCAGACCAACAACCGACGGAGTCTGGTGGAACTTTGCCAAAAACAACACAAGAGAAGTACAGCAGATTACGATGCCTAACGGAAGTGGAAATACAACGAACCCATCATCGAATCAACCTGGAACAGGTGGAAATGGTCAGCCACAGCTGACCCATGAAGTACTTGCACAGTTACTACAGATGTTGCAGATGCAGAATCTGCAGAACCCTGCAATCCAAAGACGGAGGATTGAGATTCTGGAATTTTTGCCAAATGAGGTAGAACTCTGGTTAACTCTCCTCAAAGGTCGTTTCAAGACAGAAAATCTACAGAACGACCAGAAGTACTCACACATTTGCAGCGGCATGCCCGCAGAAATAATACGCCGCATTCCGGATATCATGGAATGCCCTCCTGCGGAAGCAGATAAGTACAGTTGGTTCTGTAAGAAAATTCGAAATGTGTTTGGTAAAACTCAAAACCAAATAATAGATGATGTTATGGGTGGAATGAAGATTGGAGATGATAAACCCTCCACCTTCATGGCTAAATTATGACAGAAGGCTGACAATATCGTATTGCCGTCAGTCATCGGGAACCAGTTCTGCAAACAACTGCCCCAACATGTTGTGTAGTGTCTGGCAGCTATAGGTACCACGGTGATCAACAACTCTGAGGACCTAGACTTCTTGGCAAAGAGTGCCGATAGTGCACTGGAACATTCGAGATCAGCATCCTCAATTTGTACAGTATCGACAGAGACTGGAGAACTAACCCAGCTTAGAGCCCAGATAGCTCAGCTGACTAGTGAAATAAAGAAAAAGAGTAACAACAACAATTCAAGAAATGGTAGAAGTAATAACCGCTCGAAAAGCAGGAGCAATAACAGAAATAATGATAGAAAATCTAGGTCCAGAGACCGAAAGAGCAATTCTACCAGGGGACAGAGTCCAACTCCCCCTAGAAGAACATCATCTTCCAAACCCCGGTCTCAAAACTGGGACAATAAATCCTGCTTCTTCCACAATAGATTTGGCGCAGAGGCCACCAAGTGCAACAATAGATGCCAATGGTGGGGAAAAACATATAGAAAGTCATCAAACTAGAAAGAGGGGTCGTCTATGTGGCTGAAGATCCCTCAAAAAAGTATTCACGCCGCCTGTTCATCAAGGACAGGACAAATAGGAGAAGTTACCTTATAGACTCAGGTGCTGACTTGAGCATTCTGCCAGTAAGTAAGAACCAAAAGGCATTTCCTCCAAAATACTACCTCCCAACTGTGAATGGTCAAAACCTTCCAGCTTATGGAATAGAATCCAGCAAAGTAAGCATCGGTTTGAGAAGAGACATGACGTGGTCCTTCACAATTGAGGACGTTCCAACTCCGATCCTGGGCGCAGATTTTCTCGCACACTATGGCCTGGTCATTGACCTCAAAAATGGAAAAATCATAGACAACAATACTGGTCTATGGGTGGAAGGCAAAACGCTAGCGTACTAACTGGACACCAACATATCCAGCTGCACTAAAGTCGAAAAACAATTCCTACGGATTCTGTCAGACTATCCTGGAGTTACTCAACCATCGATTCGCAGGCATCCGATCTATAAGCATGACACCATTCATTATATAGAAACTAAAGGACCGCCTTGCCATGCTAGAGCCCGCAGGCTACTGCCTGATAAACTCAAAGCAGCATGGGAATACTATGATTGCATAATAGGGGAAGGCATATGCCGCCTTTCGAAAAGCTCATGGAGTTCCCCGATCCACATGACCAAAAAAGCCAGTGGAGAGTGGCGAATTGTTGGAGACTGGTACAAAATACGTTTTGCGAAAAGCAGCCATTGTGTATTTTACTCCGGTGTGACTATTCAATGTGTGTACATTGAGTAGTATGAGTTTTGTCAAATGAGATTTCGGATGTAACAGTACTGGAGATAATGTATCTTCAGTAAAAGGTGTTACTGGTATATAGTTTCTTAATCTCAGTAGTCCTGATTCGTCGATGATTATGTGAAATTTTTCATATGCTACATAATCTGGTGGATTCGGTGTCAGTAATGCTTTAAATATATCAGAAAAATGTTTTTTCTGGTCTGCATAAATAAAGCATAGCAGTGCAAATTGGTAGTTGTTGGGTAACAAAACCCAAGGTGAAACCGATCTGGTTCGTTTGATTTGTTTTCTTGCAAACTTTCTGACTGCTGTTATGCAGTGGTAAAAAGTTCGCTTCAAACTGACTAGAGTATTGAAATTTGTTATGTCTATATTGAATGGAGTATTTGTTGGTTCATGTATGAATATATCATACGGAGTTGATTTTGGTTGATCTAACTTTGATTTTGTAGATAAGTCCAGAACCTGTTGTGAACCAATTTGGGATGAGGATTGTGCAGAATGTGGTCCATTATGGTCCATATCCTGTAGTCCTTGGTCAATTTGTGTAGCAAATATTTTCACTGTACAAATGTTGTTGACCGATCCCATTTTGAATTTAGGTATTGCAAGTTTGCGTGATTTCAGTTTTCTATGTAATTTAGCAGTTTTACGACTGTCAAGTAACATATCATGCTCTTGAGGTATCATTTCTGACAATTTTTCAGAAATTTTTAATGATTCTCTGAGGGTTGAAAAGACTGGTACAGTTTCATCTTCCTCTGAGATATCTGGTAAAGACTGAATTACGTGTAAGTCAGTCTCTGGCCATGATTCCAGACTGTATCTCAACCAGTCTGGGCCTGACCACCAGGTAGAATGAAAAAGATCATTAATCATTGAGCCTCTTGAACCGATGTCTGCAGGGTTATCTGCAGATGGAACATACCGAAATTGCAAATTTGGAACCTTTTTTATTTCTGTTACTCTGTTCAGGACAAATTGCGTTAGTACTCTGCGTTCTAATAACTATGTTAGAACGCATTTACTATCTGACCATAAGTAAGTAGGACAATTACTTAAGTCTAACAGTTTCCTAATATTTTGCACTGCTCTTGCTCCTATTAATGCTGCTAAAAGTTCCATTCTGGGAATTGTTACATTTTTCATAGGAGCAATTCTAGATTTTCCAAAGACGAATCTGACTACTGCATTATTGGTTTCAGTATTGCTGAAACGTAATAATGCTACAGCAGAGTATGCTATTTTTGACGAATCCACAAATATATGTAATTGATATATATCTGGATTAAATGTACCAGAATATATTTGCCTGGGCATAAAATATTCTGTGCAGTTGGACAAATCTTTAACTAACTCCGTCGCTATAGATTGTAGCGTCGGAGGTAGGGACTCGTCCCACTTATAATTTTCATTCCAGAGTCTTTTTATAAAGACTCTAGATGGAATAGAGGCTGGAGCAAACCAGCCATGTGGATCAAAAAATTGTGACACTGCCTATCATTTGTAGATCGAGTAGCATGATGAAATATTCATCATACCTCTGATAGAATTCTGGCATTTTCTGCATTTTAGGGAGCTGATGTTCTAATCGTTTAAAAGATAGGTTATAATTATCAGCTAATGGTGGCGGATAATTTTTGTACAACCATCTAATTTGGTAACGATTATTTACCAACTCCACATTTTTGTAGAATAACTGTAAAGCTTGAGCTTCCGCTTGGGCTTCTTCTAAGTTATTCAACTCAATGCCGATTGCATCCAGTCTCCAAAGATTTTCTACTTCCTGAGGATTGGTGAAGAATACTGGGGTGAATTTTTCATCGATATCATTCTGATTTGGAATGATACCTCCTAGCATATAACCAAACTCAGTTTCTATGAGGGTAAGGGTAGGTGATATATGTTCAATTTGCTTTACAAATGACCACATATAATCGTTTCCTAATAATAGGTTGATCGTATGCTCATTCTCCGTTTTTGAGAATTCAATGTCTGAATACTACGGGTAATGTTTACGAAATCCTGTAAGATCTGGTTATTTCAAATTGTGGGTTATACAATTTATTGTTTTTGCCGTGATCTGTACATTTTTGCCTTGTGGAGTTGGGATTTCAAAATCCACTAGGCTAGATTTAAAAACATTAGATTTTTGATTTTCTACACCTTTAAGTCTTATGAATTCATTCTAACTGGCAAGCATTCCTTTTGTTCTGCACTGAGCTTGATCGACGCTCTGGCTCGCAACCGACTATCGTATTGCTCGCCCTGTGTGACAAAAGTATCATTAGTAACTGCAGAAGTTTTCGGCATGACAAGTTGTTTATCAATTTGTTGCTTACTGATTAGTTCCTTCCACTCCCACAAGGTCGCGTACCACCTCTCCATGTGTCTCTCCGAGATCGGATATGGGGCATTAGGGCAGAGGTTTGCATGGTGGTTTGATGACAAACAATCAAACCACTTGCAGTGTGCCTCCGTCGTTTGTCGGCATGATGTTGCTGCATGGCAGCAACCACACTGTCGACAAAGTCTACGTGCCTCATATAGCCTCTCTCTCTTCTGGAGAGTATTGTAGAGGATGTCGAAGCAGAGAAACAAAGGGTGCCTGTTTGTGCAGAACAAGGAGGGTTTGTCAGGATTTAGCGGCATGTTCGTGATACTCCTGGGAGTATCTTGAGAAATGCGAACATCCTGATTCTGGATCTTTTGTTCTGAAACATTGTTAATAGATGCATATTTTTTGTTAGATTTACTTTTTCTTGTTTGTTTTTTATTTCTAGGATTAGATTTATCTTTTCCTAGGTCCTTATATTGATCGTTGTCAGCTTTTTGGAAAGTTGCGACCAAAAATTTAGGACTGGCTTTAGCTTGTCCTTTTTGGTTTTGGTTACTGTATCTTAGAGGATTTTGATTCATTGGATGTTTGTTATCAAACATTTCATGTATCTTAATAAATTCTCGGATAGCTGAAAATAGGTGAGAGACATGTCTTTCACTACTTTTCAGATTGTTAATATAGGCTCTAGGTGGGAATTTCTTCACCGTGACGTTGAACATTTGTTCTTCATCAACTACTGTAGAAACCAGCCGATATCGATCAATTAGGACAGCAATACCATCCATTCCGTCTTGGATTGACGAAATGGTGTTGGTAGAGGTAGGAAATTCGGTTATATTATACCAGATTTCCGCTCTCACTTTACTCTGATCTCCAAATCTGTCATGCAAAAATTGAAGTCTCTGGATGTAGCCAACATCATCTGGTGCAAAATGACTAAACTTTTGGACAATGTCCTTAGGCATTGCATTTTGCAAGATGTTAATTTTCTGAGGGATCGCGATATCTGTGCGAAGATGCACATACATTTTGAAACTTCTGATAAATCCTGGATACGTCAGGGTGGCTCCATCCCATTTCTCTAGGTAGAATTTGGGTGGTTTCAAATTCGCTAGAGGTTGCTCAACAGTGTCGTGGGGATCCACTTCCCAGCAACGGGGAATTGGGTCCACAACTTTTGGATGTTGAGTGACTTCAGTGTGGTTTTTTGCAGTTACAGGTCTGGGTACCATAGCTGTTGCTGAGTATTGTGAGTTTGGTTTTTCCAAGCTCACAATCGCAGGTGACAAACAATTTTGATTAGGAGTTGAGGTTGCGATGCTTTCCTGGTCATGGGTTGAAGTGTCTATACATGTTCTATTACATGATGGTTCTTCTTCCATATCCAGAAATTCATCCGGGCAATCTCTTTTATTGGTACTAACTGAGGTGGGTGTTGTGTTACCTCTTTCGATTGCAGGCACTACATATCGGCTTTTGAATTCCTCGAAACTCAAGCCGTAGTTTGTCTGCGCTCGCTGAACTAGATCCTCCTTTGTTTTTTCAATCTCTGCTATGTGTGCTTTGTAGCACGCTCTGTGCAGGTGGTCGTACGCAGCCTTTTCAGCCATCTCCCTTAGCTCCTCCTCCCTCTTCTGTTCCTCCGCACGTTTCTGCTCATCGCGGAGACGTGCCTCCTCTTGACTTTCTGCATCCTGTCTGTTTGTACAGGATGTTGAGTCAGCTGGAGTGGCGGGAGGAACCTGGGGTTGGTTGAGCGTCAGGGATGAGATTGGAATCAGAAGGAATCTGGCTTCAATCTCTCCCTGCTTGACCAAGAATTGTTTAATAATTGTCTTTGCCAGGAGGATGAATTGTTTGGCCACCCCTACTGGAGGGTTTTTGAGCTCTTCAATTGTATTGCTAATAGCCGGTAGTTCCTTTCGTGCTTGCACAAAAGTGAGCTCCGGCTTGGTCAGCAATACAGCTAGATCGAGCAGGTATGGATCAGCCCCATGAAGTGTCTCGGTGAATAGTTCTAATGCTAGTTCATATCCGTCGACTCCACTCATGTTGCTGATGCTGTACTCGGTACCTTCCTTACGGGCGCTGCTTGCTGCTTTTGCAAGCAGGCTTTTCTCCACCTACGCCAGTGACTTTCCAGTTTGCTCTGCAAGCTGTTTAGCCGCTGCCGCCATATTGCATGGATTTGTATTCGACGTCGTTGGCAATGCGATTCCTGGTGGTGGTAGCGTCGATGTTGGCATTGACATTGCCGGCTTCAAGATTTGATGTGGAGCAATTAGGATTGCCGGTGCAGGATCGATTGGTGGCAGAGGTGGTGAACTAGATGCGTCTGACGTATTGTTGTTGGACTGACATGGTTCTGTCAAAGAACATTTACAATAATATTTATACAAAAATTATATAATTTTTAATTATTTGTTGTGTTCTTTTTAATGATCGTCTAATGTGTTGTGTACTGCCAGAGTAGTGAGTTTTGTGTGCATTTTTGATTCAAATATGCTGTACGTATGGCTTGTTGCGGCATAATTTTTATATGGCGCAATACCAATGTAAGAGACTGTATAATCAAAGTTGATGTGGTTGCATTTAGTTTATCTAGATGCAACGCCATGACAAGCATTTCACACTTTGTACCTTAAGAAATTTTTGACTATTGTAGAAATGGTTGTGATCTGTTAAATACATGACACAACATCATGCTAAGCATTTCTACGTTTAACATTATGTGGTAAAAAAAGAATGTTTTCTTTTTCCATTTTGAAAAACATAGAAGTGGTTGCGTTTTGTAGAACACAAAACGCAACATCATGACAAGCATTTCTAAGTTTGAAAAATAAGTGTTACAAAAAAAAATTTTATTCAATAAACCAAATTTTTTTTTTTTTTTTTTTATCTCTTTGCACACAGGTTGTAACAAACTTAAAAATTGGGCATGACCCATGGTCAAAAAATTAATTTTGTATGTTTTAGTGCACATGTACAAAATTATAAGATGCAATGTTGTAGCATGTGTAGTTATGCAACATTTTTTGAACACCATGCGATTTTGTATGCAAGATCGTATGGTGGTTTATTGGCTCTGACTTTTTAATTTTTTTTTTGTCAAAGTGTCCACGAGGTCAAATCCATGAAAATTTGGGCATGACCCGTGGGCGCAATGGAGTTTTCCAAAGTCGCGTTTCGTTTGTACAAAATTATGAGTTCAAATTTTGCCCAAAAAATCATGTTCGCAATCTTGAAACAAATTTGCTTCTTAATTTTTTAATAAAGTGTTTTCCGGGTTATGTCAAATTAAAATTTGGGCATGACCCGGGGGCTGCAATGAGGTTTCTCTAATTCGCGACAGTCGTAAATTAAATACAAATATTACGAAGAGAGTAACGGAATTGCACCAACATGAACATATTTTCCCTACAAAAATTTTAAAAAATTCTTGTGAGTAACTTAATTTTCATCTACAATCTTGAACACAAGATTGTTGAAAATCATGTTGCAGTTTAAATTCACATAGTAGTATTACGAAATTGTGGTGTCTCGTGTGCAATTTTGTGTTCAAGATTGCTGAAACTTTTTACAACGTAATACCTAACTATCCTTTTTTCAAAGTGTTTTCCGGGTCATGTCAAATCAAAATTTGGGCATGACCCAGGGGCGCATTACATTTCCCTTAGTCGCGGCACTCGTAAATTGACTCGAACTAATTGAATTGCGTCATTGCTAAAACTTTTCTGTATTAACATTTGCAAAAATGTTAGAAGATAAAAAATAATTTTGTTTCGCAATTTTGATCACAAAATTGTCAAAAATCGATTGTAAATCTAATTTTTGAAGGTTGGGAACACAAAAATACGATGTTTTTTACGCAATTTTTATTATAAAATTGCCAAAAATCATTTGTGAATTTAATTTTTGTAAGTTGGGAACACAAAAATACGATGTTTTTTACGCAATTTTTATTATAAAATTGCCAAAAATCAATTGTAAATTTAATTTTTGTAGGTTAGGATCACAAAAATTGCAGCCTGTCATTCTTTTCTGTGTGTGCGTGTGTCTATACATATTTTTTATCTTTGTTGCAAAGATAGGAATATACGACGTATGTTTTTTGTGTGTGTAAGGGTTGTCCATTGCCGTCCTTGATAATTCTCTATCAAGGATGGTATGCGATCAAGAACAAAAGAGTTGAATCGACTCTTTTTTCTTTATCGGGCCTTACTATTGCCGATGTCATATTTTACAAAAAAAATTGTATTTTTGTATTTCTGCCGTATCGGGTTTTTTTGTGTGAGAGTGAGTGAGAAAGGAGATATCTCTTTTTCTCATTGTTCACTCTTTGTACATAAAAATTTACGATAGATCGGCCTTGATTTTTTTGAGTTGGCCGATTGTTTTCTTCTGTTATTACAGTGAAGAAAGCGATCGGCCATCTTTTCAACACTGGCAGGTAGTATTTTTTCTATCTGCTTGCATTGAAGTTGTTAAAAAGGTTCAACAGCTACGTGATGAAAACCATTTGGTTGACATTACGTATTATGCTGGGGGCGGCTGAAAATTCTTTTACAAAGAATTTTTAGCCGATTGACGCATGTTGGTCACACCAACATGGTATCTCAATACATGGCCTTGAAAAATATTACGTACATTTTCAATTCCTTAGGTGAAGGAATGTTTTACTCTTGACAACTGGGAATTGTTCAATTGTTTTAAGAGTAAATATACAATAAAAAGACTGTTTATTTTTACAGGTTCCTTACTGTTATTAGGTATTTATGGTAAATGTCGTAATTGTCTCAACAAGTTCGTCATTAGAATTTGTAGACGATAAATGAAAAAAAAGATTTTGTCTTATTATTTACTTGCAAGTTGCAAATAAGTAATTCTCTCAACAAGTTCGTCATTAGAATTTGTAGATGAGAGATGAAAGAAAAAAAAATTTTTATCTTATTATTTACTTGCAAGTTGCAAATAAGTAATTCTCTGAACAAGTTCGTTACCAGAACCTGTATACGGGAGAAAAAGAAGAGATGCCTATAATGTATTTGCACATTGCAAATACGTAACAGTCGAAGATTGATTCAATTTTTGACTTAGGCTATTCAAAATTGTGTTACAATTTTGTTTTATTTGCATCTGCAGGTTGAATTCTTTTTCAAGTATTCAATTTGCATTGACTTTAGGAGCACAGTATAGCATACAGGAAAACAGGCCTATACAACAAGTCCGTTTTTCTGTTAGGTAATTAAAATTCGCCGAATTTTAATTCCCGCTATTAATTCTTTGAGGCTGATTTTTTATAAAAAGATCGTTTTCGCCAAATTTCTCTCCTCTTGCCTCTGCTACCAAGTAGTGGTAACTAACCACTAACCTTTTATACTTATAAATAATGTTCGTTTAACGTCCGGAGACAACAAATATAGCCGTTGACACAGACTTTTCTCTCTCACTGTGCGACAACGGAATGAAGCGACCGCCTCAGCCCGGTCACATGCCTTCCTACATTTCTTCGGTAGGCATGTGTCCTTTGCGCACGCCAGGCGCGCAGGACTCGTGGGGGTATCCCCACGATACACCGTACTGTATGGGTATAATGTTCACTGTGGGCAATTTTTGAAACATTGCGTAATTTAGAAGCTCTCAAGTGGCGTTGCGTTTCACTTTATAATAAATGTATATTGACTTCGTTTTTTGTGAAAAATTTTATACTTGTAGAATAATTTTTGTTCGATACGTTTTTCTACTTACATAATTGTGAGTTTGGAAGATATTCGCCTAAAATGAATTTTGCGGTATATTAAGCCCCCTGAGGAAGATACTCCTGGAAGAATCTTACTAGACTTTTTTGATATATTTATTAGACATCAGTTGGAAGGAATTTGGGCAAAAAAACCTTTACCGGCAATTATAGTTATTGACAACGTTGATTTTTTTTTATACCTCCGTTTCCTGTGTTAATTGCGTATTTCCAATCACCCTCATCTTCTCAGCCTCTATATCACTGGCAGAGGAATAAATTTATTTCACTTCTGGAATAATTAATTAATTCTTTACTTTGACGATGATAAAAATAAATTTTTGAAATCTTTTTTTCCTTTCGTAAACAGGGTATTTACGGAGAAGCTCTCCCCTCCCTAAACTTTCGTAAAACAAATAAAAAATATTTAATTGATAGGCATAATTATGTCCTGTTCTCAATAGTCTAGGAACTATATAGGTATACCTATACTGAAAGCATGACAATTAGAACTTTACTTGAAAATTCTGATTACCTACGTAAAATTGTAGAATATAGACCCATAGTAATCAAGTACTCATCACTAGAAACAAAACATATATTCTCTTTACTTTTGCTCAATATTGTACTTACATTAGAAGTGCCAAGAATTCCCAAAGTTGTACTAAAAAATTCAAAATATTGGTCAGATTCATCAAGTTTGTTGTAAATTTAATGGGGAACGGATGAAAGTGAAAAAAACCTTTTTTATTGTACGAGATGAGTAACTTAAAATGAGTCTATATCGACAAATAACAATTTTATGGTAAATTTCTGTATGACGTGCTTTTAGTTCGAGCATATCTGAATATATGTAGCTGCTTAACCGTTGAGAATAGGATAGGTAGGTTCCTACTTTTTATTAATTGGTACTTTTTTATTTATTTTAAGGCGTACTAGGTATCTGCCGTTAAAGTTAGGAGAGCTTCTTAGGAAACACCTTATACTATAGACTTTTGAATGACAGAAACATTTTTATAATTTGTTTTATTCTTTTTATTTTTCATTTTTTTTGTTTCTGCAAGAAAACCAGTGTTACCCCATGTATTTTCACGTAATTTTTTGAATTCTACACTGTTTTCAAGAAAAATTATTTCATTAAGTAGATATATATTTTCTTTTTTCTCATTATAGAATTTTTTTTTTCTTAATATTTCAGTTCCAATGGAAGTACAGTTGCTGAAGAGAGAATACTTTAACCGGTGGTATGGACTGAATCCCTATTTTTGTGCCTTAACATTTTCCCGAACTCTTTTACAAGTATGTATACTTACCTAAATTAGCATAATCTATGGTTAATTAAAATTTCATAAATGTTCATCGCATTTACTAATTTGTATCCGTTTTTATCTGTTCATAGATTATTTTATGTTCATTCTACATTGTAATTACATACCTTATGACTGATCAACCTTTCGAATTTTCGAGAATACTCAAATTTTATGCTATTTGTATGTACGTTGCTATAATATCAGAGAGTCTTGCTTTCGTCATTTCTTCACAACTGAATGTTGTGGTAAGTAGGAATGAACAATCCTCACTATTATAGAGTGTTGCGCTTATTTTTGAACATGTTTTCATATCAACCAGTGTTTGTTTACGAACATGTTATATTTTCAGGAATTTGAACAAAATTACGATAGGTCAATTTGAACTAAATAAATAAACTCACCAGAGAACTAACGCTATCTCTAGTTCTGTTAAAATTGTCTTAATTGGGGATTCGAACAGAAACTACCAGTTATGAAGAGAAAAATCACTTTCGGTCTTTCTGAAAAAAAAAATTGAGACAAAAATTTACTTTTCTTATAATTACAAAACTAGCTTATAGGTAACGGTGGTTTTAAAATCTATTGTTAAAATTAGCATCTCAGTTCTTACAAATCAGCAACTGAATAGCTGAATGAAAGTCTTTTTGAGAGCTAATTAATTATTGTATTTACTTATTTGTATTTTTTCTTATAAATTTGCAAGATTTTTGTTTTTAAACGGTGCTTTTTTCACCCTTTTTCTTTCATTAGTTAATATATTATATTTTGCATATTTTACCAAAAGTTATCGTAGTCGATGACCAGAAAATTTCTTATAATACCATATAATAATTTCTACGAAGTGCAGATTTTTATATCATCTTAATATCGGATGTCCGAATTTTATTTGGTAACTGCTGACAGATTTGAATGCAGTCGTAGGGAACGTTGAAACTAGAAAAAACTCCAAGCACGAAAAGTTGCATATGGTCGAATTGAAGGCACAATTATCTCGAGTATCAAAAAATCACAATTTTCAGCCCGTGAAACCCGAAATGTTGATCAGCAGAATACAATTTTTAACTGGGACAAATGGTATAAAACTATATACATGAGACAAAAAAATTTTTTTCACGTTTCAGGAGCGTAGCCAGGATTATTTTTAAAGGAAGAGAAAAAATATATTTAATGACTTTTTTTGCTGGTCACTTACGAAAATTTAGTACACCTACATGTAAATCCATTGCCGCATATCTGTTTCTAAAACTTTTTCCAAATTTTAAAAATAATAAATAAAAAAAAAATGAAATAAAAAGGTCATGGGGCAATCGCTTTCTTTCTACCTCTTGGCTACGCCCTTGTTCGCCTGTGCTCAAAACTGTCGGAGCTGGAACTCACCGAAAATTCAGAAAATTTATTTCGTCTGGACTGAGTTGAAAATTGTGAGTTTTTAATATTTGAAACACAATACCGTCTTCAATCTGGGAACATGCAAATTGTTTTAAGTGGATTTTGTACTTGTTATATCCAGTTTTAATTTTACCTATTACCGAGTTGCCCAACCAAGTTCGGACAATTCAAGGACGATGATAAGGGTGGGGTCCAGGGTATTTGGATTCCCCCTTAGTTCCGAAAAAAAAGTTCGACACAAACATAGTGTTTTTGAGTGAAGCTGGAATTTTCTGGGTGGTTGGAAGGGATAGTTGAGAATATGTGGACCGCCCCCCTTAGGATCAAGCTATCTACACCCTTACCCAATATGCTTCGTCTGTATCCTCTGAAAACATCTGTATTGAATTATTTTTGTTATCATAATTGGTGCAAGCTTTTTATTCATTTATTTTTATTTTTTATTATAGAATAGTATCTTTGTGGGACCGGCGTTGTCAGTTCCGTTTATGTTGTTGGCAGTATACGGTATGGGTACAGGATCTCAACATATTCCGATTTTGATCAGAATTGCCATGTATTTTAGCTACATTCGTTATGGGTTGGAAGGTTTAGTAATGGCTGTTTATGGGAACGGGCGAGAAAGTATGTATTGTCCACCCGACGAAGTTTTCTGCGAACTTCGTTACCCTGACGAACTTCTAAAGCAGGTTGGCATGGAGAATGTCAATTATTGGTTCGACGTTGGCGCCTTGACCTTTGTATTTGTGTCACTCAAATTTATGAGTTATTTTCTACTCAAAATGAGACTGTCGACAGCTCCGTCAAAAATAGCTCTAAGTTTTATTGGACGTTTTGTAAAAAGGCACATTACGTTGACAAAATGAATGATATTGTCATCATCTTCATAAACTTATATATTAGTTTTATTTTGTACAAACTCTTTGGATTGAGTAAACATTTATTTATTGTCTATATTAAGGGTTACCACATTCATTTACGTACTTCTTTTCTTTCATTAATCAGAAGATAAGGACTGTATTTGGCAGTTTTATTGTTTTTAAATCTTTGTAATAAATATTTATTACGTTTTCCTGTGAAAACATGTGACATTGCTATTGTTTTTGATATTGATCATTTTGTTTGGATAATTTTTTCATGCATTTATTTATGTTATTGTGGAGGAATATAATTTATATTTAAAGTGATTTTCGTATTATTTTTCATACTGAAGTATTTGAATATGTGGGCTAGCGTACTGTCCTGACTATCATGACTTGTTTTTGAATTACCTAACAATATTTTTCGGATCTTCTTTTAACTTGATTGAATTGGAGAACAGTTCACCTTTAAGTTGTCAAAATAAACAGTATACAATCCACTCCGAAATATACTCAGCGGACGAATGCAAAATTCACAATAAAAAACTTCGGACAACCCACCTTTTCCATAAGAATGTCAGGTAGAACGACTGTATACCTACAGCTACAACCGAAACTTCTCAGTGGAAGCCCGCAGTTGGAATAAATCACAACATTTGCAGCTCCACTGTCAGTATATTTATTTTTGACAATTTCCCATTCATTTTCAGAGTCACTTCTGAAAAGACTAAAATATTTTAAATTTTTGGTGATTTATGTTCATTTATTCGGTCAGAAATGAAGTTTTTCTTTTTTTCTGTAAGCATTAATATGGCAACAACAACAACAAGAACATTGTAGGATTTGTTGACATTCTCGATAAGTTTTTTCAGTTCATCACATTAACCTTTTCAGACCAGTTCTAAATTTTCTTAAAAATATCAAACAGCAGTATCAGGAAAATACGAGTTTTCCCGACCATCGACGCAAAATTAAGTAAAATAATAATTATTGCAGTGTACTCGATTTTAAATGGTTGTCCCGAAACGACTGCCAAGTATCTTCAGGCACGGACAGTGACGAATACATTTGGTACAACCAGATGCTTTACATTTGATATAGAAAAATTTTTCCATACCTACTTGACAAAAAGAACCTTCAAATTTATTGGAACAAAAGATTGTCATCCATTGTACACCGAACTTGAACAACATTTGATTCAAATTTGGCCTCCGTAGTTACCAATTCATTTTCACCAACCCATTTTAATCCAATAACACAAGTGTGCCTTCCAGTGTTTGCATTAAAACTGGTTCAGTTCAGTCACATAAAAGAACTGCTAAATCTCGAGTGATTCCCTGATATTTAAGAAAAAACAAACAAAAATAAAAGTACAAAATTTTAGCTACAGTGCTTATTTTATATTACGTTTCTAATTTTCTGAATACATATACCTAATTAAGTACCTATGTCAACAAAATAAAATATAGTTTCCTTTATTGACGATCAGAACGTGAGCTGAGTAAGGTAAAATAAGAATTATGTATCTACGCCAGATCGTTGGCTGTAATATCAGTTAGACCTAAACTTCGAACCAAAACAATTTAAGACAAGAACACAAGGCTAGAATGGTCATAATTTCACTCGCCACAGAAATGTCGAAACTTGTCTTTCTAGTGTAAATCCCTTCTCAGTTGGCCATAGATCAACGGTAATTTCTCGCAAAAATCTGTCTTTAGTACTTATCCATAACTGTAATGAAAATTAACAGAATAAGTGTATGATAAAATAAAATCATTTCAACAAAAATTCGCCATTGAAATGAGAAGTTAGCAGGTAAAAGTTACGGTTATATCTGTTCTATTCTGCGATAATATAATGTCTCTTGACTCTCTTAATATTTAGGTGTGAAAATTTTTTGTCCACAGTGAGTACCGAAATTAGTAATTTGAAATTTTTGAATTCCATATTTTTGTAACCGACGGAACAGAATTGCAGAAAATTTTTGCGAACGTTCAACCTTTGCATTCGATTAAATCTTCAAAGGTGGGATGGAACAGCACCTGAAACATTAGAATTCGTTTATAATTACGGTCGATGGAAAAATATCCAACAATATATGTTCAACGTTTATGAGAACACAAGGACAAGCGCTTAAAAATACAATGAAATAAGAATTGAGGAAAAAAATAGCAAGATACAAATCATAAAGAAGTGATAATTGAAGAAAAAGTAGACGTTGAGAATTAAGATAAATTATTAATACCTTATGTTATACTTACCTACGTTTCGTCGACATACGTTTTTAATTTCTTCAATTCGGTGCTCAATTTTTGTTGTTTTTTTTTTTTTGGTACATAAGCTGAAACAAAAGATACAAATTGTAAAATTTTTTTCACTTATCTTAAGAATATAGATAACATTTTTATGGATAAATTTTAGCCGCCTAAAGTGAGAAAGAAAACAATATATGCATTTATCCAGGGTAATCAAAATTTTTAAACTCCAGCCCCCAAGTTAAAAACTTTCGGGTTAGAGCTTTTATCTGAGCGTATAATTATGGTATACACTAAAATATAGACATATACCTATGTGACCAATTATCTAATTTATGATACATTTCAAACGACGTATTTACCTATTTATTTATTTGGTACTCAGAGTAACTTAAGCTTCCGAAATAGATTCTTTAATTGCGCATGTAAAATATAATAAATAACGTTGACTCTACAACAAAGCAATTACTTTAGATCTACTTAGTTTATTATACAATATATATCGTACAAACCTAGGAACCTGAGTTATAATTTAAAAAAAAAAAACTAATGAGGATCATCTTCTTCAGTAGGCAGAATAGAAATTTCTTCTGGCTTCAACCAGTCAACTTTGCTTAAAATTTTTGACCTCTATTCTATCAGCAAAAAAATATCTGACGATGAGAAAATATAATGGGATTATGAATACCTGCTAAATATGATTTCTCAGTCTTTATTTGAGGTAGAAAGTTGGCGTTGGTAGGGTTAGAAAGATGAGAAATTTTATTCAATACAATTGTCTGGACTTACATTTTATCGTATTTTCCTTTCTGAAAATAATAGAACAAAAATATGCAAATTCATAGTAAATCTTTATTATTTGGAATGAATTTTTGATTGTATATTCTTAATTTCTTACTATGTTTCATTAAATTCTTGAATGGCTGAAAAATTATGCTGAAAAAATTAATGAATCGGTACAACAGTAGGATTAATTCACACACAATTATATTAGAAAAACTATCAAATTAAATTATCATTCTTACGCTAGAAATATTGTAAATTCGTTTTTTCATTTTTTTAATTTTGGCCAGTGACTGACAGATCAAGTTAGTAAAAAAATAGTTGAAAATTTCAAAACCATAATTATTAGGTTTGGCAACACTGTTGCCAAGAACCTATTACAATCACCATCTCTATTTTTTTTTATCCGATTTTAGGCAAAATTTTCATCTTAACTTCTAATAATACTATAGCTGGACTGTACGTCATTCTTGTTCATTCAATAAGGAGAGAGTAGATTGTTTTCTGCATTATTTAATAATTTTGTTCTGTGGAAAAGTTGAATAAGCAATTAATTATTTTTTCATTAGTTTATTAGTTTTCCGTTGCTTTGTCTTATTCATTTAAGTAAGTTCCATCTCATATGAAATCAGTTTAAGTTCAAAAATCAATTTTTTTTAACATAAGTTTCCTTACATACTTGGCCAATACAATAACTGCATGTAACTGGACTGTCTTGCTTCGGGTAATTTTTTTATTTTATTATTATTCTATGTTTCCTATTTATTTTATGTTTCCTAGTTTCATTCTTTTTTCATTATAGGTGCAATCTGCAAAGGTCAAACCTATTGAAGTTTTGAATCAAAACAGTTTGTTATTATTATTTTACTTTTTTACCTGTGGTCTATTCCAATTATAAGAAGGTAATTTTCTACCCACAATACACCAAGTTTGCGGGCATCATGAGTAATCAAGGAGAGAGGAAAAAGTTGGGATACACACTGGACGCAAAATGAAGTACGCGTGTTTCTACATAATTTTCATTTCACACAGCAATATTTAATTTAACTTCAGTAACTTTTATTAGAAGCTGCCTGTATGCACCTTCAAAAAAAATTACCCTCTTATTTGGAACAGACTGTACAACAATTTTTCATAAGTATAATATAAAATGATTGAACACAAAGAAAATTAAATCCTCGAGAAAAAATTGATTCCGTAATGCTGAAAATAACGGAGAATGCATAAGAGAATATCTTTTAATTAACCCATTTTTTTTTTAAATTTTATTTAATCGACATAATATATTTGACAAATATTTTAAATACCCAACCATAACTTATTGTGAATTTAATTTGATTAATTATTAATAAAATATGTATCTAAATATAAGATTTTATATTTCAGTAACATTGTAACTCTATGAATAAATTATAGATTAAAAACGGAATTAAAAATATCATTGACTCAGTACATTCTTACAAAATAAATTTTATTCACTCACCGCCATCTACCACAAATCAAAATTAGAGATAGAATTTTACTGTGGATTTTGTTTCCTTCCTGTCTAATTATTTTTCATAATGCTAATGTAAAAAAATGAAATGAAATGATTTGAAATTTTCAACTATTCTCATACCTATTTACTGTCTTATTTATTCTCTAGCAGGAATTGAAAAAATGAAATATCTGAGTTAAATATATGTTGGCGTGAATATAATTTAATTTTATAAATTTAAAATAATGTTAGGTATGTGAAATAATTTTACTTTTGTTTTCATTAATTTTTTTAGTATAATCAGCCAAGAATTTGATGAAACATAGTAGGAAACTGTTATTACACAATCAATAATTTCTTCCAAAAAATGGAAGATTTTTTATAAATTTGCCTGTTTTTGTTCCATTATTTTATGAAACGTTGTTATTAACATTGATTTGGAGTAAAATTTCTCATCTTTTTGTCAATATCAACCCCAACTTTCTACCTCTAACAGGGCCTAAGAAATCATTGAGTAAGGATAAATTAAAAAATAAATACATAAGTGCTGCAGGGGCTACACTCATGAAAGATTGATGTTGATATGTAAACCTAAAAGTATCTAAACAATAATTCCCGATTATTTTACTAAATTCAAACCATCCAAAGGAAAATTAATGAATTACTATTTCACCGAATTCCGATTTACCAAAACTGTTCTACCAAAAGACTTTTTACCAAAACATACTTTTCCCAAACACTAATTACCTCTTGAATTTTGATACAAAGAATGAATGAAAAAATGCATTTTCCTAGTATTTTTTATTTAACAAGAAAACCCACAACCAACCTTACCCAACTAGCCACCAAATGATAAAGGAAAAGAAAAATGTCAACTTCAGTCTTTTTAATTTAGAAAAAAATCAACCCACCTAACTTTATCACCTAGCAACCACCATATGTTAAGGCACAGAGAAATCCCCATTTTCAATTATTTGAAAAAAAAAAAAAAAAAAAAATTGCCAGCTTTTAAAATTTTTAATTTTTTAGTAGAAGCACCATTTGGTAAAATTGATTTGGTATAATCGATTTTGGAATAATGGCCATTTGATAAAATGGTCATTTGGTAAAAGGAATTCGGTAAAACATCCAGCTACCCTAAACAATACTTTATGAATTTCGGTTTTTTATTTTGTCTATTTTTAAACTGCTAATAATATAAAGAGTAGATTTATGAAAATTTTCTCCTCTTTTCAATGATACCAACTTCAGCTCGTTAATTTAAATAGCAACTAAAGAACCATTGAGTGAAAGAGGAAAGGTTTCTATATTCCAAAAATGGCTAATTTTCCTTCAGTTTTCTTGCTTTTTTTCATTCATTTCCAAACTGCTGAAGATGATAAGGAAATTATATGGATAGTAATTTTTTTAAATTTTTTCCTCTTTCCAGTGATACCAACCTCAGCTCTGTAGTTTGAATAGCAGCTGAGGAATTATTGAGTGAGAACTAAGAAGTTTCTAGAATCTAAAAAATGACAAAATTTTCATTATTTACATTTTTTTGTTTTTTCATTTCCATATTAGTAAAGATGATGAGAAAATTATGCCAAAATTTTGTAATTGTTTTTTTTTAATAAAATATTATTGACTTAGGTTTCAAGATAATTTTATTATTTTTATCACAATCTCAACTCCAACTTTCTACCTCAACTAGGGCCTCAGAAATCATTGTGTAAAGAATAAGTTTCTGAAACAAAACAAAAAATGAATAAAACTGCAGATTGTCAATAAATTTCTGTTTTTTTATTCCATTATTTACCAAAAAAAAAGACCCCAGTATCAGTGACTACCACAGACTGTAACATTTAATGTGAAAACATTTTAATCTTCAATATCAATGTTTTACCATCAACTATCGATACTGTGTTAAGAAATACATGGATTTCCTCATAACTGTTTTATCAATGTTGAATGAAATATCAATATTTTGATGTGTCATAAGAAAGCTATGTAGTTTGTATCGATATATTATTGATAATTGTTGGAAAATTAAATAAGAGAAAACGACATCGAATGTAAAAACAAACCCCATATTTTGCTGTGGTGAAAATAAAAATGTTATCACGTTAATAAATAACAAAATATTTTTACTGATATAGGTTTCAAACTTTCAAATAAATTCCCATGCCCAGAACTGACAAGAGGGAAAAGGGCAGAATTCTTCGGGTCCTAAATTTTTATTGGGCTTAGAATTCCCAAAAAAATAAAATAAAAATAAAAGTAGATTTTTATGGAAAAATACTTGAATTATTTTTTTTTCAGATAGGCTTCCTCAGTACTGTAAAATAAAGTGTAAAATCTTTCCTACAGATATATCTTATATCCGACATGGAAGTAATTTTCAATTTTTTATATGGCTCATCAATTTTTTCTCTCTCGTGCCCGAATTTCCTCTCTAGATTCCTGACCATCCCAACTCTACTTTTTACCTCACATAGGTAGAGGCCTATGGATAAAAGTACGGTAATATGCCATTTTGTATCCACAGTTTAATTCATATAACCCTTTTAGAATTTCAGGTTTATCTTAAAAACCTGTGATACAAATTCAGCGAAATTTTTCCAGAATTTCTAACAAACATATGTTAATGTTTCACCAAAATTTCAGCTTTCTACAAGCAATGGATCTCCTACAATCGCATTCCATAACTTTGATTGCATAGTTTGATCCCATAAAATTGTGTATCATAAGAGGCTTGTTTCTTTGGCCCTTCAGTCTATTGGGAAAATGTAGATTTCAAGTGAAACAATGAAAAAGATCTATAAAATTAATAAAAAAATTTAAAAGCATAAAATTTCTCAAATTTAACATAAATATCAATGAATTTACTTATGAGCTGTTGGATACAAAATGGTGTATTATTTCTAGGGCTTGTAACTAATATTTTTGAGATTATTGGTTACTAGGCACCAATAACAATCTATACTGGGTTCTGGTTACTGGTTATTGGTTAAAAATGTAATTATTTGGTTACCAATTGTTGTTCTGGTTAAAAAAACAACTTTTCTGGTTATTGGTTGTGATTACTGCTTATTGGTTAAGACAAAATTTGGGGTAAAATAGATGAAAAAAATTTTCTTCAGGTCAAATTATCTATAATTAATAATTTTTCAGGAAATAATTAGTAATTTTTGAGAAAAAAAACCAATCAATAATATTGATATTTCATGAAAACCAATAAAAACAAATTCTTTCTGGTTATTGTTCTTGTTAATGGTTTCAGCAATTTATGGGAACTAGTTATTAGTAGGGCAAGGGCAGTTAAACAAAACATTTTTGGGGTTATTGGTTACTAGAAACCAATAAAAATCTATATTGGTTAATGGTTACTGGTTATTGGTTAGAAATTATTTGGTTACTGGTTATTGTTCTGGTTAACAAAAACAAATTTTCTGGTTATTAGTTATTGATTGAGACAAAATTTGAGTTAAAATTGACAAAAAAAATTTTCACAATGACAAGTTAACTTATAATAAATAATTTTCTAGGAAATAATTAGTAATTGTTGAAAAAAAAAAATTCAGTAATACCTATTGATATTGTACGAAAACTAATAAAAACCGATTCTTTCTGGTTATTGTTCTGGTTAATGGTTTCAGCATTTTATGGGAATTGGTTATTGGTTAGGTGAAATTTTTTTGTTTTGCTTATCAGTTCCCAAATCAATTTGTCAATTTGTTTTGGTTTTTAGTAGTTATTGTTCTGGTTGTGGTTGTGGTGTGGTTGTGGTTACAAGCCCTAGTTATTAGTTATTAATTAGGAGAAATTTTTTTATTTTGGTTATCCGTTCCCAAATCAATGTTGTCAATTTGTTACCGTTTTAGTGATTATTATTCTGGTTATGGTTGTGGTTACAAGCCCTATTCTTTCTCTCTCTCTCTCTCTCTCTCTCTCTCTCTCTCTCTCTCTCTCAGTCTCTGCCGGACTCATATAGAGCTTTAACATTGGAGCATTGACGCGCTGCATGATTAAGATTTGTTTACTGTTTTCAGCTATTTTAAGATTTTAAGTAGGTAATTGTGCAGCGCTCCTGTGGTGTAATCGAGTCATTTTGCGACATTAGGATCTTTGTTTATATGAAGAAATAGGAATTATCAACTGGTCCAGCCAGACAAAAATGACGACGAAAGACTTTAGTTGAACGATGACATCGAAAGAAGATCAGACACACATATTATGAACACATAAATAATACACCAAATATTCACTTTCACGAAATTTTATTTTCACACAAGATGGTGAAGATGTTAATTCATCAACGTTTGATGAGCGACAAGAGGCACACAAAATATAGTATCACAGTTGGGTTTCAAACATAAAATCACAGATTACAAATAAGACTAAAAACAGTGTTACCACAACATATGATATGTGAGAATAATAGGATAACGTATAATATAATTTGCTATCATTCTCACAGTTTAGAATAGTTTAGAACGGATTCTTTAAATCAGATTCAGGTTTTAAGGTGCTATTCTATAAAAATAACAACGTAACTAGTTTGAACAACACAGATATTTACAGAATAGTACCAAAAAATCCGAATCTGATGGATTCACTGAATTCGTTGAAAACGAACATACCTGTTATACTATCGATACTTTCGATTCTCGTTCGATACTTGAAGAATATCGATATTTTTCTATTATATCGAAAGAAATACATCCATCGCTATTCAAGGTTTAATAATTATCATAATATTCAACTATTTTAACCGTTTCAACCATTGGAGTAAGTAGTTCATGTTTTACTTCCAGATAAATGAAATTATGAACTTAACTTGTGAAGTTGATTTCGGTGTAGTTAGACGTACGCGTATTATGTTGAATAACTCTCATTGTTATTCCCGTAATAATTATTACAGAATTCTAATTCCTCGTCGATTCGTTGTTTTTTTCTTTTTGTAAATCTAACTGAGATAATTCGTTTTATCGTTCGTCGCGCTTGCATTTTTTTCATTTTCAAATGAAGTTTGTGTTCTCGCGATTGCGGTTATGTTCTATTCATTCTGTTTATCGCCGTATTGAATAACCGCGGTCAAGTTGCGAACAAGTTGCTGAAATTAGAATTTTTTCTCTTCACAGTATGAAAAGTCTTCACGGGACTGGTTAAACGGTGAGTACTTTGCTGCATCTATTTTTTTCGATTACAAATAATTACCAGTTGAAATGGAAGCAAGTTTTTAAACTTCGATGGTTCGATATTTTTATGTGTAGGTTAATCGTAGTTACTTGGATACGAAACTTTTACGTGTGGATATCTTTATTGTTCGATCCTTTTCAGTTTTCAACGAAATGCTTCCCAGATGTTTTATATTTTGGGTAGAATGAGTTGTTCGGGAGAGTTCGTTGTAGCTATATTTTGGTGCCCTCATTTTAGGATGAGTACAGGGTTTAAACTTTGCCTCTAACATACATAATTAATAGCTGTATCGAGAGAAGTTAATTGGTGCCATCTTTGGTGGTGTTGAACTCTGTTTACGCTGACAAACAATTAAGTAATTATTTTAACAAGAACGTTTAATCGTGTTCTTTTAGAAAGTCGTTACTTCGCCAGACAGTTTTGGGAATTTTTGTTGGTGCTGGTTTGGTAAAAAGTATTAGATTTGTATCGTCCGGTATAGTGAAGGTTTTTCTAAGTTAGAAATAATTATCTCTTAGCGAAATTATCTGAAAATTCGACCGAACTTGCCAGTCGGAAATGAGCCAATTATTTTATCAGTGTTAATAATGATGAAATCACCGGAAATTAATAGATTTTCCAGTGATAACTCCTGTGTTATTCGTGGTTTCAAATTGTTTCTGTCGTATTTTACGTACGAATGGTAAAGTTACACTTTTGCCTATTACTGACGCATATTCAACAACCAGTTCACGCTGAAAGTAATGAAACATTATCAATCTCTTCTTGTGCCTATTTGCCAGTATTTTTTGTCATATAAATCTTGCTCTGAGGTGTATGATGTTACTTACACAATTGAATCTTATCGATCTCATGGAGTCGGTTGATTTTCCTGTTTTTCATCGCAGAAAATGGAAATGATTACTATAGAACTCGCATTTCAATACTTTACAATCATATCTTACATTATATATTCATGTAACATGAGTCGAAATATGTGTAACGGGGTCACGATAGACTAAAAACTCCTACTGAAATTGTGAAAAACTATTTAAATAAATTTATTCGAGTTGAAGTTATTGATTCAGGACCATCCTTGCTCCATTAGAGGAAATTGATGATTTCCCGCAGAAAATGTTATTAACTAAAACTATTTTTTTATGAAGTCATTGCCCCATGTTTACGGTAATATCTGAGTTTCACTCGTCCTGCTTTGCCTACAAACAATTTGATGCAGATCCTACTTGAAGAAATCCTCATTGTTGCAATATTTTGAATTGGTCAGTTTTTTCTTCAAAATATTTTGGTTCTACATTTCTCGGTTGGGAAACTATTTCTATCAAAAACTGTTGTTTAAAAATTTAGATTTTGAAACGTTAAATTAACCTAAATCATGATGATAAAAAATAGTTGTGAATTTTAAAATCGAAAATTGAGATACGTTTATTGCAATGTCTAATTGCTAAATTGTCAACATTAAAAATAAAAAAATAAAAAAACTTGAATTAATAATTTATTATCTTCTCTTCCTTATACTACTCTACGAGGAATTTTCTACAGAAATGAGATTTGTTTTTGAAATCTGAAAATCAGAGTTATTGGTATTTTCTTACAGTTTTGTTTTAAAAGCTTTTCTTTCAAAGAAGATTTTGCTTCCTTTTCGTTTTATGTATATTCTAATAGAAAAAATATTCTTTCGAGTTCTATCCTGCTATGAAACCTGTATCTGGAAGTGGTGATTTGGATCGACCCTACCTTACTTCATATACCGTAGATATTACCTTTATGTATATTTCCATTTTGTTAACTTTGACCAATTTTAAGACCTAACCAATGTTCTGCTTTTGAAGCTTTCGAAATGAAATTTTCTAATTTTGTTGAATGTAGACCATTGATGGATTGGTTCAGCAATTTAGGAAGGGAGTGCATTTAATATTCTGAATCATTGGTTTTACATTAATCGATGAGGAAATTAAACTGTTCCTTTTGAGAAAAAAAAATGAGACTTTTCTTCATTTTTTGTTGTACAAATTCAAACATATAACCTTACAGATGTTAAAAAAAAAAAAAATAATAATAATTCAAGTGTCCTTTTTAGAGTGCGGATTTTTCGGCATTATTAAGGTTAAAATTCGGCAGTGAACTGTATTTTTGGTATTATTCGGCAAAAACAAAAATAAAATCATTAAGACAATGAAAATGGCACCGAAAAAATTGAAATTTAAATGTTTTCTCCAATTCTCCAATTTTCTATGTGAAATTAATGTATTTTTTAACGAGAAATTCAATGTACTTATTCCTAGAGCTTCAGATGTATTATTTCAGAAGTTATGGAGCTTTTTCTAAAAGCTTAGTTTTTGCTTCAAATTTTGACAATTTTTTTTATTTAAATAGTTCTAACTTCGCAACATAAAGGAAATTCAACCATTGGGAAACACTTTTGGATAGTTCGAAAGATCATCTGTCGTTCATCGGTTCATTAACAGGATGGACGCCAAGTATTAATTCAGCTCCCTGCAGTTAGAGTGTTTCTCTCCTATACACAATGAAAATAGCGCCTAAAAACTTAAAATTTCAATTATTTCTCCAATTCAACAATTTCTGTTGGAAAATTGGCTTTTTGGGCAATTTTTTGGCCATAATTTCATTTTTAGCATTTATTCCATTTTCGGCGTTTTTTGGCAAAATAACATTTTTTTCCCAGCACCCAAACCTATAAAACGAACCTCAATTTGATATCTAAGACTCAACCCTTTTAAGGACATGATTCAATAAATTCCAGAGAATCCACACTCTGGTCATATTATATTGAGACCAAATTTTATTTCTATGGTTCCAGTTACAAGCTGGGTCACAGATTTTGGAGTTCGATTTACATTCTGTCGGATTTCATCAACCCCGGTGGAAATCATTGGTGGGACTTGTGAAATTTGCTTGTGAACTTGTAATTTTTAATGCGCGGTAAAATGCAGTTGTTAACAATTGTAATTTCTTTCTTTTTTGTTTCTTTGATATTTTGATAATTTTAAAGCAGGAAAAAAAGATTCATGTTTGAAAACAATAATGAATATACCTGGGTCTCGGTATGGCCTAAAATTATTTTCATACGAGGAAATGAAATTGGAAAAAAAAATTGAAATAATATAAATCCGTTTTGAAGAAAATGACTATAGAATGAATTGAATCTTGTTTTTGATTTGGTCAAATTTAATTTTCGATTTTTATTTTCGGTTACTGGCAAGTATCTCAGTACAAAAGTTGATACACTGGCTACATAGTAATCGTAGCGGAAAAAACTTTTTTCAAAATTATCAGGAATTAACATAATAATGATTCACGATTTTATTCACGAGTCGGAGAGAAAAGTTTGTTGCACATTTTTACTTGAGTCACACTATTCGTTTGCTAGGTGTTTTTTTTTTCCTTGTGATTTCGCTTATTCTTTGGCTATCTTTTGGCTTTGTCTCTAATTTTCAGCGCTTAATTTGTTGCATTGATTCCTCACATTCGTATCTTAGAGACGTTTTTTGAATATTAATTTATGGTGGAGTGACGCGCGTCTGCAATTTTTCAGCTTCAACATCGACTTCAATAATCTACGTTTAGTATGCAAATTTCTGTTTTCATTATCCAGTATGTTCGTTAGTCACGAATTCGACGAGGATGCTACCGTATGCACGTCGTCGTGCAGAGCCAGTTTTTTGGGTTTGTGTGTCACAACTTTTCCTCTTCATCTTTGTGCCAAAGATGCAGGAGATTATTGACCTTTGTGTTCGTGCGGTTCGTTGGAAAATGGGGGGTTTATTTATGCTTTGAAAATCGAGATGTTTGATGCGCTTATCGAAGGGTTGTGTTCTTCGTTGAGATTATATTATGACTTTTGTGCCAATTTTTCTTTTCTTTATTCTGCTTTATTAGAATTTGTTCTGCGTTCCTTTGGAGAAGTTAGCCCAGGGTGCGAAGATGTACTCTCTTTAGTATTTACTTCCTCTTTTTTTGGAAGAAGAAAAAGAAAACTTTCTTTTCCTCAAAAATGGGCACTTTATTTATTTTTTCTTCGAATACGTACTATTGTTTCCCAAATTTTCACAAAATAGTACATTACTGTACAACGAGGAAAGTAAGCAATTGTGGACAAGTTACGAAGTTGCGGCACGAGTCAAAGGCGAGTGTTGCAATCGCTTACGAGTGGCAATTGCTTACTTTTCGACTCTGTATTCTAATATATAGGTGAATTAAAAAATATTTTGAATCATTAATTTTGAATTATTTTAGTTATTTTAGTTTTATAAATTATAAAATAGCCATGCCAGAAACGTGTTTGGTACCGATGTATTATACCATTTATAAAAAACAAAAAAGTGGATAAGAAGAAAGTGATAACATTTTATCAATATGTACCAGTTTTTGAATTTCCTCATTAGCTCATCACAGTTATTTGAACAATGAGAAAATAGTCATCCTCAAACAGGGAAATAAATAATTTTTTTCTCTGTTCGTGTATTTTTTTCCCCATTTGGTTACTTTTTTGTCTGTTGTGAAGTTTCATGATGAAACTTTGTTTTTTCACCATCATTCTTGTTCATAAAGTTGCATTTTTCAATCACCTATATTAAAATAATTTTTTTCGCTCTTTTCTTGCTTTTTTTCTTCTGCTAATTTGAAAACAGAAATTCAGAAAATTAATCAATGATCACATTTCAAATAAAATTTAAAAAATTACTTTTCTTTTTTTTGTCAATTTTTCGTCACTTTTATGTCTTGAGAAAAATTTGTGTCTCTTAAATTTGTCATTATTTAGTTGGTATTTTTAATCTGAAAATTACTTTTAACGTAGACTATGAGAATTGTTGTGTATCAAGAGTATTGAAACTGACGGCGAAGGTTTCATTGAAAATTTATTTGTCTTCTTTCTCAAAAAATTTATTTATCTGTGTTTGGTGTAGGTAGATGCTACCTACACGGGGTTCATGGAACCTGAGGAGGAAGACAGTGGTTTACGTGTGGGGCGATCGAATTATTTCTCGGTACTGGTAGCCAGCCAGTTTAAGATGCCTTACCGTACACTAAGCGTACTTCCTAACTGGGGCAATCGTCCAAAGGCGATGCGGTACCATATACGGACCACAGCACGTATACTATTAGTGAGTATGTAAGTATTACATACTCACTTGCCTCAGTTTACCGCCTCAATGGTAAACACAGAAACGCATCATCTGTATGAGTGCATACAGACGATGTACTCTGTTTAATGTGCAATGCACGATTAGTATGGGTCGCGGACTTTGGTCTGCGACCCATCTGTCGACGCAGGGCCAAGCCCTGAGGGAGGCAAAGAGGGAAACGTCCCCACAATCTGATATCCTCTTTTTGTCTGTTATTTTGTATTTTACATTTTTACACCAGGATAAAAAGTTTTATTTTATGAAATTGGTTTGGTGTCCGTATTGTTTTCAGTTCTTTTTCCCTGTTTACCTTCAAATTATATTGTAAGTTGTTGCAACGATTGAATCTCCTATATTGAGCTTCCCACTTGATTTGGCATCGTAAGAAAATCAGAATAATTTTAAATGATGTTGGATGATTAATATTTTGAACAACTAGTGTTCTTCCTCTATAATTTAAAAAATTCAGCCCTCATTTACTTTTTTCTGCCATAATGAAGCATTGATTTTCTCATTCACAGGGTGTCTAAGATTCAAATATCAAAATTTTCTGATGTAATTCTAAATAGCTCAGTAAAATATCGTGTTCAAATTTAGTAAATGAGAGCGGGTGAGGGTTAGGAAAAAATCAACCTTTGGCTGCGATCGGGTTGTTTTAAGGGTAAAACGAGTGTTTATCTCAATGAAGCCTAGAAAATGAATTTTTTAGGACCATTATCAGAAGGGTAAAAGAGGAAAATTGACCAATCAAAACTAAAATTAGTAGGTCTGGTCCTAGTGTGGGAGGTGCTGTTTGTACCACATTTCGCAACTATTGAAAGAGAATTACAACTTTTATTAAGATAACATGAAAAATTAGCACCTCAAACAGATCCAGGGAATGAACCATAATACCAATAGGAGCCAAATTTGGAAGCATGTTAGATACACTTCCAATCAATATCTATACCAAATTCTATGACTATAGCCTGAAAATTACTCCTCTTAGAGCTATTAATCAGCTAAAAATTCAACAAAATCACTCCTACCAGACGTACCGTAAAGCCTATCCGCACCAAAATTGGTAGGTACTTTTCTTGACCTAAAACACATATGTATACCAAATTTCAGGGTTATCTATTGAAAATTGCGACCAGTATGCTGTTTAATAAAATATGCATGTAAATTAACCTACCAGACGGACCATGTTCCCGGATCCGTACCAAAAACAACAGGGTTTTTTCTTAGATGGATCTGAATATGTGTTTCAAATTTCGAAGTCATCCGATCAAAATTACGCCTGGAAATGGACTCGACACAAAAGAGGGTACATACTAAAAAAAAAAAAATTTTCAAAAATAGTGCCAAAATGTTTCAGATGATCATGAAACGAAAAACGTACCCACTCCCATCTCTGGGTCCGAATACTCAGGCAATTTCAATAAATTTAGATTTTTCTTTTTTTTAATCTACTTAAAAATTACACGTTAGTGGCAAATAAAAAAAAAATTTTTTCAGTTTATAGTTTTCTTTTAGTTATTATTCGGAGAACTCGCGTTTCTTTGAATCGTTCGCTTCGTACGAGGAAATAAAGTTTTTTATATTTGTTAAAGTTGCTCTTTTTTTTCTTTATCCACTTCACTCTTATATTTATGAGTTTTCTACTGCTAATGACGTTTTTTTCTACAATAATTGATGTAATTATAAAAAGTTATATGCTGTTGAGAAGCCCATTTTCTGAAAAACTTTCTATCATAACGAAACCTGATGTTTGGTGGCTCTTATTTCGTGGAAAAAAATTAAGTTGAAAATTTTTGCATTATGTAAAAATCCTCTAATCGTAGTTTTTAAACGATTAAAGTTATTCTTTGTCCATTTAATTTGTTGAGGTTTGCCTACTTCACGATTTTCTTTTGATTAGCGTCAAGGACTTGTATAGCTTCATCTTAAGGAAGGTCCTCATATTCTCAATGGTCTCTTCTGACCCCCTCACTACAAAAAGATAATCACCAAGGTGATGAAAATACACAGTTTGTAGAGTTCAAGCCTTTTTTCTTTCCCAAGGAGGAGTCCAGACCCCCCAGGTGACTCTAATATGCGCCTTGACTAGCATAATCTTGTTCGCTTTGCCGCCAATAGTTTTGAAGTTATCGAAGATTTTTTGATGTAAAGTCAGGTGATCAAAAGTGAACAAAAATCACAAAATTATAAAATTTCTCTGAAAATGTGAAATTGCTAAGAATTTCAAAAATTGCTTAGACCTGTTTTTTCATTGAAAAATTGAAGAATTACGTCTGTAATTTTGGACGTTTGAAATTCTGAATCCCTTTATTTGTTAAAAATAGTCATCTTCTTGTACTTTATTGTGTTCAGTCTTTGTTTGCCGAAAATTATTCAGATATCAGTTCTATTTTCAAGAATAGATTTTTTCCCTCTAAAAGGAAACTCGTACTTTTTCCCTCCCTCTCATTCTAATAAAAATAGAATCGCTAGAGCTAACCGGCGTACGTGCCGAGCGAGATTTAAAAAAATTTTAACGTGGCTTTGTACGAAGCATTCGATTTTATATTTATAGATAATCAGCTGATTGTTTATAAAATGGAAAATCACGAAAATCGTTCGTTTATTTGATCCCTTTTTTTTTCTTTCATATTCGATGAACTAACGTTGATTTTTTTCCCTCCTCATATAAGCTTTACATATACCTATTATTATAACGAAAATAAGGTTACCGATTTTGTTGTTCACATGATTTTTCCTATTGGATTAGTCATGCCACCACTTCATAATTTAGGCCATTGTGTGACGAAGTATTTTAATAATAAATGTAACGCATTGTTCGTCGTGTGTGTTGGGAAGGAAACTGGATGACTCGTTGATGATCTTGTAGTCGGTAATGTTTTGGTCTTCAGCCTACGTAAATGAGATAAATAGAAGTAGTAAAAGAGAGAAAGTGCTGCTGCATTTCGACGCGAGTGAAACGATGCCCAACGAAGGGTGCTCATTCTACGACTCATGTTCTGGTTTTGTTTTTGAAAGGCCCGGGAAATTGTGTAGAAATTTCGTAAAGGCGCATAATTTCGAAGCACGTGATTGCTGAAATTTAGAAATTTTCTTTGTCGATTTTTTATTAAGTAGGTTTTCTACGAAAATCCACTTATTAATTTTGTTTTCATGGAAGGATCAAGGGGTGGGAGTTAGTTCGTTTTTTGTTTCATGACTCACGGAACATTTTGGCACCATTTTTGAAAATTCATATGTATTTATATATGTTTAATTTTTATTAACACTGTACAGGACATAATTTTTGTTTGATAGTCACAAAATTTGAACCAAACATTAGTACTAAGTCAAGGACAAGACCATTCAAATTTAATGCTGATTGGTTGTATGGTACGTCTGGTAGGTGCTATTATGTTGCATTTTTGTCAATTCAGTGGCTCTAAAATGAGTAATTTTCGAGCAGTAGTTACGGAATTTGAAATAGTTGTATATTTAGAACTATTCTAACATGCTTTCAAATTTTGTTAGGATTGGATTTAAAAAAATCATGACACCCTCAAAAAGTCAATTTTTTGTCCATCTCCCCGATTAGAACACGAGCCATCGGATTCATAGCTTCTTCTTTTGGGAGTATGTGTAATTTTTGATATCTCCTGTTATGCTTGGTATTTAACGATTTTATTTTGTAAACAATACTTACTATGCTTAATCATCCGCAACTGCTACATTGTTTCTTTTGAAGATGACAGTAATTTTTAACCTTATAATGATTAACCATGTCATGTGATTTGTGATTTGGATATTTAATATGAATAGCTCCGTTCTTTTTGCCCAATTTCTGTGAAAAGTTGTGGAAACTTCCCAACAGTTGTGAAATTTTGGCGTTCTTTTTGCTCAAGAACAATAAATTCTCCATCTTTTCACAACTATTGTGAAGTTTTCACAACTTTTCATATAGCAAACGTTCAAAAAATAACAGAGTTAGTTATTCTTAATTTATGATTGGATCAAATCTTTTTTTTTACTGATTTTTGAATTGTGATTTGAAATTATTTTTCTCGAGATTTTTTCCATTCTGAAATAATTTTGTTTATGATCTCGTGGTCTTCTTTTTCATTCCTCACCTCTCATAATGCAACGCCACAGTTTCATTTGAGATAAGTACCCATTGGGAGATTTTTGGTAAATAGTATTACTTCTGCTTTTCACTGATGTTATTTTCTAGTCTCCTAAGTTCAGAATTTTTTTACCGATTGCGTATGGAGGAGGTTATATGTTTGGTATGTCATATCTCTGGAACTAACGGAATTTCGTTCGCTCAGAACAAGTGTCTTACTTTATAGATTTTAATGAAAGTACGCTTAGAATGTCCTGGGGTATTCATATTTGAAATTTAAAAATCAATAAGGTGTAATTGAAAAAAATGAGAATTTTAAGATTGAAAAAATTATTTTCATAAATTAGGGCATATCCACAAATTTGAGCTACTCAGTCGGTTTTTTTATTTAATTTTAAATAAAAATTATTTTTAGGGATGATGAAGGGAGTACCAGGTAGTCCTACTCGTATAATATGTTGTGTTTATTTATTTGATTATCATTTAAGGTTGAGGCAGAAACTAATCTTTGAGGATGGGCC